>JAHRHZ010000227.1:699555-719474 GCA_024137785.1 Ginglymostoma cirratum
TAGCTGGGCTGGTTTTGGGATGCGGTTGGGGGAGGGGAGATTTTGAAGCTTGTGAAATCCACATTGATGCCATTGGGCTGCAGGGTTCCCAGGCTGAATATGATTTGTTGTTCCTGCAGCCTTCGGGTGGCATCACTGTGGCATTGTAGGAGGCCAAGGATGGACATGTCATCTGAGGAATGGGAGGGGGAGTTGAAATGGTTCGCGACTGGGAGGTGCAGTTGTTTGTTGCGAACTGAGCGCAGGTGTTCTGCAAAGCGGTCCCCAAGCCTCCGCTTGGTTTCCCCGATGTAGAGGTAGCCACAACGGGTACAGCGGATGCAGTATACCACATTGGCAGATGTGCAGGTGAACCTCTGCCTGATGTGGAATGTCTTCTTGGGGTCTGGGATTGGGGTGAGGGAGGAGGTGTGGGGGCAGGTGTAGCACTTCCTGCGGTTACAAGGAAAAGTGCCGGGTGTGGTGGGGCTGGAGGGGAGTGTGGCGCGGACAAGGGAGTCGCGGAGGGAGTGGTCCCTCCGGAAGGCAGATAAGGGTGGGGAGGGAAAGATGTCTTTGGTGGTGGGGTCTGACTGTAGATGGCGGAAGTGTCGGAGGATGATGCGTTGGATCCGGAGGTTGGTGGGGTGGTATGTGAGGACGAGGGGGATTCTTTTTTGATTATTGTTGCGGGGACGGGGCGTGAGGGATGTGTTCCGGGAAATGCGGGAGACACGGTCGAGGGCGTTCTCGACCACTGTAGGGGGGAAGTTGCGGTCCTTGAAGAATGAGGACATTTGAGATGTGCGGGATTGGAAAGTCTCATCCTGGGAACAGATGCGGCGGAGGCGAAGGAATTGGGAATAGGGGATGGCATTTTTGCAGGAGGGTGGGTGGGAGGAGGTGTATTCCAGGTAGCTGTGGGAGTCAGTGGGCTTGAAATGGACATCTGTCTCTAGGTGGTTGCCCGAGATGGAGACAGAGAGGTCCAGGAAGGAGAGAGAAGTGTTAGAGATGGTCCAGGTGAACTTCAGGTTGGGGTGGAAAGTGTTGGTGAATTGGATGAACTGTTCGAGCTCCTCGTGGGAGCACGAGGCGGCGCCGATGCAGTCATCAATGTAACGGAGGAAGAGGTGGGGTTTAGGGCCAGTGTAGGTACGGAAGAGGGATTGTTCCACATAACCTACAAAGAGGCAGGCATTGCTTGGACCCATGCGGGTACCCATGGCCACACCCTTTGTTTGTAGGAAGTGGGAGGAATTGAAAGAAAAGTTGTTGAGGGTGAGGACGAGTTCGGCTAGGCGGATGAGGGTGTCGGTGGAGGGGGATTGGTCCGTTCTGCGGGACAGGAAGAAGCGGAGGGCCTTTAGGCCATCAGCATGGGGAATACAGGTATATAGGGACCCATGGGCTGTTGGGAGATCTATAGAAAACTCCCAACATTGTGATTTCACCATTCCTCTTCCTCAGCTTCACCCATAATGTCTCAGTGCAGGATCCCTCCGATGTGTCCTCCCTCAGCACAGCTGTGATGTGATCCCGAATCAGCAATGCAAATCCCGCTCCACTTTTGTTTCCCTTTCCTTCCCGACTAAAATAGCGATATCCTGGAATGTTAAGCTGCTAACAGAGAACAAAGAACAAAGAAAATTACAGCACAGGAACAGGCCCTCTGGCCCTCTGGCCCTCCAAGCCTGCGCCGATCCAGATCCTCTATCTAAACCTGTCGTCTATTTTCCAAGGATCTGTATCCCTCTGCTCCCTGTCCATTCATGTATCTGTCTAGATACATCTTAAGTGAGGCTATCGTGCCCACCTCTACCACGTCCGCTGGCAACGTGTTCCAGGCACCCACCACCCTCTGCATAAAGAACTTTACACGCGTATCTCCCTTAAACTTTTCCACTCTCACATTGAAATCGTGACCCTTAGTAATTGAGTCCCCCACTCTGGGAAAAAGCTTCTTGCTATCCACCCTGTCTATCCCTCTCATGATTTTGTAGACCTCAATCAGGTCCCCCCTCAAACTCCGTCTTTTTAATGTAAATAATCCTAATCTACTCAACCTCTCTTCATAGCTAGCGCCCTCCATACCAGGCAACATCCTGGTGAATCTCCTCTGCACCCTCTCCAAAGCATCCACATCCTTTTGGTAACGTGGCAACCAGAAGTGTATGCAGTTTTCCAAATGTGGTCGAACCAAAGTCCTATACAACTGTAACATGACCTGCCAACTCTTGTACTCAATACCCTGTCCGATGAATGAAAGCGTGCCGTTATGCCTTCTTGACCACTCTATCCACCTGCGTTGCCACCTTCAGGGTACAATGGACCTGAACACCCAGATCACTCTGTGCATCAATTTTCCCCAGGGCTTTTCTATTTACCGTATAGTTCGCTCTTGAATTGGATCTTCCAAAATGCATCACCTCACATTTGCCTGGATTGAACTCCATCTGCTGTTTCTCCACCCAACTCTCTGATCCATCTATATTCTGCTGCATTTTCCGACAGTCCCCTTCACTATCTGCTACTCCACCAATCTCAGTGTCATCTGCAAATTTGCTAATCAGACCATCTGTACCTTCTTCCAGATCATTTATGTATATCACAAACAACAGTGATCCCAACATGGATCCCTGTGGACCACCACTGGTCACAGTTCTCCTTTTTGAGAAACTGCCTTCCACTACAACTCTCTGTTTCCTGTTGCCCAGCCAGTTCTCTATCCATCTAGCTAGTACACCCTGGACCCCATGCGACTTCACTTTCTCCATCGGTCTACCATGGGGAACCTTATCAAGCGCCTTACTGAAGTCCATGTATCTGACATCTACAGCCCTTCCCTCATCTACCAACTTTGTCACTTCCTCAAAGAATTCTATCAAGTTGGTAAGACATGACTTTCCCTGCACAAAACCATGCTGCCTGTCACGAATAAGCCCATTTTCTTCCAAATGTAAATAGATCCTATCCCTCAGTATCTTCTCCAGCAGCTTCCGCACCACTGACGTCAGGCTCACCGGTCTATAATTACCTGGATTATCCTTGCGACCCTTCTTAAACAAGGGGGCAACATTATCAATTCTCCAGTCCTCCAGGACCTCACCCGTGCTCAAGGATGCTGCAAAGATATCTGTTAAGGTCCCAGCTATTTCTTCTCTTGCTTCCCTCCGAAATCTGGGATAGATCCCATCCGGACCTGGGGACTTGTCCACCCTAATGTCTTTTAGAATACCCTACACTTGCCCCCGCTTTATGCCGACTTGACTTGGAGTAAACATCTATCCCTAGCCTCAACATCCGTCATGTCCCTCTCCTCGCATAACTTCCCTCCTTTGTCCTTGAGTGGGCCAACCCTTTCTCTCGTTACCCTCTTGCTCCTTATGTACAAATAAAAGTCTTTAGGATTTTCCTTAACCCTGTTTGCTAAGGATATTTCATGACCCCTTTTTAGCCCTCTTAATTCCTCATTTCAGATTGGCCCTATTTTCCCGATATTCTTCCAAAGCTTCGTCTGTTTTCAGTCGCCTAGACCTTATGTATGCTTCCTTTTTCCTCTTTGCTAGTCTCACAATTTCACCTGTTCATCCATGTTTCCCTAATCTTGCCCTTTCTATCTCTCATTTTCACAGTGACATGTCTGTCCTGCACTCTAACCAACCTCTCTTTAAAAGCCTTTCAGAGATAGTAGGAACTGCAGATGCTGGAGAATCTGAGATAACAAGCTGTAGAATTGGATGAACACAACAGGCCAAGCAGCATCAGACGAGCAGGAAGGCTGACATTTCGGGTCGAGACCCTGCTTTAGAAACTTTCTGAAGAAGGGTCTAGGCCCGAAATGTCAGCTTTCCTGCTCCTCTGATGCCTTTTGGCCTGCTGTGTTCATCCAGCTGTCCATCTTGTTATCTCTTTAAATGCCTCCCACATATGAAATGTGGATTTAACCTCAAACAGCTGCTCCCAAGCCACATTCCCCAGCACCTGCTGAATTTTGCTACAGTTGGCCTTCCCCCAGTTCAGCACACTTCCTTTAGGACCACTCTTGTCTTTGTCCATCATTATTCTAAAACTTACTGAATTGAGATCACTATTCCCAAAGTAATCACCTAATGAAACTTCAACCACCTGGCCGGGCTCATTCCCCAACACCAGGTACATTATGGCCCCTTCCCGAGTTGGACTATTTACATACTGCTCCATAAAACCCTCCTGGATGCTCCTTACAAATTCTGCTCCATCTAAACCCCTCACACTAAGTGAATCCCAGTCAATGTTGGGAAAATTAAAATCTCTCATCACCACCACCCTGTTGCTCCCACATCTTTCCATAATCTGTCTACATATTTGTGCCTCTATCTCACTCGCTGTTGGGAGGCCTGTAGTACAGCCCCAACATTGTTACCGCACCCTTCCTATTTCTGAGCTCTGCCCATATTGCCTCACTGCTCGAGTCCTCCATGGTGCCCTCCTTCAGCACAGCTGTGATATCCTCTTTGACCAATAATGCAACTCCTCCACCCCTTTTACCTCCCTCTCTATCCTGCCTGAGGCATCTATATCCTGGGATATTTAGTTGCCAATCTTGCCCTTCCCTCAACCAAGTCTCAGTAACAGCAATAACACCATACTCCCAGGTACTAATCCAAGCCCTAAGTTCATCTGCCTTACCTACTACACTTCTCACATTGTAACAAATGCACTCCACACCACCTTTCCCTTTACATTCATCAATGCAAGTTCTGTCTCTGTTTTTATTCCTGCCCATTGCATGTTCAGATTCTCAGTTTTGGGAATGAAGGCCAATCCACCTAACCCGCACATCTTTTGAGTGTGGGAGGAAACCCACGCAGACACAGGGAGAATGTGCAAACTCCACACAGACAGTCACCCGAGAGTGGAATCGAACCCGGGTCCCTGGTACTATGAGCCACTGTGCTGCTCTAACAAAATAACAAAATAATGCCCTGAACAAAATAAATTATTTGCAAGATAACAAGGTGTGGGGCTGAATGAACACTGCAGGCCAAGCAGCATCATAGGAACAGGAAAGTTTATGAAGGGTCTCGGCCCGAAACGTCAAGTTTTCCTGCTCCTATGATGCTGCTTGGCCTGCTGTGTTCATCCAGCTCCATGCTTGTTATCTCGGATTCTCCAGCATCTGCAGTACCTTTTATCTCTGATGAAATTATTTGCAACTTATTAGTTAGAAAGTGCTGACAATAGGAAGAGCTGTAGCACTTTACAATGTTACGAATCTTATAGCAATCGGTTAAGAACAACTGCCTCTGGTATTTTTTCTATACGTAATTGGGACAGTGGAAAATATGAGGAGCAACGGAATTTGTTAGAGATAGCACATGGAATACAATGAATAACAGAATTTAAGCAGTTCTTAGAGATAAGCAATTCTGGGACAGGCCTGAATGGGTATAACCAGCAACTTTGGAATGCAAATTAATGGGATGCATAGAACGATCCCAAGGCCTGGAGATTACAATATCAGTCAAAACACCATGAGATCATGGCAACCTGGGGCTGTCCATACGAATGCCCATCATTGTTTAGGTGCTTCACAGGATTGGATGTGTAGAACAAGGGGAAGGACACAATGATCACGCTGCATGTGATTATTGTAACACAAAATGTATAAAGATGTTGTATTTCACTGTAAAAATCAGAATGTGTCATTGCACCCGCTTCCAAGCTGAACCATAGATTAAGGGAACGATAAGGTTCTCACGTCGAACCAGGGAAGATCCTTTGGCCCTCTCCCTACATTAACCAGTTGTTGATTCAATAAAAGTCTGTCACCTGCCTGAATCTTGCCTGTCTCTTGAGTCTTTGCCCCCAGGTGGGTGAATGGGGGCTGGGGCTATGCTCCTGCACAGTCCAACATGTTCACTTGAAATCACAAGCTTTTGGAACGCTGTTCCTTCATCAGGTGAAGTCACTGCACCTGACGGAGGGTCTATACTCCGAAAGCTTGCGTCTCCAGGTAAACCTGTTGGACTATAATTTGGTTGTGTATGACCTTCTGACCTCATTCTTAATGGGTCTGCCCTGTATCGTGAGACTGTGTCCCTGGTTCTTGTCTCCCAAACCAGGGCAAACATCCTCACGGGATCTCATCTATCCAGCCCTGTTAGTGTGTTTAATTCAAACTCGAGTGAATATAGAGATAGTAGGAACTGCAGACGCTGGAGAATCTGAGATAACAAGGTATAGAACTGGATGAACAAAGCAGGCCAAGAAATGGGAAGAAGGGTCTAGGCCCGAAATGTCAGCCTTCCTGCTCCTCTGATGCTGCTTGGCCCGCTCTGTTCATTCAGCTATACACCTTGTTATCTCGAGTGAATACCGGGCCAGTTGAACCAATCTCTCCTTGTAGGAGAGTCCTGTCATGCTCAGTATCAATCTAGTGAATGTCTACTTTCCAACAGTTCCGACAACACCCACGACCACAATTCCCACAACAGAGCCTCCGACAACGGCTGAAGAGACAACAGGTTAGTAATCTCCTCCAGCAAACCTCTTAACATTCATACACATTCATCTCAATGATCTTTGCCGTGTGGGGAACGAAGGAATGGTGTCTTTGCACACCCAGGGCCATGTTTTATTCCTGCCCATTGCATGTTGAGGTTCTCAGTTTAGGGAATGAAGGGTAATGGCAATGAGATTTTAGTCGGGCACTCCAATTCACTCTCTGTTTCTGCTCCTCTGTTTCGCATTCTCTGTTTCTGCCCCTCGACCTCTGTGCTCTCCGCCCTCTGTGCTTCTGCGACACTTGACCTGCACATGTTTGGAGTGAGAGGAATCTCTCAAAGACATAGGGAGAATGTGAAAACGCCACACAGATAGTCGCCTGAGAGTAGTATCAAATGTGGGTCCCTGGTGCTGTGAGGTAGCAGTGCTAATCATTGAGCCACCGTGTGTCTCTCCCCACAAGATATTGCCCTCAGAATCAGTCCAGTGAGCCTCCGCGGCATTCCCTCCGTGGCAGGTCTGTCCTCTCATATGTCAGGAGACCAAACCTGACAGTGCTCCAGCTGTGGCCTTGCACTACTGCAGTAAGACATCCCTACTTCTGAACTCAGATCCTCTTGCAATGAAAGGCAATATACAATTTGCCTTCCCAATTGCCTGCTGCGCCGAGCTGTCTACTTCCTTTAATTGGTCCAGAAGGACACCTGTTGTACATCCAAACTTCCCAAGATGTCCTACACTCAGCCCTGGAATATCTGGGTAATAAGGATACCTACATCAGGCTTCTAATTATTGACTACAGCTCCACCTTCAACACTATAATCCCAACTAAACTCATCTCCAAACTCAGGGACCTAGGTCTCTGTTCTGCCCTCTGCAACTGGATAGAGTCATAGAGTAATACAGCATGGAAACAGGCCCTTTGGCCCAAACTAGTCCATGCTGACTATGGTGTCCACTCAGCTAGTTCCAATTGCCCGCATTTAGTCCATATCCCTCTAAACCTTTCCCATCTACGTACCTATTCAAATGTTTTTTTAAATGTTGCTTTGTACCTGCCTCAACCACTTTCTCTGGCAGCCCATTCCATATACTCACCACTCTCTGCGTGAAGCAGTTGCCCCTCAGATCCTTCTTAAATCTTTCCCCTCTCACCTTAAACCTATGCCCTCTATTCCATCCCTGGGAAAAAAAACCTATATGCATTCATCCTATGACCCTCATGATTTTATACACCTCAGTTACATCACCCCTCATTCTCTTATGTTCCAATGAATAAAGTCCTACACTGGCCAACCTCTCCCTATAACTCAGGGAGTTGACTTTCCGACCCATAGACCCCATTCAATGACAATAGGTCACAGCACCTCTTTCACGTCAATCCTGAAACCCAGTGCCCCGCAAAGCTGAATACGCAACCCCTTACTGTACACTGTATATACTCATGACTGTGTGGACAAATTTTGTCTGAACTCCATCCTCTAGTTCGCTGACAACCCCCAGTGGTATTATCGCTGGACTGTTAATCCAGAGACCCAGATAACATTCTGTGACCTGGGTTCGAATCCTGCCATGGCAGATGGTGGAATTTCAATTCAATAAAATGTCTGGAATTAAAAATCTAATGATGACCATGAATCCATTGTCGATTGTCAGAAAAACCCATCTGGTTCACTAATGTCCTTTGGGGAAGGAAGCTGCCATCCTTACCTGGTCTGGTCTACATGTGACTCCAGACCCACAGCAATGTGGTTGACTCCTAACTGCCCTCTGAGCAATTAGGGATGGACAATACATGCTGCCTGGCCAGTGATGCCCACATCCTGTAGAAAAAAAAGGTTCCTAGGAGTGATGATAACCAACAATCCATCCCAGGCCAGCCACATTGATGCGATGGTCAAGACAGTTCAATGACATCTCTACTGAAAGATTCAATCCAATAGATTCAAGAACAGTTTCTTCCCCACTGTTATTATCCTTCTGAATCGACCTCTCATATTGCAAATCTAATGTTGATCTTGCATTTTGTACACCTTCCTTGTGCCTGTAACTTTGTATGTCTCGCTGTGTTCAATCACCTAATGATCTTTATATAGTATGATCTGCCTGTAGTCTCACTGTACCTTGGTACGTATGACAATTGTAAACCAAATCAATATCACTGTTTAAATTGTCCGCTCACTCAAATTGTCTCAATTACCTTGAAGCCTCCTTCCCCCCTCCTCACTATTCACAATGCTGCCCAGTTACATGTTTTCAGTGAAATTGGAAATGTTATAATTGGCTCCCCCATCCAGGTTATTTCCATTCATTGTGAGGAGCTGCTTCCGAGCACCAATCAATGTGGTATCCGACTAGTCACTGGCTGCCACTCAGAGAAAGGTCCATGTATTGTAACGCACTGTTTCCTGTCTGTCAACCAATTCTCACCCCAAATCAATCTATTACCCCCTCACCAATGTGCTTTAATTTTACCCACTAGCCTCTAATGAGGGACCCTATCAAAGGGTTCCTGGCAGCCAAAGGGGTTTCAAGAAGGCAGCTCATTGCCACCTTCTGAAGGGCAATTAGGGACAGGCCATAAACGCAGGTCCAGCCAGAGACAGCCACATCCCGGGAATGAATGAAAAAAAGGAGTCAGGAACCAGGGATACCTTTCAAGTGTTCAATTCCCAAGCCCATCTGCACCCAGGAGATATAAAATAGAGCCCCTTAGCCCCTATCAGCCTGACACTCACCCTGCCGAGACACCAATGCAGGGACAGAGAGCCACATTCATTGAGATTGTTTCTGTTTGTTACTTTCCAACAGTTCCCACAACACCCACGACCACAATTCCCACAACAGAGCCTCCGACAATGACTGAAGAGACAACAGGTTAGTAATCTCCTCCAGCAAACCTCCCAACTTTTATACACATTCATCTCAATGATCTTTGCCGTGTGGGGAATGTATGAATGATGCCTTCCCACACCCAGGGTCATGTTTTATTCCTGCCCATTGCATGTTGACATTTCAGTCTAGGGAATGCAGAGCGATGGCAATGACAATTTCATAGGGCGCTCCGCTTCAGGCAGATTCAATCCTGTAGTTCACGCAGCGCATTATTAACGTTCACGGACTGTACACACAACAACATATCACTGCTCGTTCAGTGTTGCTGGGTGAAAATCCTTGCGTTCTATCCCCATGTGCTACAGCACATGGATAGCAGTGTTTCAAGAAGGCAGCTCACCACCTCCTTCTCAAGGGGTAACTAGGGATGGACAAGAAATGCTGGTCCAGCCAGAGATGGCCGCGTCCCATGACTGAATAAGAAAAGGCATGGAGAAGCTGAGATTTTTGTCTTAAGTAGGCAAATGATCAGATTTTCATTGAGATATTTTGGTGTGTTAGAAATGGGCTTTGGTTTTATGCTTTGACCAATGGGGTTGGCGATTAGAGACAAGCAGAGCGATCCAGAGCAGGAGTAGGTCACTCTGAACCTTGAACTTGTTCTGCCTTTCATTCTACTTTCACAGGATGGGGGTGGTACTGGCTGGGCCAGCATTTATCACCCGTCCCGAGTTGTCCTTGAGAAGGTGGCAATGTGCTGCCTTCTTCAACCACTCCATGTGGGTGGACACATTTCAGAGGGCAACAAGAGCCCCCTTGACAAGTGCCTGGTTCACGGGAGTGGCGGTGAGGCAGGGTGTGCGGGCAGCAAAGAGAGAAGGACACCCTGGATACTGCAGCAGCTTTTTAATGACCTTCCACTAGTACGAACCAGGAGCACGAGGATGAGACAAAGATTGGTGGAGCTGCGGATAGTGAGAAGTATTGTCAGGATACAGCAAGATGTAAATGACTTGGAGGTATGGGCAGAGAAATAGAGATGGAGTTGAATCTGGACAAGTGTGAGGTGATGCAGTTTTGAAGGTCAAGCTTAGGTGGAAATTATACGGTGAACGGCAGAAATGTTCGGAGTATTGATGTGCAGGGGGATCTGGGTGTGCAGGTCCACAGACCACTGAAGGTGGCAGTGAGATAGATAAAGTAGTAAAAAAGGCCTATGGACATGCTTGCTTTCATTGGAAGGGCCATAATAAACAAGTTATGCTGAAGCTTTATGGAACTTTGGTTAGGCCACACTTGGAACACTGCATATCGTTCTGGTCACCACACTAGCAGAAGGATGTGCATGCTTTGGAGAGGGTACTGAAAAGATTTATCAGGATGTTGTCTGGTAATGGGGGATGTTCACTGTGAAGAAAGGTTGGATAGACTGGGTTTGTTTTCATTGTTACACAGGACTTTGAATGGTGACTTAAAAGACATATATAAGATTCTCAATGGCATGGGTGGAGTTGAGAGTATGAGGGTTTTCCCAGGATCAATGGATCGATTACTGGGGGGCATAGGTTCAAAGTGTGAAGGAAGTTTAAAAGAGATGTATGAGGTGATTTTTCACACAATGGGTGATGAATGCCTGGAATGCTTTGCCAGAAGAGGGGTGGATGCAGACACAATAGTAACATTCAACATAGAATATAAAACATAGAGCAGTACAGGCCCTTCGGCCCACAATATTGTGCTGACCTATTATCCTACTGTAAGATCATGTATACCTGCATACCCTACATTTGAAAGGGTTTATTTTCATTGGTTTCCAGGAGGTTGAAGGTCAACCTGATAGAATTTGATACGATTGTGAAAGGCATGAGTAGAGTGGGAAGCGTGAGGCTTTTTCCCAGGATGGAGGGGTCAGTTTCTTGGGGGACAAAGGCAAAAGGCGGTGAGAGCCTGGAACATTTTGCCTGGAGAGAGTTATTGGAAGCAGACACAGTAGAAGCATTCAAGAAGCACCCAGATGAATACATGAATAAATGGATATGGATCCTGTAAGTGAAAACAGTTTTAGTATGGAAGGGCAAAATATGTCAGCATGGAGGGCCAAAGGGCCTGATCCTGTCTGTATTCTTCTTTGTTCTTTTTTCAGTATCTGGTCCTGTGTTTCTCACACAGCATTGAGTGCCCACAGACTCAAAGCAGATTGTGACTTTATGCTCCATTGCTTCTGAAAGATTGTACTAAAGTCCAATGGGGTCAAGGCGAGGGTCACACAGTTTGTACGGAGCGATGCTGATCCCCAACGATACACATCATAGCCTGACACTCTCCTCTCAAGAAACAAATGCAGGAACAGAGTCCCACATTGAGGTTGTTGACTTGCTCGCCGAGCCGTCTTGTTCTCGTTCAGACGTTTCATCACCGTGCTAGGTAACATCATCAGTGGAGCCTCCGATGAAGCGATGTTATTCTACTCTGCTTGGAATTTATACTGTGCAGTCAGTTATGGTGAGTAGTATCATTTGCGGTTTTGATCTGTACGGGTTTGTACATGGGGTCCAATTCTCTGTTTTTGTTGATTGTAATGCGATCATATACAAACCCATACAGAACAAAACCAGAAATGACACGACGCACTATAACTGACCAGACAGTATAAATTCCAAGCGGAGGAGAGTAACATCGCTTCATCGGAGGCTCCACTGATAATGTCACCTAGCATGGTGATGAAACGTCTGAATGAGAACAAGTCCAGCTCAACGAGCAAGTCAACAACCTCACCCACAGCCCGAGCTACAGATCTTTACTAAAACTTTAGAGTCCCATATTTGTTGAGATTGTTTCTGACGAAGGCTGTAGAAACAGCAGGTTAGTGATCTCCTCCAACAAATCTCTCAAATTTCATTCACAATCAGCCAATGATCTTTGCCGTGTGGGGAATGTATGAATAATGTCTTTCCACACCCAGGGTCATGTTTTATTCCTGCCCATTGCATGTTGAGATTCTCAGTCTTGGGAATGAAGGCTAATGGCAATGAGACTTTCACAGGGCACTCCTCATCAGACAGATACAAAACTATAATCCAAGCAGCACACGACTGATGGCCAGGAGATTGTACACACAACAACATTACATGACCTGTTCAGTGTCAGTGGGTGAAAATCCTGGCACTGCCACCCTAACGGCATTGTGGCTCTGCCGACAGCACAAGGACTGCAGCAATTCAAGAAGGCAGCTCATCACCACCTTCTCAACGGGCAACTAGGGATAAGCAATAAATGCTGGCCCAGCCAGAGATGGCCACATCCAGGAATGAATGTTTAACAATCCTTATTGTTCACTGGTGCCCTCCTCTGCTGTATTGGGTTGTGAGGTGCACAGCAGGATTCCATGCTGAATGAGACCATCCCTGGGACATGAGGAATCACTGCGCCACCTCACCGGAAGGTGTTGACCTGTTGTATGGCCAGAAACCCGACAGTTTATGAAAGTCTAGTTGAGATGAGCATGGCAGTTGCCATAACTTCACACTCCATCCACGACTGGCTTTTCCACAGAAACAGAAACAGAAATTGCTGGAAAAGCTCAGCAGATCCAGCTGCATCAGTGGCGAGAAATCCGAGATAATGTTTCAGGTCGAATGACCCTTCCGCACGACTCACTAGCCTCTGAAGAGGGACTTTAGCAAGAGGGTCCATACAGCAAATGGGGGCACAAGAAGGCAGCTCACCACCACTTTCTCAAGGGCAAGTACGGACAGGCTGTGGTTTCTGAGGAAAGTTCACTGAACCCAAAACAGTAACTCTGATTTCTCTCCACAGATGCTGCCAGACATGCTGACCTTTTCTGGCAATTTCTGTTTCTGATACTGTTTCTGATTTACAACATCCACAGTTCTTTTGGTTCTTATTTGGCTTTTCCACAGGTTAGTCACAGAATCTCAGAATTGTTTGGTCATAGAGAAGACCGCTCAGCCCATCATGCCTGCACCAGGTCTCCAACAATCATTGTGGCTGAATGTCACTCTTCTCCTATCTCCCTGTATCCCTGCCCATTGCTCCAATTCAAAAAGGGCCTCATGCCCTACTCATCCATCTTACGTTGCACTAGCAGGCACTGGGGAGGTAATAGAGTTTGACTGTCTCCAGGAGCCATCTTGTTTTTTTATACAGAGTCATAGAGCACGGAAACAGACACTTTGGCCCAACTCGTCCATGCCATCTTTCCCCAAACTATGTGAGTCCCACTTCCCTGTATTTGGCCCATATTCCTCTAATCCATTCCTATTCATATACCCCTGTCCAAATTTTACATGTTGTAACTCTACCTGCACCAATCACTTCCTCTGTCAGTTCATTCCACATAAAAACCATCCTCCGTGTGAAAAACGTGCCACTCAGTTCCCTTCCTTCCTCTCGCCTTTTTACGTCTTTCATGATTTTGGAAACCCCTTTTAGGTCACCCCTCAACCTTCTACACTCCAGTGGAAAAAGCCCCAGCCGAGCTAGCCTTTCCTTAAAACTCAAACCCTCCATTCCTGGCAAAATCCCGGTAAATCTTTTCTGAGCCCTCTCCAAATTCATAATGTACTTCCTACAGAATGGCAACAAGAACTGGACACAGTATTCCAAAAGAGGCTTCATCAATGTCCTGTACAACCTCAATATGACATCCCAACTCCTATACTCAACGGTCTGAGCAACTTTCAAAAAGTTATGTACCTGAGCCCCTATATCTCATTATTCAATAACACCCATTACAGCCTTGGTTCAAACATGGACAAAAGAGCTGAATCGCAAGGGTGAGGTGAGAGTCCTTCACATCAAGGCTGCATTCAACTGACTGTGGCATCAAGGAGCCCTGGCAAAACTGGAATCAATGTGTATCAGGGGACAAATGCTCTGGTGGCTGGAGTCATACCTGACACATAGGAAGATGGTCGTTGGTGGTGGGAGGTCAATCATTTCAGCTCCAGGACATCTCTGCAGGAGCTCCTCAGGGTAGTGTCCTAGCCCAATCATCTTCAGCTGTTTCATCAATGACCTTCCCTCCATCATAAGGTCAGAAGTGGGGTATTTGCTGATGATTACACAATGTTTAGCACCATTCGCGACTCCTTAGATACTGAAGCAGTCTGTGTTCACATGCAACAAGATCTGGACAACATCCAGGCTTGGGCTGACAAGTAGCAATTAACATCCACGCCATGAAAATGCTATGAGCATCACCAATTTGAGACAATCTAACCACTGCCCATTGACATTCAATGGTGTTAGCATCACTGAAACCCCTACTATCAACATCCTGGGGATTACCATTGACCAGAAACTCAACTGGACTCACCACATTAACAGTGTGACTCCAAGAACAGGCCGGAAGCTGGGAATACTGCAGTGAGTAACTCACCTCCTGAGTCCCCAAAGCCTGCCCACCATCTACAAGGCACAATTCAGGATTGTGATGGAATACTCCCCACTTGTCTGGATGAGGGCAAACCCAACAACACTCAAGAAGCTTGACACTATCCAGGATAAAGCAACCCACTTGATTGGCACTACATCCACAAACATCCTCTCCCTCCACCACCGACACTCAGTAGCAGCAGTGTGTACTATCTACAAGATGCACTGCAGAAATTCACCAAAGATCCTCAGACAGCACCTTCCATATCCACAACCACTTTCAGCTAGGAGGACAAGAGCAGCAGATATATGGGAACACCACCCCCTCCAAGTTCTCCTCCAGGTCACTCACCATCCTGACTTGGAAATACATCACCGTTCTTTCACTGTCGCTGGGTCACAAGCCTGGAATTCCCTCCCTAATAGCATTGTGGGTCAACCCATAGCAGGAGGAATGCAGCGGTTCAAGAAAGCAGCTCACCACCACCTTCTCAAGGGCAACTAGGGATGGACAGTAAATGCTAGTGAGCCAACCATGCCCACATCCCACAAATGAATAGAAAAAGTAGTCAGGGCTCTACCATTAACTATATCAGTCTTATCCTTCTTTGTTTTACCAAAATGCGATACCTCATGTTTATCCAATTTAAACTCCACCTGCCACTCCTCAGCCCATTGGCACAATTGATGAAGATACCTTCATCATCATAGACAACCATCTTCACTGCCCACGATACCACCGATTTTGGAGACATCCACAAACCTACAAACCAAACTTCCTAAACTAGAACCTAGAACAGTACAGCACAGTACAGGCCCTTCGGCCCATGATGTTGTGCTGGTCTATTATCCTATTAAGATCAATCCACCTGGCATACCCTACATCATCCATGTGCCTATCCAATGCTTAAATGTCATTAATGTATCTGACCCTACTACCAATGCCGGCAGCGCATTCCATGCACCCACCATGCTCTGAGTGAAGAATT
Source organism: Ginglymostoma cirratum (assembly GCA_024137785.1). Lineage (NCBI taxonomy): Eukaryota > Metazoa > Chordata > Chondrichthyes > Orectolobiformes > Ginglymostomatidae > Ginglymostoma > Ginglymostoma cirratum. Next base: position 715,245 of record JAHRHZ010000227.1, read on the forward strand.
CTCATCTAACTGGCTTATATAAATGACAAACAAAACTGGACCCAACACCGATTCTTGTGGAACACCTCTGGCTGCAGGCCTCCAGTCCGAAAACCCACCTCCACTTCTGTCTCCTACCTTTAAGCCAATTTGTATCTAATTGGCAAGTTCTCCCTGAATCCCATGATATCTAACTTTACGAATTAGTCTGCCATGCAGCACCTTGTCAACAGCTTCACTAAAGTCCAAGTAAATAACTTCTACCGTTCTGGCCTCATTAATATTTTTGGTTATGTCCTCAAAAAAGACTCAATAAAGATTTCCCACGCACAAAACCATACTGACGATCCCAAATCAGTCCTTGCCTTTCCAAATGAATTTAAATCCTTTCTCTCAGAACCCTTACAATGATGTACCCACCACTGACATCAGACTCAGCATCTGTACTTCCCAGGCTTCTCAGTACAGCCTTTCTTAAGTAATGACACATTAGTCACCCTTCAGTTGTTCAGCGCTACATCTGTGGGTGTAGATGGTACAAATATCTCTGATTTAGTGTTATCACAAGAACCTAAGTACAGTGCAAAGTTTTGTTTTGTGAGCAGAACAGGCAGATGAGGGGTAGCCGATGGCCTAGTGGCATTATCGCTGGATAATTAATCCAGAAATCCAGCTGATGTTCAGGGGACCCGGGTTCAAATCCCACCAGGGCAGATGGTGGAATTTGAATTCAATAAAAAATATCTGGGAATTAAGAATCTACTGAACACCATGAATTCATTACCGATTGTCGGAAAATCCCAACTGGTTTACTAATGTCCCTTCAGGGAAGGAAATCTCCCACCCTCACCTGGTCTGGACTGCGTGTGACTCCAGACCCGCTGCAATGTGGTTAACTATGAACTGTGTCTGAAATGGCCAAGCAATCCACTCAGTGATACCAATCACTACAAAGTTGCAAAGAAATGAGACTGGTCAGATCATCTGGCATCAGCCTAGACACCGGAAAAGACAATGGCGGAAACAGCCCTTTAAACCTTGCAAATTCCTCCTCACTAATATCTGAGGGTTAGTGCCAAAGGGAGAGCTGTCTCACAGACTAGTCAAGCAACAGCCTGACACTGTCATACTCACAGAATCATACCTTACAAACAATGTCCCAGACACCACCATCACCATCCCTGGATATGTCCTGTCCCACCGGCAGGACAGACCCAGCAGAGCGGGTGGTACGGTGGGATACAGTCGGGAGGGACTTGCTCTGGGAGTCCTCAACATTGGCTCTGGACCCCATGAAGTCTCATGGCTTCAGGTTAAACATGGGCAGGAAAACCTCCTCCTGATTACCACAGACCATCCTCACTCAGCTGACGAATCGGTACTCCTCCATATTGAACAGCACTTCGAGGAAGAACTGAGTTTGGGAAGGGCACAAAATGTACTCTGGGTGGGGGATTTCAATGTCCATCACCAAGAATGGCTCGGCAGCAGTACTACTGATCGAGCTGGTCGGGTCCTAAAGGACATAGCTGCTAGACTGGGCCTGCGGCAAGTGCTGAGGGAACCAACAAGAGGGAAAAACATACTTGACCTCAGCCTAACCAATCTGCCAGTTGCAGTTGTATCTGTCCATGACAGTATCGGTAAGAGTGACCATCGCTCAGTCCTTGTGGAGCTAAAGTCCCACCTTCACATTGAGAACAACCTCCATCGTGTTGAGTGGCACTATCACTGTGCTAAATGGGACAGACTTCACACAGATCTAGCAACTCAAGGCTGAGCATCCATGAGGCGCTGTGGGCCATCAACAGCAACAGAATTGCACTCCAGCACAATCTGTAACCTCATGGCCCAGCATATCCCCCACTCAACCATTACCATCAAGCCAGGGGATCAACCCTGCTTTAATGGAGGGTGCAGGAGGGCATGCCAGGAGCAGCACCAGGCATACCTGAAGATGAGGTGTCAACCTGGTGAAGCCACCCTCTGGACTACTTGCACACCAAACCACGAAAGCAGCAAGTGATAGACGGAGATAAGTGATCCCACAACCAACGGATCAGATCTAAGCTCTGCAGTCCTGCCACATCCAGTCGTGAATGGTGGTGGACAATTAAACATCTCACAGGAGGAGGAGGCTCCACAAATATCCCCATCCTCAATGATGGAAGAGCCCAGCACATCAGTGCAAAAGATAAAGGTGAAAGAACTGCAGATGCTATAAATCAGGAACAAAAACAAAGTTGCTGGAAAAGCTCAGCAGGTCTGGCAGCATCTATGAAGGGAAAAAAAGAGTTAATGTTTTGGGTCCGTTGACCCTTTAAGTGCAAAAGATCAGGCTGAAGCATTCGCAGCAATCTTCAGCCAGAAGTGCCCAGTGAATGATCCATCTCAGTCTCCTCCAGTGATCCCCAGCATTACAGATATCAGTCTTCAGCCAATTCGATTCACTCCTCGTGAAATCAGGAAAGAGTTGGAGACACTGGATAATGCAAAGGCTACAGGCCCTGACAACATTCCAGCAATGGTACTGAAGACCTGAGCTCCAGAACTTGCTGCTCCCTGAGCCAGCAGTTCCAGTACAGTTACAACACTGGTATCTACCCGACAATGTGGAAAATTGCCCAGGTATGACCTGTACACAAAAAGCAGGACAAATCCAACCCGGCCAATTACCGCCCCATCAGTCTCCTCTCGATCATCAGTAAAGTGATGGATGGTGTCAGTAACAGTGATATCAAGCAGCACCTGCTCAGCAATAACCTGCTCAGTGACGCCCAGTTTGGGTTCTGCCAGGGCCACTCAGCTCCTGATCTCATTACTGCTTTGGTTCAAACATGGACAAAAGAGCTGAATTCCAGAGGTGAAGTGAGAGTGACAGGCCTTGATATCAAGGCTGCATTTGGCCAAGAGTGGCATCAAGGAGACCGAGCAAAACTGGAATCAATGAGTGTCAGGGGGCAAACTCTCTGGTGGTTGGAGTCATACCTGACAATTAGGAAGATGGTTGTGGTTGTGGGAGGTCAATCATCTCAGCTCCAGGACATCTCTGCAGGAGTTCCTCAGGGTAGTGTCCTAGACCCAACCATCTTCAGCTGTTTCATCAATTGAGTTTCAGAGTTATGCTGCAGCTCTATAAAACCCTGGTTAGACCACGCCTGGAATATTGTGTTCAGTTCTGGTCGCCTCATTAAAGGAAGGATGTGGAAGCTTTAGAGAGGGTACAGAGGAGATTTACCCGGATGCTGCCTGGACTGGAGGGCAGGTCTTATGAGGAAAGGTTGAGGGAGCTAGGGCTTTTCTCATTTGAGTGAAGAAGGACGAGAGGTGACTTGATAGAGGTGTACAAGATGAGAGGCGTAGATAGAGTGGATAGTCAGAGACTTTTTCCCAGGGCAGAAATGACTATTACGAGGGGGCATAATTTTCAGATGATTGGAGGAAGGTAAAGGGAAGATGTCAGAGGTAGGTTCTTCACACAGAGAATGGTGGGTATGAGGGATGCGCTGCTGGCAGTGGTAATGGAGTCAGATACTTTAGAGACTTTGAAGTGACTCTTGGATAGGCACATGGAGGATAGTAAAATGTAGGGTATGCAGGGTAGACTGATCTTAGTAGGATAATATGTCGGCGCAACATTGTGGGCCGAAGGGCCTGTACTGTGCTGCACTGTTCTATGGTCTATGTTCTAAGTTAGTGTCTGTCAGTATAAGAGACACAGTGCGAGAGGAAGGGGTGGAGGCGGATACAGTTACAACAGCTAAAAGGCATCTGTAAGGGTTTAGAGGGAAATGGGCAAAATACTGGCAAATGGGACTAGATTGATTTAGAATTCCTGATCAACATGGAAAGTTGGATCCAAGGGCCTGTTTCCATGCTGTACACCCCTATGGCTCTATGATTCTGAGCCCATGTGAATTCGTTTCTCTCAGTGTAAGAGACACAGTTGGAAGATGATTGTGTCTCAGTGAGAGTTAGTGTCTGTCAGTATGAGAATTACAGGGTGAGGATAAATGTATATTTGTGAATTATAGTCTGTCAGTATGAGAGTATCAGTGTGTGTATAATTGTGTGACAATGTGACGTCGTGTCAGTATGAGGATCTCAGTCTGAGGATGATTCTGCGTAAATATCTGTCAGTATCAGAGAATCAGTGTGAGGATGACTGTGTGTCAGTGTGAGATAATGTCTGTGAGTCTGAGTGCCTCAGCGAGAGGATGACTGTGTGTCAGTGTGAGATAATGTCTGTGA
>JAHRHZ010000227.1:719484-729821 GCA_024137785.1 Ginglymostoma cirratum
AGATAATGTCTGTGAGTCTGAGATCCTCAGCGAGAGGATGACTGTGTATCAGTGTGAATAAGTGTCAGTGTGAGAGTCTCTGTGTTTGGATGACTGTGTGTGAGTATGAGTTAGTCTCTGTCAGTGTGAGAATGTCAGGATGAAGATGATTGTATATATCTGTGAGTTAGTGTCTCTGCACATAAATTCTGTGCCTGCGTGCTTGTCTCTCACTTCACCTGACGTAGGTGCTCTGACAGCTTGTGAATTCAAATAAACCTGTTCAACTATAACCTGGAGTCGTGTGATTTCTAACTTTGTCTACTCCAGTTCAGCACTCGCATCTCTGCATCATAGTCAGTATGAGATGCTGTGTGTGAATGATTGTGCATCAATGTAAGTTAGTGACTGTTAGTTAGAGAATCTCAGTGAGAGTATGATCACGTGTCTGAGCGAATTAATATCTATAAGTATGATAGTCTCAATATGAGGATGATAGGGTATAAAATTCTAACAGGACTGGACAGGATAGATGCAGGGAGGATGTTCCTGATGGCGGCTGTGTCCAGAACCAGGGGTCACTGCATGAGGATTCGGGGTAGACCATTTAGAACAGAGACGTGGAGACATTTCTTCACCCAAAGACTGGTGAGCCTGTGGAATTCATTACCACAGGAAGTAGTTGATTCCAAAACATTGAATGTATTCAAGAGGCGACTAGATATAGCACTTGGTGTGAATGGGATCAAAGGTTATTGGGAGTAAGCAGGGTTAGGCTGTTGAGTTGGACGATCAGCCATGATCGTGAAGAATGTTGGAGCAGGTTCAAAGGGCCTCCTACTATCTTCGACGTTTGAGTTAGTTTCTATTCAAAGTCTATGTCCCAGGATGATTGCATGTCAGTGCGAATAAGTGTGTGCCAGTATTAGAGTTAAAGTATGTGGATGAATGTGTCAGTTTGTCAGTACGAGATCCCACGTGTGAAGATGATCATAGATCACAGAAACCCTACATTGGGAATGCAGGCTATTCAGCCCATTGAGTCCACACCAACTCTACAAAGAGCATCCACCCAGACCCAACCCCTATTCCTGTAACCCTGCATTTCCCAGGGGTAATCGACCTTGTCTGCACATCCCTGGACTCTATGGGCAATTCCCCATGGCCAATCCAGCCTACCCTAAACATCTTTGGACTGTGGGAGGAAACTGGAGTACCTGGAGGAAACCCACACAGAGACGGGCAGAACGTGCGAACTCCACGCAGAAAGTCGCCTGAGGCTGGAATCAAACTCAGGCCCCTGGAGCTGTGAGGCAGCAGAGTAAACCACTGACGATGATGTGACCACATGAATTAGTGACTGTATGAGAGACTCTATGTGAGTATGAATGTGTGTCCATATGTGTTAGTGTGTGTCAGTGTGACAGACTCTGTGTGAGGATGATTGTGTGACAGGGTGAGTTAGTGTCGGTATGAGGATTTCAGTCTGAGCATGACTGTGTGTGAGTTAATCCCTCTCTGTGTGAGAAACGCAGTGTGAGGGCAATTATGTGTCAGTATGAGTTAACGCCTGTCAGTATTAGGGTCTCAGGATGAGGATGGTTGTGTGTAAGTGTGAGTTAGTGTCTGTCATTATGAGAGTTTCAGTGTGAGGATGATTGTGAGTTACTGTCTGTCAATGTGGAAGTCTCAATGTGAGAATTTTGTGTGTCAGTGTGATGTAGTGTCAGACATTGTGACAGTCTCCATGTAAGAGTGACTGCGTGTCAGCATCGGTTACAGTGTACCAGTCTGAGAGTCTCAGGGAGGGGACGATTGTGAGTCAGTGAGTTAGAGACTTTCAGTTAAAGAGTGTCAGTTTGAGGATCGTCATAAGACCGAATGAGTTAATGTCTGTCAGGATCGTAGTCTTAAGTGTGTGGATGATTGTGTGTCAGGGTGAACTAGTCATTGCCAGTTTAACAGTCTCGGTGGGTGTGACAGTGCAACATAGTGTCAGTATGAGAGTTTCATTTCCAAGAATGACTGACCGTCTGTAAGTATATGTTAGGGTTTGTCAGTTGGAGAGTCTCATCGAGATGATGGTTCTGTTCCCGTATGAGTTAGTGTCTCTCAGTGTGAGAAAGTGTGTGGATGATTGTGTGTCAATGTGAATTACTGCCTGTCAGTGTGAGGGATTCAATGTGAGCATGACAGTGCCTCTGTGTGAGGTAGTGTCTGTTAGTAAGAGCATCTCAGGATGATGATTGTTGAGTAGAGATAATAGGAACTGCAGATGCTGGAGAATCTGCGATAACAAGGTGTGGAGCTGGATGAACACAGCAGGCCACGCAGCATCATAGGAGCAGGAAAGCTGACGTTTCGGGCCTAGACCCTTCTTCAGAAAATGGATTATTGCGTATCTGTGTGAGTTAGTGTCTTGCAGTGTGTGAGTCACAATTTGAGGGTGACTGTGTGTCAGTATGAGATAGTGTCTGTCAGTGTGAGAATCTCAGTGCAAAGGTGGTTGCGTGTCACTGTCAGGTCCTGTCTGTTATGATTAGAAACTTAGTGTGAGGTTGATGGTGTGTCAGTATGAGTTAGCACCTGTCAGTGTGAATCTCAGTGTGAAACACGGAAACAGAGAAACATAGAAAATAGGTGCAGAAGGAGGCTATTTGGCCCTTCGAGCCTACACCCCCATATACGATCATGGCTGATCATGCAATCACAGTATCCCATTCCCGGCCTCTCCCCATACCCCTTGTTCCCCTTAGCCTCAAGGGCCACATCCAGCTCCCTCTTGAATATAAGCCTTGGCATATCGAGTTAAGGGTAATCCAAATAGATTCGACAAGTACATTAAAAGCAAAGGAGCAACAAGGGAGAGAATAGGGCCCCTTTAAGATCAATTAGATTTTCCATGTGTTTTTTTTTAGTCATTCACAGGATGAAGGTGTCGCTGACTAGGCGGCATTTATTGCGCAGAGGGCAGTTAGGAGTCAACCAAATTGCTGTGGGTCTGGAGTCACATGTAGGCCAGACCAGGTAAGGATGGCAGTTTCCTTCCCTAAAGGTCATTAGTGAACGAGATGGGTTTTTCCAATAATTGGCAATGGATTTATGGTCATCATTAGATTCTTCATTCCAGATATTCATTGAATTCAAATTCCACCATCTGCTGTGGAGGGCTCTGAACCCAGGTCCCCAGAATATTATCTGGGTCTCTGGATTAACTGTCCAGTGATAATACCACTAGGCCATCTTCTCCCCGTAAACCATAAGTGACGGGATACATACTAAATGAATATTTCATGTAATTTCTTTTACTGCGGGAAAACGAAATGGAGGGTAGGGAACAGAGGGAAATAAATTTGAAGTCCTAAAAACAGTCCATGTAACAGAAGAGGATAACCCCAGAAATTACAGGCCAGTGAGTCTTACGTCAGTGGTGGGCAAATTATTGGAAAGGGCTCTGAGAGACAGGATTTATGATCACTTGGAAAGGCACAGTTCGATTTGTGATAGTCAGCATGGATTTGTGAGGGGTAGATCATGCCTCACAAACCCTATTGAATTCTTTGAAGAGGTGACCAAACACATGGATGAAGGTGGAGCAGTGGATGTGGTATACATGGATTTAAGTAAGGCGTTTGTTAAGGTTCCCCATGGTAGGCTCATGCAGAAGGTAAGGAGGCATGGGATAGGGGGAAATGTGGCAGATTGGATTCAGAATTGGCTGACCCTGAGAAGACAAAGGGTGGTAGTGGATGGAAAATATTCAACATGGTGCTCAGTTACGAGTGGTGTACCACGAGGATCTGTCCTGGGTCCTCTTCTATTTGTGATTTTTGTAAATGATTTGGATGAAGGAGTAGAAGGTGGATTAGTAAGTTCATGGACGATACGAAGGTGGGTCGAGTTGTAGGTAGTGCAGAAGGCTGTTCTATGTTACAAAGGGACATTGATAGATTGCAGAGCTGGGCTGATTCATGTTGGAAGGACAAACTTGAAAGCAGAATACAGGGTTAACGAAAAGATTCTTGGCAGTGTAGAGGAGCAGAGGGATCTTGGGGTTCATGTTCACAGTTCCCTGAAAGCTGCCACCCAGGTGGATAGAGTTGTTAAGAAGGCATATGGTGTGTTAGCTTTCATTAATAGAGGGATTGAGTTCAAGAGCCGTGAAGTTATGCTCCAGCTATAAAAAAGCCTGGTTCGGCCACATCTGGAGTATTGTGTCCAGTTCTGGTCACCTCATCACAGGAAAGATGTGGAAGCGTTGGAAAAGGTGCAGTGGAGATTTACCAGGATGTTGCCTGGAATGGAGGGAAGGTCTTACGAGGAAAGGTTGAGAGAGCTCGGGCTTTTCACTTTAGAACGACAAAGGATGAGAGGTGACTTGATAGAGGTGTACAAAATGCTCAGAGGTATAGATACAGTGGACAGCCAGAGGCTTTTTCCTAGGTCGGAGGTAGCTTTTACGAGGGGGCATAGTTTTAAAGTGAGTGGGGGTAGATCTTGGGGAGACGTCAGAGGTAGGTTCTTTACTCAGAGAGTGGTAGGGGCGTGGAATGCATTGCCGGAGAGGATAGTGGAGTCGGCCTCATTAGGGGCATTTAAGCGGCTATTAGATAGGCATATGGATGATAGTATAAGGTAGGGATGGAGGTTAGATAGACCTTAGGATTAGGGTAAAAGTTCGGCACAATATCGTGGGCAGAAGGGCCTGTACTGTGCTGTACAGTTCTATATTCTGTGTTCTTAAGCTTGAAAGGGTTCAGAAAAGATTTACAAGGATGTTGCCAGGGTTGGAGGCTTTGAGCCATAGGTAGAGGCTGAATAGCCTGGGGCTATATTCCCTGGAGGCTGAGGGGTGACCTTATAGAGGTTTATAAAATCATGAGGGGCATGCATAGGGTGAAGAGTTACACTTTTTCCATGGGGTAGCAGAGTCCAAAATGAGAGGGCATAGTTTTAAAGTGAGATGGGAAAGATTTAAAAGGGACTACAGGACTACAAGACGTAGAATCCGAAAATAGGTCATTCAGCCCATTGAGTCTGTTCTGCCATTCAATCATGGCTGATAAGTTTCTCAACCTCATTCTCCCACTTTCTTCCCTTAAACCTTGATTCCCTCGACAATCAATAACCGATCTATCTCCATATTAAATATACTCAATGACCTGGCCCCCACAGCCTTCAGTGGCAGTGAATGCCATAGGTTCACCACTCTCTGGCTGAAGAAATTTCTCCTTATCTCTGTTCTAAAAGGTCTCCCCTTTACTCTAAGGCTGTGCCCTCAGGTTCTCGTCTCTCCTACCAACGGAAACATCTTCCCAACATCCACTCTGTCTGACCATTCAGTATTCTGAAAGTTTCAATTAGAACCTCCCTCACCATCTAAACTCCATCGAGCATAGACCCAGAGTCTTCAAACATTCCTTATATGTTGAGCTTTTCATTCCTGGGACCATTCTCGTAAACCTCCCCTGAACCCTAAGAGGCAACTTTTTCAGACAAAGGGTTGTGCGTGTATGGAATGAACTGCCAGAGGAAGTTGTGGATGCAGTTACAGTTAGAACATTGAGAGGGCATCTGGATGTATGTATGAATAGAAAGGGTTTAGAGGTATTTGGGCCAAATGCTGACAAATGCGACCAGATTAGTTTAGGATTTCTATTTGGCATGGATGAGTTAGACCGAAGGGTCAGTTTCCATGCTGTACATCTCAATGACTCTTTCACTCTATTACAGATAATAAATCACACTGACAGACTAATGTCCTCACACTAAGCCTCTCACATTGACGATCACTAACTCACACTGACACACAATCATTCTCACGTGTGGACTCTCACACAGACTGGCAAAACCAGATTCTGACGCACAATCCTCCTCACCCTGAGATGCTCATACTGACAGATGCTAACTCACACTGACATGTAATCATCTTCCTGCTGAGACTCTCCAGTTGACAGACACTAAGTCACATTGATACACAATCGATCTCCGAGTGAGAATCTCCAACTGACAATCACTACCTCACACAGATACACAATCATCCCAACACTAAGACTCTGATACTGACAGAAACGAGCTCACACTAACAAACAATCATCCTCACACTTAGACTGTCATGCTAACAGACACAAAGTTACTCATCCTCACACTGAAAAACTCAATCTGACAGATATTCACTCACACTTACGAACAATCATCCTTGACCGCAGATGCTCATCCTGACAGTATGGCAGTCTCAGTCTGAAGATACCTGTGTGTCAGTGTCAGTTTGTGTCAGTCATTGTGAGAGTCTCAGTGGAAGGATGGTTGTATGTGAGTGTGTGTTATTGTCTGTAAGCCAGAGAGTGTCAGTGTGAGAATGTTTGTGTGTCAGTGTCTGTCAATTTGAGGCTGCACTTGGAGTACTGTGTAAAGTTTTGGTCACCCTGTGAAAGGAAAGACATAGTAAAAAACTGGAAAGTGTGCAGGGAAGATTTACGAGGATGTTGCCAGGACTAGCAGGCCTGAATTATAGGGAAAAGTTGGTCAGGATATGACTTTAAACCTTGGAATGTAGGAGAATAAGGGGTGGCCTTACTGTGGCGTATAAAATCATGAGGGGCATAGAATATAGAACATAGAACATAGAACTGTACAGCACAGTACAGGCCCTTCAGCCCACGATGTTGTGCCGAACTTTTACCCTAATCCTAAGGTCCATCTAACCTCCACCCCTACATTATACTATCATTCATATGCCTATCTAATAGCCACTTAAATGCCCCTAATTAGGACGACTCCACTACCCTCCTCAGCAATGCATTCAACGCCCTGACCACTCTCTGAGTAAAGAACCTGCCTCTGACGTCTCCCCGATATCTACCTCCACTCACTTTAAAACTATGCCCCTTGTAATAGCTACCTTCACCATGGGAAAAAGTCTCTGGCTGTCTACTCTATCTATACCTCTGATCATTTTGTACACCTCTATCAAGTCACCTCTCATCCTTTGTCGTTCTAAAGTGAAAAGCCCGAGCTCTCTCAACCTTTCCTCGTAAGACCTTCCCTCCATTCCAGGCAACATCCTGGTAAATCTCCTCTGCACCTTTTCCAACGCTTCCACCTCTTTCCTGTAATGAGGTGACCAGAACTGGACACAATGCTCCAGATGTGGCCGAACCAGGCTTTTGTATAGCTGGAGCATAACTTCACTGCTCTTGAACTCAATCCCTCTATTAATGAAAGCTAACACACCATACGCCTTCTTAACAACTCTATCCACCTGGGTGGCAGCTTTCAGGGAACTGTGAACATGAACCCCAAGATCCCTCTGCTCCTACACACTGCCAAGAATCTTTCTGTTAACCCTATATTCTGCTTTCAAGTCAATCCTTCCAAAATGAATCACCTCACACTTTTCAGGGTTAATCTCCATCTGCCACTTCTCAGCCCAGCTCTGCATTCTATCAATGTCCCTTTGTAACATAGAACAGCCCTCCGCACTATCCACATTTTGACCCACCTTTGTATCGTCTGTGAAATTACTAATCCACCCTTCCACTCCTACATCCAAATCATTTACAAAAAAAAAGGACCCAGAACAGATCCTTGTGGTGCACTACTCGTTACTGAGCACCATTTTGAATATTTTCTGTCCACTGCCACCCTTTGTCCTCTATGGGTCAGTCAATTCTGAATCCAATCTGCCACATTTCCCCCTATCCCATGCCTCCTTACCTTCTGCATGAGCCTACCATGGGGAACCTTATCAAACGCCTTACTTAAATCCATGTATACCACATCCACTGCTTTACCTTCGTCCATGTGTTTGGTCACCTCTTCAAAGAATTCAGTAAGGTTTGTGAGGCGTGATCCACCCCTCACAAATCAGAGATAGGAGGCATAGATAGGATGAATGCATATAGTCTTTTTCCCAGGGATGGGGAATTGAAAATAAGAGGGCATAGGTTTAAGTTGAGAGGCGAAAGGTTTAAGAAGGACCTGAGGGCAACTTCTTCGCGCAGAGAGTGGTGTGTATATGGAATGGGCTGCCAGAGAAAGTGGTTGAAGCAGGTACAAAGCAACAATTGAAAAACATTTGTGTAGGTACATGGACAGGAAGGGTTTAGAGGGATATGGACCAAGTGCGGGCAGTTGGAACTAGCTGAGTGGCCACCATGGTCAGCATGGACCAGTTTGGGCTAAAGGGCCTGTTTCCATGCTGTATTACTCTAGAAAAAATTAGAGTGAGTGAGATGATGACTGTGTGTCATTGTGAGTTAGTGCCTGTAAATATGAGAGTCTCAGTGTGAGAATAATTGTGTGTCAGTGTGAATTAGTGTCTCACAAGGTAAACAGCACAGTTATTGGATGACTGTGTGTGAGTGTGAGTTAGTGTATGTCAGTATGGGAGCCTCAGTTTGATGATGATTGTATGTGAGTGTGAATTATCAGCTGTCAGTTGGAGACTCTCAGTGTGAGGATAATTGCGTGTCAGTGGGAGTTAGTGGTGTCTATCAGCATGACAGGCTCAGAGCGAGGATGATTGTATGTGAATGTGATTTACAAAGAACAAAGAAAATTACAGCACAGGAACAGGCCCTTCGACCCCCCAAGCCTGCGCTGATCGAGATCCTCTGTCTAAACCTGTCATCTATTTTCTAAGGGTCTGTATCCCTTTGCTCCCTGTCCATCCATGTACCTGTCCAGATACATCTTAAAAGACACTAACGTGTCTGCGTCTGCCACCTCCACTGGCAACGTGTTCCAGGCACCCACCGTCCTCTGCGGAAAGAACTTCTCACGCATATCTCCCATAAACTTTCCTCCTCTCACTTTGAAGTCATGACCCCAAGTAATTGAGTTCCCCACTCTGGGAAAAAGCTTCTTGCTATCCACCTTGTCTATATCCCTCATGATTTTGTAGACCTCAATCAGGTCCCCCCTCAATCTCCGATTTTCTAATGAAAATAATCCTAGTCTACTCAACCTTTGTGGTCTGTCAGTCAAAAATGGAAACAGACTCTTCGCTCCAACTAGTCCTTGCCGAACATAATCCCAAAATAAACTAGTCCCATCTGCCTGCTCATGGTCCATATAAGAACATAAGAACTAGGAGTAGGAGTAGGCCGTCCGGCCCTTCGAGCCTGCTCTGCCATTCAACAAGATCATGGCTGATCCTTTCGTGGACTCAGATCCACTTACCGCGTTCTCACCGTATCCCTTAATTCCTTTATTGTTAAAAAAAAATCTACCTTAGCTTTAAAAACGTTTACTGAAGTAGCATCAACTACTTCACTGGGCAAGGAATTCCATAGATTAACAACCCTCTGGGTGAAGAAGTTCCTTCTCAATTCAGTCCTAAATCTGCTCCCTCTAATCTTGAGGCTTTGCCCTCTTGTCCTAGCTTCACCTGCCAGTGGGAACATCCTCTCTACTTCTATCTTATCTATCCCCTTCATAATTTGATATGTTTCTATAAGATCCCCCCTCAATCTTCTGAATTCCAAACCCCCGCCAAGTCTTTCCTGTTTGTGTACCTTTCCAAATCTCTTTTAAATGTTCTAGTTGTACCAGAATCCACCACGTCCTCTGGAAGTTCATTCTACACACGAACCGTCCTCCGTGTAAAAAAATTGCCTCTCACGTCTTTTTATAACTCTCTGATCCCTCACCTTAAAAATGTGCCCCCAGTCTTGAAATCCCACATACTAAGAAAAAGACAACGACCATTAACTACCATCGATACCTGTCATTATGTAACCTGAATTAATCTCAGCCCCATTTGCCCACATTTGGCCCATGTCCCTCGAAAACATTCCTATTAAAATACCTATTGCCTTTTAATGTAGTTATTGTACCAGCTGCCTCCACTTCCTCTGGCAGCTCATTCCATACATGCACCACTTTCTCTGTGAAAAAGTTGACTCTCAGGACCATTTTAAATCTTTCCCCTCTCACCTGAAAACGATGCTCTCTCGTTCTGGATTCCCCCAATCGGGGAAAAGTTCCGATTGTTCACCTCATCCATGTTCCTCATAATTCTACAAACATCAATAAGTTCACCCGAACTTACACAGCACAGAATAACCCTCAGATGGAGACTCTTCAACTGACACACACTAACTCACACTGACACACAGTCATCCTCACACTGAGACTCTCACACTGACACACACTAACTCACACTGACACACAATCATCCTCACACTGAGACTCTCACACTGACACACACTAACTCACACTGACACACAGTCATCCTCACACTGAGACTCTCACACTGACACACAATCATCCTCACACTGACACACAATCATCCTCACACTGAGACTTTCACACTGACACACACTCACTCACACTGACACACAATCATCCTCACA
>JAHRHZ010000228.1:0-55413 GCA_024137785.1 Ginglymostoma cirratum
CAAGAGTACCCTCACTCTCGAGTTTGAGACAGAGCAACCTCACTCTCAAGAGACAGAGCAACCTCACTCTCGAGAGAGACAGAGCACCCTCACTCTTGTGAGAGACAGAGGGCCCTCACTCACTCTCTCTCTCTCTCTCAAGGACAGAGAGAGAGCGCCCACACTCTCTCTCCTGTCTCTCGAGAGAGCGCCCTCACTCTCTCTCTCTCCCCCTCTCTCTCTCGAGAGCACCCTCTCTCGCTCGAGAAAGAGCACCCTCACTCACTTTTTCTCTCAAGAGTGCGCTCATTCTCTCTCTAGAGAGAGAGCGCCATCACTCTCTCTGTCTCTGTCTCTGTCTCTCTCTCTCTCTCTCACTCTCTCTCGAGAAAGAGCACCCTCCCTCACTCTTTCTCTCTAGAGAGAGAGTGTAAGCGCCCTCACTCTCTCTCAAGAGGCAGAGTGCTGTCACTCTCTCTTTCTCTCTGGCCTCACTCCGTGTCTCTCTCGAGAGGGCCATCATGCTCTCTCTCTCTCTCTCTCTCTCTCTCTCTCTCTCTAGCAACCTCACTCTCTCCCTAGAGAGCGACTGCCCTGACTCTCTTTCTGTCTCTCTCTCAAGTCCTCAATCTCTCTCTGAGAGAGAGAGAGAGAGAGAGAGAGCGCCCTCACTCCCTCGCTCTACAGAGCACCCTCACTCTCGAGGGAGAGACAGAGCGCCTTCACTCTCACTCTCTCTCTCCCTCTCTCTCTGTTGAGAGGGAGCACCCTCACTCTTTCTCTATACAGAACACCCTTAATCTCTCTCGAGAGAAACCCCGCTTCTGAATCGCTTTCTCCTTTTCTGAAAATGATCCCAATCTCTCAAAACTCTAACCACCTACCCCACCCCCCATCTTTTACACTATCCCTCAAGCTATTCATTTACCTCTCTGAACTGCTTTTGCCTACATGGTGAGGTTTGTGGCAAAGGTAATATTTCTCAGATTACTCCCCTGGAGGTCCTGCATTTCAACCTATTCCTTAACTGCTGAAACTGATGGACCTCTGAGCTGTCTCTCTCTCCTAAATTGGTGGTTACCAAATGAACCACTTTCACTGGCTATTCACCCTCCCTTTCCAGAATTTTATTTAGTTGTTCTGTTGTATCCTGAATCCTTGCACGTAGAGGCAATAGACCATATGGGGCTCACACAAATCTGCCACCAGCCTGTTTTCTTGGAGTAGTCTAAGGCACCACAGTACTGTGGTTTTCCCTCAAATCATCCACCACTTAGCCATGTTACTCACTATATTGGCATCTTAAATTTCACACCTGTTAGACAGCTGCAAGTAGTCCTGAGTTTTCTAGACCTGCTGTCTCTTTTCCTTTCCCTTCCTTTGTGAGGGGCTTTGAAAGGGGGTTGGGTATTGGGAAAGGAACAGTTGTTCCTAGATATTAGAAGCCTGAACTTGGTCATGCAAATGAATAGGACTTACTGATACAGCATTTCCTAGTTTATATGAGGGGCATTCAATCAGTTAAGCTTGTTTTTTGAAGATTGGATGGTACTCCAAGATACTTTGTTAAATATTTCAATTCAAACCAGTGGAAGATACCTTCCAGACATGTTAAGAAATGATGTGGTAGGGTGAATTTTATAGAATAGTATGCCAATGAGTACAGGTGTATGTGTTTGGTTTACTGCTTGGTACATGAGATTCTCTGGCTAATGTCAAGATAGTGAAAGATAATAAAAATCTATATCTCTTACCTGGTGGAAGTAAAGTGCTGGTGACATGAGGTTTGTGCATATAGTAAAAAATTGACACGACAGCAGGAGGTGCCATTTGGCCTCTCAATTATGCCCCATCATTCAAGAAGATTATGGCTGATGTGATCCAAGCCACAGCTCCCTTCCAGCCAGCTCCTCATCGGTCTCAATTTGCTCACAACTCAAACCTCTTAGGATTTTCCCAGGGTGACTCAGCTCCTGACTTCATTACAGCCTTCGTTCAACCATGGGCAAAAGTTGAGGTGAGAGTGACAGCCCTTTATATTCAGGCTACGTTTGACCGAGTGCGGCATGAGGGAGTCTTGGCAAAACTGGAATCAATGGGTATTGGGGAAAACTCTCAGCTATTTGGAATCATACCTGGCACACAGGAAGATGGTCTTGGTTGTTCATAGAACCCATACAGTTTGGGAGGAGACCATTGGGCCCATTAAGTCCACATTGATTCTCCAACAAGCACCCCACCCAGGCCCTTCCCCTATCCTAAAGCCTGTAACCCTGCATTTCCCATGGCTAACCCACCTAACTTGCACATCACTGGACATTAATGGCAATTTAACATGGCCAATCGACCTAACCTGCGCATCTTTGGACTGTGGGACGAAACCATAGCACCCAAAGGAAATGCATGCAAACACACTGGGAAAATGTGCAAACTCCACACAATTGACCAAGGGTATAATCAAACCTGGGTCCCCAGCACTGTGAGGCAACAGTGCTAACCGCTGAGCTACTGTGCCACTGTTGAAGATCAGTCATCTCAGTTCCAGGATAGAGTTCCTTAGGGTAGTGTCCTAGACCCAACCATCTTCAGCTCCTTCATCAATGGCCTTCCCTTCTGACCTTCATAAGGTCAGAAATAGGGATATTTACTGATGATTGCACAATATTCAGCACCATTCATGACACCATAGATATTGAAGCAGTGCATGTTCAAATGCAACAAGATCTAGATAATATTCAGGCTTGGGCTGACAAATGACAAGTAACATTCATGCCAACATGAATGCTAGGCTATGACCATCACTAATAAGAGACGATCTAGCTACAGACACTCTGGTGTTGCCATTACCAAATCTCCCACTATCAACATCCTTGGGGTTACCATTGACCAAACACTCGACTGGACTCACCATGTAGACATAGTGGTGACTACAAGAGAGGTCAAGTCTAGGAATACTGTGGTCAGTAAGTCACTTGCTGACTCCCAAAGCCTGTCCATTATCTACAAGGTACAGGTCAGGAGTGTGATGGAATACTCCCCAAATACCTAGGTGAGTGTAGCTCCAACAAGACTAAAGAAGCTTGGCACCATCCAGGACAAAGCAGCCTGTTTGACTGGCACTGCATCCACCCCCTCTACCACCAACACTCAGTAGCAGCAGTGTGTACTATTGACAAGATACGCTGCAGAAATTCACTAAAAGATACCCAGACAGCACCTTCCAAACCCAAGGGGTCAGAGATAATAGGTACTGCAGATGCTGGAGAATCTGAGATAATAAGGTGTGGAGCTGGATGAACACAGCAGGCCAAGCAGCATCATAGGAGCAGGAAAGCTTGACGTTTTGATGAAGGGTCTAGGCCCAAAACATCAAGCTTTCTTGCTCCTATGATGCTGCTTGGCCTGTTGTGTTCATCCAGCTCCACACCTTGTTATCCCACCTTCCAAACCCAAGACCACTTCCATCTGGAAGGACAAAGGCAGCAGATACATGTGAACACCATAACCAGCAATTTCCTCCCCAAGCCACCAATGATTCTAATTTGGAAATATATCACTGTTCCTTCACTATCACTCAGGCAAAATCCTGGAATTCCCTTCCTGAATGGCATTGCAGGTCAACCCACAGCAGCTGGACTCCAGCGGTTCAAGATGTTAGTTCACCACTGCCTTCTCAATAAGGAATGGGCAATAAATGCTGGCCAGCCAATGACACCCACATTCCACAAATGAATAAAATAATTTTTTGATATTTCAAAAAATACGTCTACCGTGTCTTCAGATATTTTATGATTTAGCCACCACAACTCTCAGGTGGAGAAATCCAGACATTCACTACGCACTGATAGAAAAAACACTCATTTGCATCAGTTATGAAGTTGTGTAGAGTATTCATGAATTGGAAGGCAGGAAGCTAGAAAGTGTAAAAAAAGGTAAGGGAGAAGAGCGTGGCTCCTTTAAGAGGTAAAGTGCTTTTCTAAACTTGAGCTTTTTATAGAAAATGTGTCTAAGCAGCTAACGGGGTACAGACAGTTCTGAAAGTGAAACGTATGAATTGGCTGTATGATTGGAACCCTTAGGCTTGTTTTGATGTTTTGGCAACGAGCTGGAATCAGCCAATTAATTTAAACCAACGTGTTAGTAATTGAAAGCCAATTGAATTTAAATCTGATGATTTTGACAATCTCGGATCAATGCTATTGTAAGAAAATTGATATGTCATCCAAGGTATATAAAGAGAGGGTTCTTGGAAAATTGAGGAAGACCTAACCACCACCATATGAGAAATAAGCATCTAACTTCCACAAGAAATTGCTAAGCTCTTCAACAAAGCACCATCTATCCATAAAAGATACCACAGCCCTTCTAGCTAAGAGACTTCACCAAGAAAACATCCCCGACAGCCAAATCAGTGAAAGAAAGGTGTTCATGACTTGAGAATGCAAAAGAAAGGTGTGTAGACTTTGAGAGACTAAGATTAATTTATTTTCTTATTACATGGATTTATATAAGTGGGACTTGCATTTATTGGAACAACAGACCAGTAGAATTTACTTTAGTAAGGGAATAGTTAGTTGTTAAGGGGGAATTGTTTGGTTTGTTTGTAAACCTGCTAATTTGTTCACTGTTAGAGTTAAATAAACAAATTGTTACTTATAATGTGATACCCAGGGATTTTCTTTCATTTTATCTCCACTTCTCTGTAACAGTTTGACACATTAGGCGAGTTGAGGCAAGCTTCTCTGGGTGTTTCGGGTTTAATTATCAGAAGGGGACCTGTACTAACAGTTTGGGGGCTTGTATTTCAATTTTAATTATCAGAGGAATTCAACTTCCCCTACCTAACACATCTCAGATTTAAATGATTGTTATAAAATAAAGGAATATGACCCCGAGTTTGAAATGGGAACATTTTCTTGACATCTACCTTGTCAAGCCCTCTTAATCTTGTATGTTTCAACTAGGTCACTTATCATTCTTTTAAACTTTGATAAATAAAGAGCTAACCTGTTTAACCATTCTTGATAAGAAGAAACTTTTCAGCTTGTAGGAGTGACCAATGCCAGGAGGCACAGATTTAATCTAAGGGGCCCATGTTTACAGGGGATGTGAGGAAAAACTTTTTCACTCAGACAGTATTGGGAATCTGGAGCTCGCTGCCTGTATGGGTGCTGGAGGTTGAAACCCGCATAACGTTTAAGAAGTATTTAGATGTGTGCTTGGAATGTGAAGTCATATAAGGCAATGGGCTAAATGCTGGAAAATGGGATTAATAAGTAAGGTAGTTGTTTTGACTGGCGCAGACACGATGGGCCAAAGGACCTTTTTTTCTGTGTTATAGATCTCTATGATTCTTTGACTACTTGACCACAGGAATCAGCTTAGTGAAGCTCTTTTGAACTGCTTCCGATGCCAGGACAACTTTCAACTTGTAAAGCTAGATCTAATTGCAATTCACAAGACTTCTCACTCCTCTCAATGAATGGCTTCTTTGACTGGTGAGAACACAATAGCAAGGTTTTTATAGTACTGTTACAGGCAATACAGGGCTTGAATGTTATGCTGTCACTTAGGAAATAGCTTCAGCTGAATCCTATCTGAGTGTCATGACAATGTCTGGGCTGCCACTTCTCGTCTGGTGATTTTGACTTCGGTTGCTATTTTAAAACCCATGTTCAGAGATGTATGAAGTCAAGGTGAGCAGATGTTTCGTCTTTGACTTTTCAGTAACAAGCAGCCTGGGACATTTAATTCCCTGAAAAGTGAAATGCAAATTTATTTTATTCTGTCTCGAAAGAAGCAGCTGGTTACATTTTTTAATGTGATGAAGCGTACAGTTAGACTAAAATGTCAATAAATGAGTGATCAGCTCACCCTGGTAGTATGCTTGTATTTGAAGGAAGTATAGTAAATGTTTCTCAGCTGATGTCCCTCCTCATTCTGATGAGTGCAGTTCTGTATGTCAGGTGTATTCATTCAGCTATTGATTAAGGTTTTTGACTGCTCTGTAGTTTGCCACTTTCCATGATCTGCCTGTAGTTCTGTTTTCTTTTGCAGTAGGTTTTCGTGTTGACTGTAGCACGTGGCAAAAGACAAAAGCCTCTGACTTGAGATCATAAGACTATAGCCATTTAGCCCACTGAATCTGCTCCACCATTCGATCATGGCTGATATGATTCTCAACTCTATTCTCCTTTCTTCCTGTAACCCTTGATCTCCTTCCTAACCAAGAATCTATCTATCTCTGTATTTAAGAATACACGCTATGCTTTTGCCTCCATGACCTTCTGTGGCAATGCGTTCCACAGATTCACCACTCTCTGGTTGAAGACATTCCTCCTCATCTCAGCTTGAAAGGGTCATCCCTTCAGTGTCATTCTGTGCCCTCAGGTCCTGGTCTCTCCTACAACTGGAAATTACATTCTCACACCCATTCTATTCAGGCCCCTCAATATTCTGTAACTTTCAATGAGATAGAAACCATAGAAATAACAACACAGAATAGGGCCATTTGGCCCATCTTGCCCGTGCTGACCCAAAGACCACTCAGACGTCGTTTCTAATCCCATCTTCCTGCTTACGGTCCATAGCCCTGCAGTTCATAGCATTTAAGGTGCAGATCCAAGTATTTTTTGAAAAAAGTGTAGGGTCTCTGCCTCCATCACCAACTCAGGCAGTGAATTCCAGGTACCCACCACCTTCTGTGTAAAAAAAGGTTTTTTCTCATGTCCCATCTAATTCTTCTGCCATTTTTATATGACTCCTGATTTTTTGAACTCCCTGCCACTGGAAGCAGTTTCTTCCTGTCCATTTCTATCCCTCACAATTTTGTATACCTCAATTGTCACCGTTCTGCCTTCTCTGTTCCAAGGAAAACAAGCCCAATATCTCCAAATTCTCCTCATAGCTGCAATTCTCCAGCCCTAGCAATATTCTGGTAAATCTCCTCTGTACTCTTTCTTGAGCAATTACATCCTTCATGTAATATGATCAGAACTGCACACAATATTCCAGTTGTGGCCTCACCAGTGTCTTATGCAGTTTCATCATTATATCCTTAGAGTTGTCCTCGTACCTCTACCAATGAAGAAAAGCATTCCGTATGCCCGCTTTACAGCCTCATGTACCTGTATGTTTAGGGACCTGTGCACTTGCATACCAAGATCTCTCACTTTATCCACCCTTCTCGATGTATTCTCATTTATTGTGTATTCTCTCTTACTGTTTGACTTCCCCGAATGCATTAAGATCAACTCTCATCCTTCTGAACTTAAGCAAGTACAGACCCAGAGTCCTCAACCTTTCTTCACATGACAAGCCTTTAATTCCCAGGATCATTCTTGTAAACCTCCTCTGGACTACTCCAAGGCCAGTACATCCTTTTTGTAGTTAGGAGCCCAAAACTACTCACAATATGACAAATGCAGTTAGACCAGAGTGTTATAGAGCCTCAGCAGTACATCACTGCTCTTGTATTCTACCTGTCTTGATATGAATGCCAATATTGCACTTCACATCCTAACTGCCAACTGAACTTGCATGTTAACCTTAAGAGAATCTGCACCAGTTCTTCCAAGTCCCTTTGTGCTTCAAATTTCTGAAGCCTTTCCCTGTTCAGAAAATAGTCTATGCCTCTATTCTTCCTGCCAAAGTGCATAACCTCACACTTTCCCACATTGCATTCCCTCTGCAACTTGTTTGCCCACTCTCCTAGCCTGTCCAAGTCCTTCTGCAGCCTCTCTGCTTCTTCAACAATACCTGTCCCTCCACCTATCTTTGTGTCATATACAAACCTAGCAACATTGCCCTAAGTTCATATAATGTGAAGATCATATAGATCATATAATGATCATATAATGTGAAGAGTTGTGGTCCCAACACCCCAACACTGACACTTGCGGAACTCTAATAGTTACCAGCTGTCATCCTGAAAAAGACCCCTTTATTCCCACTTTTGGCTTTGCCAGTCAGCTGATCCTCTATCCATGCTGGTCACTTACTCCTAACAGCAGGGGGTCTTATTTTACTCAGCAGCCTCCTATTGCGGCACTTTGTCTAACTTGCTCATTATTTCCTCAAAGAATTCTAACAGATTCATCAGGCATGACAAAGCCATGATGACCTAACCTTTTTTTCATGCGCTTCCAAGTACTCTGCAATCTCATCCTTAATAATGGACTCTAAAGTCTTACCAATGACTGAGGTCAAGCTAAACAGCCCATAATTTTCTGTCTTTTGCCACCTTTCCTTTTAAACAAGCATGCTATATTAGCCATTTTCCAGTCCTCTGGGACCCTCCTTCACTCCAAAGAATCCTGAAAGTTCACTACCAATCTCCTCAGCTATTTCTTTCAGAACCCTGGACTGTAGTTTATGTGGTCCTGGTGATTTGTCTTTTCAGCTTTGTTAGCACTTTCTCCTTAATGACGGCAACTATACTCACCTCTGCCCCCGACTCCCTCGAAGCTTATGAGGTGGACAAGCTCTACGCTGAAAGAATGTTACCTTTTATTTTAAAAGCCAATATCAGCATCGAATAGTGAGGTGAAGTAAAAGATTAATTGAAAGTCATAGATGGCATAGTCTCTACTTAGCAGCTCCTACTTTGAAAGCTTCCAAAGGATAATTTGTTCTTTAGTACATTTTATGCAGATTTGAATGAAAAGGGATTCCCTTCCCTGAGACTTTACCAGATATTGTTACTGTTACATTGGCCTGAGATTGTTGTGAATTGCGTGGGCATAAATATCATTTATACTTGAATGGGGTGGGCTCAGCTTAGACCGGTAAATAGATCGCATCTTGATTCTGCTAAATTTCAACCAAACTTTGAAATTAGTCAGGAGACGCATGAGCAGATATTTTTCTGGAAAACTCTTCTTTATAGGATGAAAGTCGCACCATTACAGGCATGCTGTACATTTTTAAGCTTACTTTGATGCCCAAGTTTTACTCGAGTAAGAGAATCCATACTGATTGTCTTCTCTAGTCAGACTGACTCCAAATGTGAACAAAGCATTATACAATAAATGCCTTGTACATGTGGAGAACTGTGCTTTGGATCACAACTACTGCTGATTCCTTGCAAACTTAGGTAGTTGATTCCTTGCAAACTTAGGTAGTGTAAGTAACCCTGATGGATTACGAAATTTCCAGTCTGGGGCAAGAGCTGAGTTTACGCCACAAATGTTTTCCAAGCTGTTCTTGCATTGTTTTCTTTTCTGTCGAGTAGCTCAGATCTGCTGAAAACTTGAATGTAGAATGTACATTTAGGTCTTCTTTCATCTGAATAAGAAGAAGGCTGTTCTGGAGCAGTTATGTTGCAAACATGTGCATTGAAGATTATAATCAGTTTTCTTTGTTCTTTATACACGAATGGGCAGGGAGCAGAGGGATACAGATTATTGGAAAATAGGCAGCAGGATCAGTGCAGACTTGGAGGGCCGAAGGGCCTGTTCCTGTGCTGTAATTTTCTTTTTCTTCTTTGTTCTCCTGTTATTTGCTTCTTGATCAGAACAAAGTTGAGATTTTCAGCTGAGGTGGTCATTTCCAATGTGGAAGGGAGAACTGGCACTTGCTAATTCCTACGTCCTGCATTGCCACTTTCAGAGGACGGGGTATTGGTGTTCAACAGAAATATGTTGTGCCAAGGAGCAGTCCCAGCTGAGGAAGGAAGTTAGAGCTGCCATGGCAGTTCTTTGCTGTAGTAAGTGCTTCCAGTGAGTGTTTCAAGTGTAATTTTTGAAGTTTGACTTTTTAAATAACATTGCATGAGCTTTTATTCTGCAGAAGACTGGAGTTGTCTGTAAAAAATGCAAAAACCGCAAATGCTAGAAATCCGGAATAAATCCAGGATGCCGAAAATATTCAGTAACTCAGGCAGCATCTGTGAAGAGAGAAACTGTGTTTACATTTTAGGTTAATTATGTTAATGATTGATGGCTCCAGTGCCTGACCGAAACAGTATATTTATGATAGGTTTTATAACAGTTTGTAACCAGCCTTCATTTAAACATCCACCCAGTGAAATTCATCAACTAGGTTTTTAATCTGCTTGGTTAAGTATGATAATGTTCAATATCACATTAATCCAAGTAAAATCAAATGTGAATTGTAAGACTCAAAAGGTTTGGTTGTTTCATATGATGAATATTTAGGCAGGAAAAAGTCCACTCTTGATAAAACTCATTTAACTCTTACCCTATGTTGCATTTGTAAACTGTGAAGTGTTTTTTTCTCCACGATTTAATTTGAATATTTCCAGTCTGCTTTAGAAGAAGTGGGAAGACTGTAGCTGGATAGAATAAATTGGAATTATGAATGAAATGCATTGCAGCACAAAATGTAAATACAGGGAACTAGCTTATCATTCTGTTTTATTGTAACATCGGCAGAAAATCTTTTACATTTTGTCACCACTATGGTGTGTGTAACTGTGAATGGAAGACCAGCGATTAGAGTAATCCGTAAGGTATTTGCTGACTTTATGGGAATGGAACATAATCATTGCTGAAAAGCAGGTCTGCACTCAATTTATTGTACACTTTTTCATTTCATCCATTTAAATTTTATCCTTCCCCATTGTATTTGTCAAATTTATATTTACCATTTCTGGATCATAAACATTGTCAGAACTCTTGTCTCAGTAGGTAAATTAAATATTTTAAATTTCCCAGCAACTTAACAAAAAAGTTTGGGAGTTCAACATGTACCATACATACTCATGTAAAAGTCAAATATTTGAGTCCAGTTTCTTTGGCCAATATTCATGGCACCCACTTTCATGTGAGTGGTCTTTTTGAGAGATTAATCTGGATGCTTAATTTGGGCCTACAAAGGAACATCGTTGTGTTATAAAGTAGAAACCAACAACACTAAATTCCTATTCATTCTGGCATTTATTTATTTTATACCATTATAAATAACATACATTTTGTCAAGCATAAAAGGACTTTATTTCATAATGAATTTGCTACAACAACTGGAGTTGAAATCCATCAGTCCCTCTGACCAACATCTGAATCACTGAACAGTTCACTTCAACGGGTTTGTTTTTAATGTGGATGATATGGATCTTCCAGTGCAAAAAATACATGATGCTGACGGATGAATTTGTTCCCAAAATACCTGGGAAAATTCAATCATGGGCATGAAAATAAAGTGAAAATAAAGTTGCCTTTGTAGGTAGAATGTACACAGTCTCTGATGAGCTGCTTCTGTAATTGCAAGCTGGTTCACTCTAACTCTATTGTTGATAGGTTCACCAGAAAGCTTAGGGTACAAGGCCAAGAGACCCTTGTCAAAGAAGCTGGAGATGCACCATGCCAGGAAATTCTATCTACCAGTGGCCAGATTGCGGTGGCAGTTGGTAGTAGCCAGGGGCAAATGAAGGAAGCAGTGACAACTCGGGATGTGAGGAGAGGGGAGGAAAGAGCCTGTGAAGGAATTGTAGGTGGGATGAGAGTAGAAAAAAGGTTACATGAGAGTGAGAGGGGTAGGTTGTTAGTGGCGGGGGGAGAAGGAAGTTGCAAAAGAGAGAAAAACAGTTTTAAATTTTTCAGTAAACATCGAATCCCAAATGGGAGCCAAGAAAATTATAAACCACAAATTAATTCCTCACAAATGAATGTGAAATTTCTAACTTAAGAAAATCAGCAGGAGCTTCTATCTAGAGAAAAGTTATGTTTTTCGAAATAATAGTTAATTGTTGAATTTAGATTTAAGATTGAGATCTGATAATGCAGAAGGATCTCAAATGCAGTTTGAAAAGAAGATAGCAATTGTCTGTTTGAAGTCCTCTAGATTTGTGCACATACAATGATGCAGTGACCGTTCTTCAGAACTCTCATTCAGAAAACCCATTTAATTGTGGTCTCACCTATCTGTGGAAGGTTGTTTCATTTGATGGCTTTTTCTGCAGAAGTGTGTGTCAGTTATTTTGAAATAAACTTTGCTGCTAACTTAAAGATTTTGTCTTGTGTCAATGTAAGTACTATGGTGTCTGAGAAATTAATGCTTTACTTGTCTGTCAGTTTACTAATGATTGATAATTGAAGATCTTAATGAATTAAGAACAAAGAACAAAAAAAATTACAGTACAGGAACAGGCCTTCAGCCCTCCAAGCCTGCACCGATATGTGCCCGTCACAACTAAAACCCCCTACCCTTGCAAGGACTGTATCCTTCTATTCCCATCCTATTCATGTGTTTGTCAAGATGCCCTTTAAAAGTGACTATAGTATCTGCTTCCACTACCTCCCCCGGCAGCGAGTTCCAGGCACCCACCATTCTCTGTGTAAATAACTTGCTTTGTACATCATCTTTAAACCTTGCCCCTCGCACCGTAAACCCATGCCCCTCATAACTGACTCTTCCACCCTGGGAAAAGCTTCTGGTTGTCCAGTCTGTCAATGCCCTTCATAATCTTGGAGACCTCTATCAGGTCGCCCCACAACCTCCCGTGAGAACAACCCAAGTTTCTCCAACCTCTGCTCATAGTTAATGCTCTCCATACCAGGCAATATCCTGGTAAATCTTTTGTGTACCTCCTCCAAAGCCACCACATCCTTCTGGTAGTGTGGCGACCAGAATTGAACACAATATTCCAAACGCGGCCTAACTAAGATTCTATAAAGCTACAACATTACCTGTCAATTTTTACACTCAGTGCCCCAGCTGATGAAGGCAAACATGCCATATGCCTTGCTGACCACCTTTTCCAACTGTGTTGCCACTTTCAGTGACTTGTGTACCTGTACACCCAGATCCCTCCTGCCTATCAGTACTCTTAAGGATTCTGCCATTTACTGTATATATTCCATCTGGATTAGACCTTCAAAAATGCATTACCTCACGTTTTTCTGGATTGAACTCCACCTGCCATCTCTCTGCCCGCGTCACCAACTGATCTATATCCAGCTGTATCCTTTGACAGTCTTCATCACTATCCGCAATTCCACTAACCTTTGTGTCATCGGCAAACTTACTAATCAGACCAGTTACATTCTCCTCCAAATCATTTATATATATTACAACAGCAAAGGTCCCAAAACTGATCCCTGAGGAACGCCACTAGTCACAGCCCTCTATTCAGAAACACACCCTTCCACTGCAACCCTCTGTTGTCTATGACCGAGCTAGATTTTTTTTAATCCACCTTGCAAGCTCACCTCTGACCCTGTGCAACTTTACCTTCTATATCAGCCTGCTATGAGGGACCTTGTCAAAGGCCCTACTGAAGTCCATGTAGACAACATCCACTGCCCTACCCTCATCGATAATCTTCGTCACTTCCTCAAAAAGCTCAACCAAGCTAGTGAGACACGACCTCTCCTTCACAAAACTATGTTGCCTCTCACTAATATTCTCACTAATACTCTCACTAATTCTTTCAATTCTGCTTCTGTATGAATCCAAATACTCAATGTCAATGCACATGCAGACTATATTGTTATAATTTGACTGCATCACCTAAAAATTGTTAATAAAAAAGGAGCTGTGAAAACCAAAAGGTAGTTGTTATGAAAATTTCAAAAAGAGTCCTTGGGATTGTAGAGTGGAGGATATTTTATGTTCTGGGACCCTCCTCATCATATCAGCAGTACCAACAGCTTCATTATTATCATCTGCAAGTAATTATCTTTGATAATTTTGAGGGCATTTGGTTTTCCACAGTTTACATAACTTCTTAGAAAATTCAGGGATCAAATTTTTCCCAAAATCTTTTAATCTAAACAATTAACTCAATATTGCTTATGAGGGTGTTTTCATAGTTCAACCCTTAATGAATCTTCTCTCTCCTTCGACATGTTGTTGTTCCATTTCTTTCGAATACTGTCAGTGATACAATGCTATTAGGTAGGAAATTAGGGTGGCACGGTGGCTCAGTGGTTAGCACTGCAGCCTCACAGCACCAGGGTCCTGGATTCGATTCCAGTCCCAGGTGACTGTCTGAGCAGAGTTTGCACGTTCTCCCTGTGTCTGTGTGGGGTGCTCCGGTTTCCTCCTACAGTCCAAAGATGTGCAGGTTAGGTGGATTGGCCATGCTAAATTGCCCATAGTGTTCAGGGTGTGTGGGTTATAGGGGGATGGGTCTGCGTGGGATGCTCCAGAGGTCTGTGCGGACTTGTTGGGCCAAAGGGCCTGTTTCCGCACTGTATGGACTCTAATAAAAATAAGTATATTTGTGTACATTCAAGGACCTGACAAGACACAGATAAGAAATCTGTATTATTGATCTCACATCAGAGACTATACTATTGACAAGATGTGATTTGGAGCAAATCCCATATAGGCAAACCTTTTCCTTCGTGTGCTCCTCCAGGTCTCAGTTTCTATGCTTTTCTCCATTTCTTTCAAATGCCTTCATCCACCCAGCCTTTCTCAAATATGGATGACAGTGCCTCTGGACTTTCTGTTTTTGGAGAGAGAGTTTTGTGCTTGAATATTCCCATCAGCTTTAATTTTTGTGTTCAGTCATGGACAGAAGCTGGAACCATTGTGGACTATACCTTCTTGCAGCCAATTGGCTTTACAAGGAAGCTTTTCTCATCAATTTTGATAACGGCCTTCATGTCAGCAAACAGACTATTCATGTTTCTTCCATATTGCCATGCGGGCCAATTGTTATGCATTTTCTATCAATGTCGGATGACAAGATGGATGAAATTTGAAAATTTTACGATTGAATTTAGGTGGCATTTACAGTGAATTTTTTGTTTTTGGATGGAATGCTAAATAGTGGCTTTTCACAAGGCTTGTGCACCATCTGATACTCGCTATGAATTCTGAAATGTTATCTCTCTTTATTTCTCTGAAGAAAGAGTCAGCTGGCTCTGTAGGTGATGTTACCATTTTGCTAATTTACCCATTCTGCCTCCAGGTGTGACCACTTATCTATTCTTCAAGTGTTTTAATTTATGGGTGATATTTCTCCATTTGTTAATTATTAATAATCTCAAAAATTAAATACTCACTGCTGCACAGTTGTTAGCTTTTTTGGTTAATGCTTTTAACAGTTGTTCTGATATGAGCTGTATAAATGTAAGTTTTGCTCAAAACTGTTAAGATGGACAATGTGGCACACATTAGTCTTGTCAGTGGACTGGGAGATTGCCACTAGAAGTGACAGGGAAATATAAAACCTTTTAAATTTAAGTCTAAAGTTCCTTTTAAATTAATGAATTATAGATATTACCAATAAATGGGGTCAGTTAGCTCAGGTAGCTGGACAGGCGCTTTGCAACATGGAGTAACGCCAGAGTGTGTGTGACTTCAATTCTCACACTGGCTGCTAGTTACCACAAAGGGCTCTCCTCAGCCTCTCCCCTTGTTTGAGATGTGGTCAGAAGTTGGAACAGTGCAGTTGACTTCAGCAATGGTGTCATAGGAAAAGGAATAGAGTGAGAAATTCATGTGCCCTGTCTTATGAGTGCAGGGGACACAATTTTTCTGCTCCCATTGTTAGCTAACCAACAGAAAGCAGACAGTAAGGAGTACTGTCAAGATGTAATTAGTGGGGTGTCACAGGATTTGTTGCTTGGGCCCCAGTTGTTCACAAGTATTACAGCCAAATTTGCAGATGACACTAAAATACATGAGAAAGTAAGTTGCAATGAAGAAATAACAAGTTTACAAATGACCTGACCTTTACTATTGTCATGGAGAGGGATAGGAGTAGACGGTACAGGAAAGTATCTAATTGGGGGAGGGGGAATTACAATGCTATTAGGCAGGAAATGCAGAGCATAAATTGGGATCAGATGCTCTCAGGAAAATGCACGACAGAAATGTGGAGGTTATTTAGGGAGCACTTGCTACGAATATTGGATAGGTTTGTCCCACTGAGGCAAGGATGGGATGGTAAGATGAAGGACCCTTGGATGACAAGATATGTGAAACATCTAGTCAAGAGGAAGAAGGAAGCTTACTTAAGACTGAGGAAGCAATGATCAGACAGGACTCTAGAGGGTTACAAGGTAGCCAGGAAGGAACTGTAGAAAGGACTTAGGAGAGCTAGAAGGGAGCATGAAAAAGCTTTGGTGGGTAGGATAAAGGAAAATCTCAAGGTGTTCTATGCTTATGTGAGGATCAAGAGGATGGCTGGAGTGAGGGTAGGGCCAATCAGGGATAGTGCAGGGAACTTGTGCGTGGAGTCAGAGGAGGAAGGGGAGGTCCTTAATGAATACTTTGCTTCAGTATTCACCAGTGAAAGAGACGTAGCTTGTGAGGACGGTGTGAAACAGGCTGATATGCTTGAACAGGTTGATGTTAGGAAGGACGATGTGCTAGGAATTCTGAAAAATATGATGATAGATAAGTCAAGATAACAAGGTGAAGAGCTGGTTGAACACAGCAGGCCAAGCAGCATCAGAGGAGCAGGAAAGCTGATGTTTCGGGCCTAGACCCTTCTTCAGAAGTGCATTCAGAATCTTAAGACTCCTACTATCTCTGAAACAATAGACACGTCCCCTGGGCCAGACAGGATATACCCAAGGTTTAAACAGAAGCGAAGGCAGAGATTGCTGCCCTTTTGGCGATGATCCTTGCATCCTCACTGACCACTGGAGTAGTACCAGATGACTGGAGAGTGGGAAATGTTATTCCCTTGTTCAAGAAAGGGAATAGGGATAACCCTGGGAATTACAGACCAGTCAGTCTTACCTCTGTGGTGGGAAAATTATTGGAGAAGATTCTGAAAGATAGTATTTATGATTATTTGGAAAAGCACAGGTTGATAAGAAATAGTCAGCATGGCTTTGTGAGGGGCAGGTCATGCCCCACAAGCTTTATTGAATTATTTGAGGATGTGACAAAACACATTGATGAAGGTAGAGCAGTGGATGTGGTGTAGATGGATTTTATCAAGACATTTGATAAGGTTCCCCATGGTAGGCTCATTCAGAAAGTAAGGAGGTGTGGGATTCAGGGAAATTTGGCTGTCAGGATATAAAACTGGCTATCCAATAGAAGACAGAGGGTGGTAGTAGATGGAAAGTATTCAGCCTCGAGCTCGGTGACCAGTGGTGTTCTGCAAGGATCTGTTCTGGGACCTCTGCTCTTTGTGATCATTATGAACGACTTGGATGAGGAAGTGGAAGGGTGGGTTAGTAAGTTTGCCGATGACATGAAGCTTGGTAGAGTTGTGGATAGTGTGGAGGGCTGTTGTAGGTTGCAACGGGACATTGACAGGATGCAGAGCTGGGCAAAGAAGTGGCAGATGGAATTCAACCTGGAAAAGTGTGAAGTGATTTATTTTGGAAGGTCGAATTTGAATGCAGAATACAGGGTTAATGGCAGGATTCTTGGCAGTATGGAGGATCTTAAGGTCCACATCCATAGATCCCTCAAAGTTGCCAACCAAGTTAATTGGTTTTTTGAGAAGGCATATGGTGTGTTGACTTTCATTGGCAGGGCAATTGAGTTTAAGAGCCGCAGGGGTATGCTGCAGCTCTATAAAACCTTGGTTAGACCACACTTGGAATATTGTGTTCAGTTCTGGTTGCCTCATTATAGGAAGGATATGGCAGCTTTAGAGACGGTGCAGAAGTAGGTTCTTTACACAGACAGTGATGGGTGAACGGAGTGCACTGCCAATGGTGGCAGTAGAGTCAGATACATTAGGGACATTTAAGCGACTCTTCGATAGGCACATGGATGATAGTAAAATAAAGGGGCAGCGCGGTGGCTCAGTGTTTAGCACTGCTGCCTCATAGTGCCAGGGACCCAGGTTTGATTCCAGCCTCGGGCGACTGTCTGTGTGGAGTTTGCACGTTCTCTCCATGTCTGCATGGGTTTCCTTCGGGTGCTCCGGTTTCCTCCCACAGTCCAAAGATGTGCAGGCTAGGTGAATTAGCCATGCTAAATTGCCCATAGGGATGCGTAGACTTAGGTGGATTATAGGGTGATGAGTCCGGGTGGGATCCTCTGAGGTTAGATGCGGACTTGTTAGGCCGAATGGCCTGTTTCCACACTGTAGGGATTCTATTCTATAAAGGGTATGCAGGTTAGTTTTGATTTTAGAGTAGGATAATAGGTCGACACAACATCGTGGGACGAAGGGCCTGTACTGTTCTATGTTCTATATATGAGTAAGTTAAGTGCATAGACCTGGAATATTGCAAAAAAGTTTGGTCCCCCTACTTGAGGAGTGATGTAGTTGCATTGGAGGCATTTCTAGAAGAGGTTCACATGATTGATTCCAAGATGAGGGGTTTGTGTTCTGAAGAGAGATTGAGAGTTCATAGAATCTAGATCCATAGATTCATACAGAAAAGGCCCTTTGGCCCATTGATTCTGCACCAACATAACTACGACTATAACTGCACTCATCCCAATTTCCCGCACTTGTCCCATATCCTTGAATGTTATAAAATTTGAAGTACTCATCCAAATACTTTTTAAAGGTTGTAAGATGTCCAGCCTCCACTACCTTCCCAGGCAATGCTTTTCATATTTCTACCCCACTCTGAGTGAAAAGGTTTTTTTTCCCCAATTCCCCTCTGAATCTCCTGCCCCTTATCCTAAAACTACAGCATCTCATGATTAATGCCTCAACCAAGGGGAACAGCTGCTCTCTATTCACTCTTTCCATATCCCTCATAACCTTATAGATGTCAATCATGTTCACCCTCAGTCTTCTCTGCTCTAAAGAGAACAATCCGAGCCTATCTAGTCTCTCTTTGCAGCTTAATTTCTCCATCCTCGGTAACATCCTGGTGAACCTTCTCTGTGCCCTCTGTAGTGCTATCACATCCTTCCTGTGGCGAGGTGGCCAGAACTGCACACTGTATTCAAGTTGTGGCCTGACCAACGCTCTGTGCAACTCCAACATTACCTTCTTACTCTATGCCATGATTGGTAAAAGCAAGTGTCCCACATGCCTTTAATATCTATCCTATTCAGATGCTTTGCTGCCTTCAGGGATCTGTGAATAATTACCCGCAAGATCACTTTGTTCCTCTAAGCTATCCAGTGTCCTGCCATTCAATAAATACTCCCTCACCTTGTTTCTCCTTTCAAAATGTATCACCTCACAATTATTGGGGTTAAATACCACTGACCTGCCCATCTGACCAACCTAACTATAGCTTCCTGTAACCTACAACCATCTTTGCTATTAACCATTCTACCAATCTCAGTGTCATCTACAAATTTACTTAACATTCCCCCACATTTTCATCTGTATAGTTTCTGAATATAGCAAAAAATAAGGGTCTCAGTATTGATCCTTGTGGTATGCCACTGGACACTGGTCTCCAATCACTCAAACAGCCTTCTACCACAACCCATCATGTCCTATTATTAAGCCAGTTTCTGATCCATCTTGCCATGTTTCCCTCAATCCTATGTGCTTTAACCTTTTCAATCAGCCTCCCATGTGGGACCTTGTCAAAAGCTTTGCTAAAATCCATATAAGCTACATCAAGTGAACTTCCGCATTGCACGCTTGATCACATTTTCAAAAAATTCTTAACAGATTTGTTGGGCCATGCTGATTATTAAGAGAGGTTGAGTAGGTTAGGATTGTTTTCATTAGAGAAAAGGAGATTGAGGGGGGACCTGATTGAGGTCTTCAAAATCATGAAGGGTATAGACAGGGTTGATGGAGATAAGCTTTTTCCCAGGGTGAGGGATTCAATAACTAGGGGTCACACGTTCAAGGTGAGAGGAGAAAAGTTTAAGGGGGATACACGCGGAAAGTACTTTACACAGAGGGTGGTAGGTGCCTGGAACGCGTTGCCAGCAGAGGTAGTAGAGGCAGGCACGGTAGGTTCATTTAAGGTGCGTCTGGACAGATGCATGAGTAGGTGGGGAGCAGAGGGATACAGATCCTTAGGAATTGGGCGATAGGTTTAGACAGTGGATTTGGATCGGCACAGGCTTGGAGGGCCGAAGGGCCTGTTCTTGGGCTGTAAGTTTTCTTTGTTCTTTGTTCTTGTTCTAACCCATGCCTTTCCAAGTGGGTACTCATTTGCTCCTACAGAATTTTCTCCAATAGTTTCCCTACCACTAACGTGAGACTCACTGGTTTAATTTCTGGGTTCATCTCTAGCAACCCTCTTTAAAAAGCGGAACCGCTCTCCAGTGCTCTGGCACATCCCCTGTGGCCAGGAAGAAATTAAGTTTTGTGTCCGAGCCCCTGCAATTTCCTACCTTACCTCATTCAACACCATTCCAATATTCTGTGGCTGCACAAAGAGTTGCCTCCTTGGTCCATAATGGATCCTTCTCTTTCCCTGGTTAGCCATTTCCCTTTAATATATTTATGAAATATTTTAGGATTCTCCTCAATCCTGTTTGAAAATCCTTTCTCACACCCCTTTTTTTTGCTGTTCTTAAGTTTCTGTATAATTCTAATCCTGCAGTTGAATTGCTCCTTTTGGACATGCTAAAAGCTCCATTCTTTATCCAATCCTGAATTGTTCCAGACATCCAGAGTTTTCTGAACTTATTGCTCCTACACTTCCCTCTGAAGGGCACACATCAGACCTATACTCTCCAAGCTCCTATTTGAATGTCCCCCATCGTTTCCATGAAGACTTATTCGCAAGGAGCTAGTCTGAGTCCACTGCGGCCAAATCCTTTTGTTTTATTTTTATCCATTACTCTCTGGAGTTTAGAAGAATGAGAGGAGATTTAATTGAGGTATAAAAGATGCTAAAGGAGATTGACAAAGTAGATGTGGACAAAATGTTTCTCCTCATGGGGGGCAATCTAGAATGAGAAGCCATAGTTTTAGGATCAGGGATAGCAGATTTGAAATAGAGATGAGGAGGAATGACTTCATTCAAAGGGTCATGAATCTGTGAAATTCAGGACCCCAAAGTGCTGGGGTGAATGCTGGGACATCGAGTAAATTCAAAGAGATGACAGACTTTTTAAGTAGTAATGGATTATAGAGAAAGGCAGGAAAGTGGAGTTGAAGCCAAGATAAGATCAGCCATGATGGAGTCTTTTAGGTATAACCAGAGGTGGGAGTCAGAGGACAGTGCCAGTGAGCACAATGCCTGTAGTCAGGTGCTATGAATAGGACAATAATGCTAGGAAATATAGTGCCCTCAAACTTTCAACTTCTGCCTGCCATGTTAACAACATATCACTCAGGGCCACACCCTCATTATACACATGGCAGCACTTAGGGCCTCATGCCTTGCATTCACACACCCAACCTCACCCCCACGCGCACATTGATCGCTGCTACCAGCATTTTGCCAATACAGCAACATTTAGGATTCAGAGGCCGCAGTTATAAGAAAGCTGACTATTCATTAATAACTTAAGATATTTTTACAGAATAGCAGTTTAGATGAAACTTTTTCCATCTGTTTATTTAAAGTAGACAACCTGTGTCAGTTCAGTGCGATTCACTGATACTAGAGGATGAACTGTGGTAATAACTTAGAGAGATTATTGCTAGGTAATTAATCCTGAAACTCAGGCAATGTTCTGGGAACCTGGGTTTGATTCCTGCCACGACAGATGTTAGAATTTGAATTCAGTGAAAGTCTGGAATCAATATGATTACAATGAAATCGTAGGTGATCATCACAAAAACCCACCTCATTCACTAATGATTCTTCAGGGAAGGAAAACTGTCATCTGTGCCTGGCCCGGACTGGCCAACATGTGACCCCAGACCCACAGCAATGTAGCTGACTCTTAATTGCTCTATGAAATGGCCTAGCAAGCCATTCCATTACACATTGTAAAGTTTCAACACAGAAATGAAACCAGACAGACCACCTGGTGCCATGGGCATTGGAAACAACAATGGCAAAAACAGTTCTGTTAACTCTGCAAACTTTTGGGGGCTTGTGCCAAAATTGAGAGAATTGTGCCACAAACCAGTCAAGCAACAGCCTGATGTCATCATGCTTGTAGAGTTATACCTTACAGCCAACATTCCAGACACCACCATCACATTCCTTGCATATGTCCAGTCCCACTGGTAGGATTGGCCCAGCAGAGGTGGTGGCAGAAGGGTATGTGGAATCGGAAGGAAGTTGCCCTAAGAGTTCTCAACATCGACTCTGGATAACATGACGTCTCAGGGCATCTGACATGAGCAAATAAACTTGCTGATTGCTTGGTACTGTCCACCCTTGGCTGATGATCGTGCTCCTCCATGTTGAATAACGTGAGGTAACGTAGCACCGGAAAGTGACAAGGATGCTGAATGTCCTCCGGGTGAGGGATATTACAGTCCATTGCCAGGAGTGGCTTGGCAACAGCACGATTGTTTCAGCTGATTGGGTCTAAAGGTTATTGCTGCTTGAATAGTTCTACGGCAAGTGGTGAAGGAACCAAGATGAAGGAAAAACATACTTGACCTCATTCTCACCAGCCCACCTGCTGCAGACATCTCTGACCATGATAGCACTGGCAACAGTTATAAGCACACAGTTTTTGTGTAGATGAAGTCCTGCCTTCACATTGACAATACCTTACATAGTGTGTAGAGCTCTTGCCATGCTACATGGGACAGACTTGGAACAGATGTAACAACATCAATGGACTATGGGTCATTAACTGCAGCAGAATCGTACTCCAACACAATCTGCAAGCTCATATCATCTATTTTACCATTACCATCAAGCCAAGGATCAAACCTAGTTCAATAAAATGTGCAGGAAGGCATGCCAGGGAAAACACCAGGCATACCAAAAAATTAGGTGTCAACCTAACAAAGCTAAAAACAGGACTACAAAGAACAAAGAACAAAGAAAATTACAGCACAGGAACAGGCCCTTCGGCCCTCCAAGCCTGTGCCGATCAAGATCCTCTGTCTAAACCTGTCATCTATTTTCTAAGGGTCTGTATCCCTTTGCTCCCTGTCCATCCACGTACCTGTCCAGATACATCTTAAAAGACACTAACGTGTCTGCGTCTACCACCTCCGCTGGCAACATGTTCCAGGCACCCACCACCCTCTGCGTAAAGAACTTTCCACGCATATCTCCCATAAACTTTTCTCCTCTCACTTTGAACTCATGACGCCTAGTAATTGAATCCCCCACTCTGGGAAAAAGCTTCTTGCTATCCACCTTGTCTATACCCCTCATGATTTTGTAGACTACTTGTGTCCAAACAGCATAAGCAGTAAGTGATAAAGCTACACAATTCCATAACCAAAGGATCAGATCTACGAACTGAAGCCCCTTCTATCCAGTCATGAATGTTGTTGGACAACAAAGCAACTCACTGGAAGAGAAGGCTCCACAAATATCCCCATCCTCAATATTGGAATAACCCAGCACATCAGAGCAAAAGATAAAGCTGAAAGTGTTTGCAACAATCATCAGCCAGAAGTGCCAAGTGGATGATCCATCTCAGCTCCCCCAAAGGTTCCAGCATCATGGATTCCAGATCTTGTCCCTCAGTATCTTCTCTAAGAGCTTCCCCACCACAGATGTCAGGCTCACCGGCCTATAATTTTCTGGATTATTCTTGCTTCCTTTCTTAAAGGAAACAATATTGGCTAATCTCCAGACCTGTGGAATTTCACCTGTGGTCAAAGAGGATGTGAAGATATCGACTCATGCCCTAGATATTTCTTCCTTTGTCTCTCGCAATAACAAGAAGTTGGCAAGAACTTAAATGAGTACTTTGCATTGGTATACACCCAGGAGAAGGATATGGAGGGTAGTGAGATTAGTGTGGAGCATGCTAAGTTGCTAGGGCATTTTGAGATCAAGAAAGAAGTAGTGTTGGGTCTCTTGAAGAGCACTAAAGTAGATAAGTTCTGAGGGCCCAACGATATCTAGCTCAGGTTATTGAGAGATTCAAGAGAAGAGATTACTGGGGCCTTGACCAAGATCCTCACTAGCCACTGGAGAGGTCCTGGAGGGCAGGCGTGTAGCTAATGTTCCTCTGTTCAAGAAGGGAAATAGGGTAATCCAGGAAACTATGGATGATTAATCTTATGTCAGTGGTTGGGAAGCTGGGGAGAGAATTCTTAGGGATAGGATTTACTTGCATTTGGAAAAGCATGACCTAATCAGGGACAGTCAGCATGGTTTTGTGCAGGGCAGGTCATGTCTTATTAGCTTGACTGAACTTTTCAAGGAGGTGACAAAAGTGATCAATGAGGGTAGAGCAGTGGATGTTGCCCATATGGATTTTAGTAAGGCTTTTAACAAGGTCCGTCATGGTAGGCCCATCCAGGAGACTAAGATGCATGGGATCAATGATGTTTAGCCACGTGGATTTAGAATTGGCTTGCCCATAGAAGGCAGAGGGTAGCTGTGAAAGAGTAGTTTTCTTGCCGGAGGTCTGACTAGTGGTGTCCTGTAGGGATCCATACTGGGACGTCTGCTGTTTGTGATGTTTATAAATGACTTGGATGAAAATGTAGATGGGTGGGTTAGTAAGTGTGCAGATGATACAAAGATCAGTGGAGTTGTGGATAGTGTAGAAGGTTGTCAAAGGATACAGCAGGATATAGATCAGTTGCAGATATGGTTGAGAAATGGCAGATGGAGTTTAATCCATTTAAATAGAATTTAAATGGAGTCAATATGAGGTGCTGCACTTTTAGAGATCAAATGTTAAGGAAAAGTATACAGTTAATGGCAAGACCCTGAATAGCATTGATATATAGAGGGATCTTGGGGTTCAAGTCCACAGTTCCCTGACAGTGGCCTTGCAAGTAGATACAGTGGTAAAGAAGGCCAATGGCATGCTTGCCTTTACATGTCAGGGAATTGAGTACAGGAGTCAGGATGTCATGTTGCAGCTTTATAAGACTTTGGTTGGGCCACACTTAGAGTATCGTGTTGAGTTCTGGACATCACATTACAGGAAGGATGTGGAGCTTTGGAGAGGGTGCAGAAGAGGTTTACGAGGTATGAGCTATAAGGATAGGGTAGTAAATGTTGGCTTATTTTCGCTGGAGCAGTGGAGGCTGAGGGGAGACTTGATTGAAGTCTATAAATTTATGAGTTGCATAGATAGGGTTGACAGTCAGAATCTTTTTTCCCAGAGTTGAAATGTCTATTACTAGGGGGCATGCATTTCAGGTGGGGGGAGAAAGTTCAAAGGAGATGTGAGGGGCTAATGTTTTATACAGAGAGTGATAGAAGTGTGGAACACGCAGCTAGGAGTGGTGGTGGAGGCTGATACATTTGGGCATTTTAGGAGACTTAGATAAGCTCATGAATGTGCAAGGAATGGACAGATATGGACCAAGGGCAGGCAGAAGGGATTAGTTTATTTGGCATCATGATCTGCACAATGTTGTGGGCCAAAGGGCCCGTTCCTGTGCTATACTGTTCAATGTTTTTTGTCTATATTCTATGTTCCTTTACTGGGAAAAATCTTGGAATTCCCTTTCTAATAGCTTTGTGGGTCTACCTGCTGATCAAGAAGGCAGCTCATCATCATCTCAATGGCAACTAGTTCAGGCAATAAATGTAACTCAGCCAATGACGTCTACATCTCAGGATCAAAAGGTTTTGCAACAATTAATATGTCCTGTAAAAGGCAGGATGTCGCACACTAAAAATTAAAATTGACTTTGGAGCTAGTGCCAGCATATTACCACTGTGTATCCTGAAAGACATACACTTCACCTAGTGGTGTTCCATAGCACAGCTCTATGGAGACTGTCTCACAGTATGCAATGGATGACCAATTGTGTGCATTGGCAGCATCACCCTTCCCAAAGTCCTCCACTTGGTAGATATCAATAGTCCAGCAGTGGGAGGACTACCAGTCTGCACAAACCTGGTCACAATTAGTGAGATTCAACCAATAGTCACTGTGTCTGAAGAGACCATTTATGACACAAATTAGTCAGCAATCTGCAAGGAAATTACTTAGAAAATGAGATATAAACCACATACCAGATTATTATATCTGGCACACTGTTCAGATTATTCAATCCACACAAAAAAAAGGACATTTCTCTTGATTTACATGCTGATGCTCTGGAATACCAAGCTGCAGATGGCCAGAGCAATTATGAACATTTGCCATTAGCAACTATTGAAGATAAGCAGCTACAAGAGTTAGCAAGAATCATTATCCAGGGATGGACTGACAATATGAAAAGAATTATGTTCATTTTGGCCAGGGAATGAACTTGACATGTAACAAGTCATTTTCTAGGGTAAACAAGTCCTGACATCGAAAGCAATGCACCAAGCATGTCAGTGTTACACCATGGATGTATGGGTATTGAACACACAAGATGACCAGCTGTGAAACTGTATACTGGCTGGGGCTGAATCAGCATATTCAAAAACACAGGAATGAAGGTAAGGCATGTTAATGTAACACCACAGCGGCAGAAGAAGACTTTATGTCAACATGAAGTTCCATCCACTCCTTGGGTTAAATTAGCAACAGACCTATTCAAAGTTACATCAAAGTTACATGCACAGTTACATCCTTGGGATGATTATTTTAGGCTTTCTATTGTTCAATGACTTAACAACATGAACGAAACTGATGCTGCCAGTTTATCAGTATCCTGGATGAGATAGTATCTGAGAATAAACAGCAGTACGCTGACAAAGCATTTCAAGATATGAGATTCAAATCACATCGTCACCATATTATCCATGCTCAAACTGTCTCACAGAACGTATGACGCATGCTATTAATGATCATTAAGCATCAAGCAACAAAGCAAGTTTTTAACATTGCATTGGTGTTGCTTGAAAATACAGCACTGGAGAAGGGATTACTATGCCCAGCACAACTTCTGCCTGGAAATCAAGCAAGAACAGCCTTGCCCAGCCAACAGTCTGATCATTCCCAGACACATGACATTGTTCTTCAAAAACAGTGGAGAATGAAAGAGATGCATAAGAAGTGAAGCTGTAGACACAAAGTTTGAGTTAGAAGTACAAATGTTTGGATACCAGCAATGGCTTCTTGAATACAGAGCTGACCCCGATAATCAGGTGTCGTTATTGATCATTGTGTTATATTGCAAAGAAACAGCAGAAGCCAGCTCAATCCAGTATACAACACATCAAATATGTATGAAAGAGTGAGAACGACTCTCCAACAATGATGATTCTGTGTTAGTTGTAAGTGACAACAATCAACAGCAAGACAACTAAGTTGTCAAACAAATGCAAAAGAGAACCATGCACACCTCTCTGGTCAAGATTGCCAGACAATAATGAGTAGTCAAAGCATGAGTAGTCTCATGGTCAGATATCAGTATTACTCCAAGAGGCCACGCTCATGTCATCATTACTGCATCATAGCATATATCCAATGCCACCTCCAGAAGTCCCCAGCATCACAAATGCCAATTTTCAGTCAATTCCATTCATTCCATGTGATATCAAGAAATGATTGGAGGCGCTGGATGCTATGCATATTATGGATCTTAACATCATTCCAGCAACAGTACTGAAGACTTGTGCTCCGGAACTGGCGACACACCTAGCCAAGCTGTTCCAGCACAGCTACAATGGTGGTATGTGTCTGACAATGTGGAAAATTGTTCAGGTATGTCCTGTCGACAAAAAACAGGATAAGTTCAAAGAACAAAAAACAAAGAACAAAGAAAATTACAGCACAGAAACAGGCCGTTCGGCCCTCCAAGCCTGTGCCAATCCAGATCTTCTATCTAAACCTGTCGCCTATTTTCCAAGGATCTGTATCCCTCCGCTCCTGCCCATTCATATATCTGTCCAGATACATCTTAAATGACGCTATCGTGCCCGCCTCTACCACCTCCACTGGCAACGTGTTCCAGGCACCCACCACCCTCTGCGTAAAGAACTTTCCATGCATATCTCCCTTAAACTTTTCCCCTCTCACCTTGAAATCATGAGCCCTAGTAATTGAATCCCCCACTCTGGGAAAAAGCTTCTTGCTATCCACCCTGTCTATACCTCTCATGATTTTGTAGACCTCAATCAGGTCCCCCCTCAACCTCCGTCTTTCTAATGTAAATAATCGTAATCTACTCAACCTCTCTTCACAGCTGGCGCCCTCCATTCAAGGCAACATCCTGGTGAACCTCCTCTGCACCCTCTCCAAAGCATCCACGTCCTTTTGGTAATGTGGCGACCAGAACTGTACGCAGTATTCCAAATGTGGTTGAACCAAAGTCCTATACAACTGTAACATGTTCAACCCAGCCAATTAATTTCCAATTGGACCTATTGAACCTGCAATTATCAACAGTTGATAGGAGGAATCATCAACAATGCTATCAATGCAGATAGAAATTTTGGGCAGGAAGATGGGAAAAAGGCAGGGTAATAGACCTGGTACAAACCAAATAGGCTGAATGGCCTCCACGCCATAACAATTCAGTGATTCCATTATAATACTTATCACGATGCTTTACTACAATTTTCATTAAAAAAGTACAAAGTAAACTACTTAATAAATATCTTGCTGATTTCTGATTTCTCAGACTTGTCCACTCATGGGACCCCATAGTTTTCATTTTGAAATGATATAGTACTATTTCATTTTGTTTTTGCTTATTGTCCTCGCCATATGGTCTAAACATTCCTGATTTTACACAAAACAACTTTTCAATTGTAACCTAGTTGTATTAAATAAAGCATATTGATGAAAAATGTCTTTTCCTGTTGAACAGCCTTTAACAATAGGAATATCTTCAGTTTTCCCAACTATCAGAATACTTGGTACAATTTGTTTATAATTCAAGCTGTTCTGTTCAAAATGTTAGCATTTGTTAGAAAAATCAGCTATTTTAAATGAGGTAAATGTCTCTGAATCTAAAGTACCTGTGGAAGTTTATCACATACAAAAGAAAAACTACGACAAACATGTAATCAGAAATCTGTTTTTACCCACATGCTTTATCTTCCCAAGAGTACCATTTCAACTACCATTTAACATAGATTTTATTTCAATTATTCTTTTTGAAAATTGTCTGCCTTTCCTTCAAAATTTAAAAATTACGAAATATTTTCTCTACTCTTTACAGCCTGCAAATGATCCACTCTGGGTAATTGGCCATGTTGCACTTATTCAGATATCATATTCTCAGTTCTGCACTGAGCTACAGTTCTGGCACAACTGTCAATTCCTTCTCAGGCTTTTTGGAAGAGGCTGAGGCCCTAATACAAGGTAATTAATGATGGCATTAAAGGACAAAAGAGAATTTAATGGATAGACTTATGAAATGTTTAATTTATTTGAAGATCCTCATTTTTTGGCATTAGAAATATTAACTCCCAAAAAAAAATTTAGTAAGAATCTTCTCAAAACAATTTGAATCCTTTGTAAGAAGCAATGCTGAGTCTATCTTCTCACAATTAAATAGCACCTAGTACGTATGAAAGAAATTGCCACTCTTAATATTGGAAATACTAAGCACCACCTCCAGGAGTAACCATGTGTTGTACTTATTGATAATGTATTTCCAATGAAACGTGCTCCAAATGAACTGTTTGATTTTTATCCGATTTGCTCCTGAGATGTGCATGCCCTTGGGAAGATCAGCATTTATTGCTTGTCCTTAACTGCCTTCAAGATGTTTGTGGTGAGCAATCTTCTTGACTTTCTGTGCTTTAGGTGTACTCACAGTGCTGTTAAGGATGGAGTTCTAGGATTTTGACCCAGTTTCGATAAAGAAATGGCAATATAGTTCTAAAATCAAGATGGTATGTGACTTGAAGAAGAGCTTGCAGATGGTGAGGTCATGGGCCTAATGGCCTTGTTCTTCCAGATGGTGGAGGTCCTGGTTTGGAAGATACAAGAGTAGGTCATCTGGCAGTACAAGCTGCTCCACCATTCAATAAGATCATGGTTCACCTGACTGTGCATCAATTCCACATTTTTGACTACCCACCATAATTTTAACCTCCTTATTAATCAAGAAGTTATCTACGTCTTAAAAATATTCAGTGTCTCTGCCTCCACCACACACTGTGAAATAAAGTTTCAAAGATTCAATCCATACAGGAAAAAATTTTCCTCAACTTCCTCTTAAATGGGAGAGTCTTTATTTTTAAACTGTGTCCCCCAGTTCTAGTGTCTCCCACAAAGGGAACTATATTTTTAGTATAAACTTGTGCCTGGTCTTCTCAGTAATATCACATCTTATTGTTCTAACAAACTATAGAATCCCTACTGTGTGGAAACAGGCCATTCAGCTCATCGAGTCCACACAAACCCTTCGAACAGCATCTCACCAAGACCTACCCCTCTACTATATCCCTGCATTTACCATGACTAATCCATATAGCCTACACAATTCTGGACACTTTGGGCAATTTAGCATGGCTGATCCAACTATCCTGCACATCTTTGGACTTTGGGAAAAAAAAACTGGAGCACCCAGAGGAAACCCATGCAGACATGGGGA
This sequence comes from Ginglymostoma cirratum, assembly GCA_024137785.1. Classification (NCBI taxonomy): domain Eukaryota; kingdom Metazoa; phylum Chordata; class Chondrichthyes; order Orectolobiformes; family Ginglymostomatidae; genus Ginglymostoma; species Ginglymostoma cirratum. Next base: position 30,293 of record JAHRHZ010000228.1, read on the forward strand.
GAATGAGCAAACTCCATACAGACAGTTGCCCAAGGCTGGAATTGAACCCGAGTCGCTGGCACTGTGAGGCAACAGTACTGATCAATGAGATACTGTACCATCCCTTGGACTAATCAGTCCAAGCTTTCCTCATAACATCACATGCCTGTCATTGGTTGAGCAAATCCTCCCTGCTGCATTTATATCCTTTCTTAAAAAAAGAAACCAGAACTATACACTGTTAGGATCTTACTAACACTCTGCAAACCTGTAGCAAAGGTTTCCTAATTTTATAATCCATTTTAATAAAAATAATATTCCATTTCTATTTGATGCCCCAGCAGTCAAAAATTCTCCGAAAGTCGTTCCATTTTCAAAAACAATGTTCCAAAACCTACATCAGCACACAAATATTGTTTGAGAGGAAATGCAATTTTACTGGGATCCTCACAATGGGGACCACAAAGAGGTGCATGATATTTTGCATCGGCCTTCTTCACTGAAAAGACATGAAAATAGTGTGACATCAAAAAGGCAGATGAAAGAAATACTATTTTTCTGGAAAAACAAAGTTCAACATTTTGCAATCCAATTTTCACCTCCCTTAGAAGACAAAATATGACCCATCTTGTCCCGTGGAGGAAATTCTATCAGACTGCTGATTTCTGCCTTGCAGATGGAGGAGGGGGGGAGGTCAGGAGTTTAATTCCTTCCAATCAAATTCTCACACCAGACCTTCACATAACTCAACAAATCCAATTATTGTGTACTTATCTCATTTTTAAAAAGTGTGCTTGAATTATTAAAGAACAACTGTAAGCAGTCATTCATTAGACTCTCCTCTATTTTTCTTATTCTACAACTCAATCACTGGCACTCATTTCCTACTTCCCCAATTTGAGTAATTAGCCTTGTCATCAAGCAATATAGTTGTATGTTATTGGTTCCTTTAAGAATTTTGAAAAGTGAATTTTGCCTTAGATATACCCTCGACTACAGAGTCTTGTGCAGCGTAGTGACACTACTTTGAAGCCAGAAGGTACAAACTCAAGATACGCCTGTCCTATACGTGTATCATGACGTCTAAAACAGGTAATTAAAAATAACTACCTTCAACTACTAAAGAACTGTCACTCCTTTGATGGGTTTGAGCATGTTTTAGGGTGAACCAATGGTGCCAACATTCAACTATTGATTGCATAATCCAGGTTTTCTGAGACAAACTTCTTAATTTGCTTATTAGCCATAGGCTGTAGGAAAACAAAATCATAGCACACTTATTAGCAGGTAAATTGTTGCAGAGTTGTAGAGCTTGACTACCATAATAGGGTTTGAAGTGCTGTGGGAACTCTGGAGAACTTAATGACATGAAAACGAAAACTGAATGAATGCGCTATTGCTTAAAATATACACTTTTCAAAAAAAAATTTCCTCAAACCATGTGAGGAAACGTGGCCAGAGCTCGACCAATAGCTTCATAGAGCCAACAGAAAGCTAGATGCTAAGGCTAACAGATGAGTAGGTCTGGTAATAGTATAATGTGGTTTTGGTCTACTTGTTAGTTAATTATCACTATTAAATCTAATGTAAAAGCAACTTCAAGTCATTCCAGGATTGTCAACTTGACTCCCCTAACCAGAAATATGTTCCATGAGAAAGTGAGGGATAAGTAAAATGTTAGTTTAGTCACTGATGTTCAATTTCTTGAATTTGTGTTTTGAATTAGATGTTTTGCACATGTAATCTTCTGATTCTCTACATCAGTGTGACTGTTAATGATGCTTTCCATTCTTCTCAATCTTTCTGCAGCCTTTGATTTGACAAACTTACAAAGTAGGATGAAGGCAGGCTCCTTGGTCCCCTGAGTCTGCTCCCCTTTACAATTTGCACTGATATTGAAAACTAACGAGGAACATTTGCATGGAATAATAAATGCAACAACCATCAATCCTGCAATTCTGCACCCAGCAGGCCATCCAGGGTGAAGGATTTAGACAAAGAAAGGCACAAAGAGTGAACAAAGGAGCTAATGAGACAGCAGACTGCCAAACGCTTGCATCATCCCTGAGCCTAACACTCTTCAGCAGACTGAACGTATGGAGGAGAAACCATCAGAAGAACAGCTATGGGAGAGTGTGTTTGTGGAATATGAACATACAAATTAACAGCAGAATTGGGCCATTTTGCTGCTTGAATGCTCTGCCATTTAATAAAATTATGGCTAATCTGTTTGTGTTTTGAATTCCACATTTCGATCTGTCTCCAATAGCCTTTGATTCCCTTGGCAACAAGGACTTTTACTTTTAAAATATTCAATGACATTCCTTCTAGAATCTTCTGAGGGAGTGAGTTCCAAAGTCACGCAATCCCTTTTGTTGCCTGAAATGAGAACTCAAACCTTTTATCCAGATAGTCATCTCTTCTGTGACAGACAAAAGACAGGGAGTCAACTCAGATGGCGGGGTATATTCTTTATTTAACTCTTCAATTACCAAAACTCAATATAAAACATACATTTGTTGCCACTTCTTACTTCATTTAGCTTAACTTCAACTTTAACTCACTTCATTTAACTTCATTTACCTTACTTTACATTAACACACATTTAACCCTAACTCTAAGTTTAATCCATAAGTTTGGTTTGAAATAAATACTATGCCAATTCTAGTGAAGTGGTCAACTTTGCATCCGAAATGTTGGTCCTGAGGGCTTCTCTTGAAAAATCCTCTGTTCTGCTGACTTTTGTCACAAAATGTGGATGGCGCAGTGGCTCAGTGGTTAGCTCTGCTGCCTCACAGTGCTAGAAACCCAGGTATGATTCCACCCTTGAGCAACTATCTGTGGGAAGTTTGCACATTCTCCCTATGTCTGCATAGATTTCCTGCGGGTGCTCCGGTTTCTTCTCACAGTTCAAAGACGTGCAGGTTAAGTGGATTAACAAAGCTAAATTTCCCATAGTGTCCAGGGATGTGTAGGTTGGGTGGATTATCCATGGGAAATGCAGGGTTACGGGATAGGGTGGAAGGGTGGGTCTCAGTGGAATGCTCTTTGGAGGTGTGTTTTAGACACAATGTGCCAAATGGCCAGCTTCCATACTGTAGGCATTCTATAATTCTAAGGTTCTTGAGTAGATTTGTAGCTCACATTGTGGATGCTGTGGTTGCTTCGCTGACCGAGCTGGTTTATTAGTTTGCAGATGTTTCATTACCTTGCTGGGTAACATCATCAGTGCAGCCTCTGACGAAGCGCTGTTGTTTTCATGCCTGGTATTTAAACTCTGGGGTCCGTTGGAATTGGTTACCTCATTTCTGGTTTTTCTTTGCGGTGGTGTATATATAGGGTGTATATATACGTGTTTATTGATGGCCTTCTTGGTGGAGAACCAAGCCTCTAGAAATTCCCTTACTTGCCTCTGTCAGGCCTGTCCTAGGATCTTGATGTTGTCCAAATCAAACTGGTGGTTCTCGTTATCCATGTGAATGGAGACGAATGACTACTGGTCATGTCTTTTTTTTGCTAATTGGTGTTCATGTATTCATGTGGCCAATTTCCTTCCTGTCTGTCCAGTGTAATGTTCGTCACAGTCTTTGCATGGGATCTTGTATATCACTTTGGTTCTGTCCATAGTGGGTAAGGGGTTTTTTGTTTGAGTTAACAGTTGGTGTAAGGTTGACCTATGCCAACCATGGACAGAATCAATGTGATATACAAGATCCCATGTAAAGACTGCAACAAACATTACATTGGACAGACAGGAAGGAAACTGACCACAAGAATACAAAAACACCAATTAGCAACAAAAAGAAATGACCAGTACTCACTTGTCTCCATTCACATGGATAAGGAGAACCACCAATTCCATTGGGGCGACATCAAGATCCTAGGACAGGCCAAATAGAGACAAGCATGGGAATTTCAAGAGGCTTGATTCTCCATCAAGAAGGCCATCAATAAACACGAAGAATTAGACCATATATATACACCACTATGAAGAAAAACCGGAAATGAGGTGACCAATTCCAACGGACCCCAGAGATTAAATAGTAGGCAGGAAAATACAACAGCGCTTCATCAGAGGCTGCACTGATGATGTTACCCAGCAGGGTAATGAAACATCTGTGAACTAATGAACAAGCTCGGTGAGTGAGCCAAACACAGGATTCTATAATTCTATGTGCTCATTTCTAGAAACCCCTCTGACACTCTGCAAATGAATTAACCAACCCTGATCTCACTATTCGATCCCAGCCGACGGACTTCACAAGTAAAGAACTCCCAAATGGTTATACTAAGTTGTAAAGCCACATACTATGCTCCACAGAAGATAATAGAACAAAGAACAAAGAACAAAGAAAACTTACAGCCCAGGAACAGGCCCTTTGGCCCTCCAAGCCTGTGCCGATCCAAATCCACTGTCTAAACCTATCGCCCAATTCCTAAGGATCTGTATCCCTCTGCTCCCCACCGACTCATGCATCTGTCCAGACGCACCTTAAATGAATCTACTGTGCCTGCCTCTACTACCTCTGCTGGCAACGCGTTCCAGGCACCTACCACCCTCTGTGTAAAGTACTTTCCGCGTGTATCCCCCTTAAACTTTTCTCCTCTCACCTTGAACGCGTGACCCCTCGTTATTGAATCCCTCACCCTGGGAAAAAGCTTATCTCTATCAACCCTGTCTATACCCTTCATGATTTTGAAGACCTCAATCAGGTCCCCCCTCAATCTCCTTTTTTCTAATAAAAACAATCCTAACCTACTCAACCTCTCTTCATAGCTAGCACCTTCCATACCAGGCAATATCCTCGTAAACCTTCTCTGTACCCTCTCCAAAGCTTCCACATCCTTTTGGTAATGTGGCAACCAGAACTGTACACAGTATTCTAAATGCGGCCGAACCAAAGTCTTGTACAATTTTAACATGACCTGCGAGCTCTTATACTCAATACCCCATCCGATGAAGGCAAGCATACCATATGCCTTCTTGACCACTCTACCCACCTGTGCTGCCACCTTCAGGGTACAATGGACCTGAACTCCCAGATCTCTCTGCTCATCAACTTTTCCCAAGGCTCTTCCGTTTACAGTATAGTTTGCTCTAGAATTAGACCTCCCAAAATGCATCACCTCACACTTGACCGGATTGAACTCGATCTGCCACTTCTCCACCCAACTCTCCAGTCTATCTATATTCTCCTGTATTCTTTGACAATCCCCTATGCTTTCTGCTACTCCCCCAATCTTCGTGTCATCTGCAATGTGGTGTCAATTAGTCTAGCAGACCACTATGACACCTCCATTCTTTGGTCAACACAGGAAACTGCAGGTCACAGCTTATAAGGCAGGTCACAGCATGTCCTGTCTGCAGTTTAACCTAGGCCTGAATTTAAACCAGCTTGACCAATTCTTTGAGGGTGTGACAAAACACATTGATGAAGGCAGAGCAGTGGATGTGTTGTATATGGATTTTAGCAAGACATTTGATAAGGTTCCCCATGGTAGGTTCATTCAGAAAGTAAGGAGGCGTGGGATTCAGGGACATTTGGCTGTCTGGATACAAAACTGGCTTTCCAATCGAAGACAGAGGGTGGTAGTAGATGGAAAGTATTCAGCTTGGAGCTCGGTGACCAGTGGTGCTCTGCAGGGATCTGTTCTGGGACCTCTGCTCTTTGTGATCTTCATAAATGACTTGGATGAGGAAGTGGAAGGGTAGGTCAATAAGTTTGCCGATGACACGAAGGTTGGTGGAGTTGTGGACAGCGTGAAGGGCTGTTGTAGGTTGCAACGGGACATCGACAGGATGCAGAGCTGGGCAAAGAAGTGGCAGATGGAATTCAACCCAGAAAAGTGTGAAATGATTCATTTTGGAAGGTTGAATTTGAATGCAGAATACAGGGTTAATGGCAGGATTCTTGGCAGTGTGGAGGAGCAGAGGGATCTTGGGGTCCATGTCTAAAGATCCCTCAAAGTTGTTACCCAAGCTGATAGGTTGTAAAGAAGACATATGGTGTGTTGGCTTTCATCGGCAGGGGAATTGAGTTTAAGAGCTGTGAGGTTATGCTGCAGCTCTGTAAAACTCTGGTTAGACCACATTTGGATTGTTGTGTTCAGTTCTGGTCACCTCTTTATAGGAAAGATGTGGAAACTTTAGAGACAATGCAGAGGAGATTTACCAGGATGCTATCTGGCAGGTCTTAAGAGGAAAGGTTGAGGGAGCTAGGGCTTTTTTCTTTGGAGCGAAGAAGGATGAGGGGTGGCTTGATAGAGGTGTACAAGATGATGAGAGGCATAGATGGAGTGAATAGTCAGAGACTATTTCCCAGGGCGGAAATGACTATTATGAGGGTGCATAATTTTGAGGTGATTGGAGGAAGGTATAAGGGAGATGTCAGAGGTAGGTTCTTCACACAGAGAGTGGTGGGTGTGTGGAATGCACTGCCGGCAGTGGTAGTAGAATCAGATACTTTAAAGACTTTTAATGACTCTTGGATAGGCACATGGAGGATAGTAAAATGTAGGGTATGCAGAGTAGTTTGATCTTAGTAGGATAATAGATCAGCACAACATTGTGGGCCGCAGGGCCTGTACTGTGCTGTACTGTTCTATGTTCTTTGTTCTAATATTCCCAGAATGCTTGATTGTAAATCTTAACCAGTTCTGTAGCCATTTATCCTACTGCCCAACTGTCTGTACCTTTCTCCTCATCTATGCTCAAATAAAGGAAATCCCTAATTTTAAAAACAGGAGACCTGTTTCTGGACTCACCCATAAGAGGAAGCATCCTCTCAACAGCCATGTTGTCAAGACTATTCAGGAAATTTAGCCTTTCAATCAAGTCACCTCTATCAACCAAATTGGTAGGACTGTAGTTGCCTACATCATTCTTTCCATCTTCCAATACTAAGGAATCAGTAGCAAAGTCTTCTCCTACCATTCCTATCTATCTTTGGATATCTCCACTTTCTCATCTGCATGCTGCTCCTTGAAGAAAATACGGCATCAGTTTTATCATGCACATGACAGCATCATGCTCTAGCTAATCTTCACCTTTCTTGATCCCACCAGTGTTATAAATCATCACCATCCAATATTTCATCAGCAGAAATTTCCTTCACTTAAGTATTCGAAGACCACAGGCCATGGTCACCAGTCAAACTAAGTTTCCTATTCATCTTCTCCATCAATCCCCATGGCAACTTGACTGAGGCTGAACCAGTCATTCAAAATCTTGATTTCGTACTTGACCATGAAATAATCTACTGACCACATGGCCCACATCATCACTAAGACCATCAGTTTCAATACTGACAACATCACATGTTCCATCCTTCTTCAGTCTATCTGCTGTTGAAAAAATAACTAGTGCCTTTTTTCTGTTAGACTTGCCAGTTCCAATTCATTCTTAGTTGGCCACTTATCTTCCACATTCCATAAACTATCTTCATTCAAAACTCTTCTGCCAATTTCCTAATTCTCACCAAGTAATATCTTTCACTCCAACTCCATTCAAGGGGGTGAATGGTGGCAGCAGAACTTCCAGATAAAAACCTTACTAGCAGGGCCCAGATCAAGCTCAGTCAGAGCAGCAGTGGGAGAGGAGCAGAGTGGAGTCAACCTGGCGGTGAGCGGTGGCAGTGGACCTTTCAGATAAAAGCCTGACCACTGAGGCCCAGATCAATCTCAGTCGGACCAGTAGCAGAAGAGGAGCAAAGCAAACCCAGGGATGATCGGCGGAAATGGAGCTTCCAGGTAAAAACGTGAGGAGCAGTGCCCAGATTAAGCTTGGAACAACAGTAGGAAAGCAGAGGAATGGGGGGGAGCCTTCACCGTATCCAGAGGCGGAGCTCCGGAGGTGACATCATGATTCAAAAAATGATACAGGGCAAGAGGATTGAGCTTTAGAAACTGATGACTAGTGAGTAGTACTGTACTTGGAAGAAGACAGAGTGTAAAGTTCTTATTGTTGTGGTTTGTAGTTTATTGAGAATAGAAAGTGAGAAATCTGATTTGGTAAGTAGAGATAAGGTTGAGTAATTGGTTCTAGTTTATAGTTGATAAGTTCACAACGGCAGAAAAACTCAGCCCCATGGAATGCTCCTCCTGCAATATGTAGGAAATTAGAGCGACTTCCAGTGTCCATGGTGATCTTGTATGCAGGAAAGTGTGTTCAGCTGCAGTTCCTGATTGACCACACGGAACGGCTGGAGCTGCGATGGACTCATTATGGACCATCCATGATGCTGAATAAGTCACGAATAGCACGTATAGCGAACTGGTCACACCACAGATAAGGGCTACACAGGTGGAAAAGCATTGGTTGACCATCAGCAAGATGACCAGAAAGCATGTGACCACCAGCTCCCTGTGGCCATCCCCCTCTCAAACAGATATACTGCACTGGATACAGTTAGGGGCATGGCCTCTCAGGGTACGCAGCAATGGCCAATTTTGAAGTACCAGAGTTGGCTCTGTTACACAGAAGGAGGTAAAATATTGGGAGAACTTTGATGATGGAGGACGTGATTTTAAGGGGACTGACAGATGTTCTATGGCAGCAAACAAATGGTGTGTTGCCTCCATGACACCGGGATTAGTGATGTCTCAGAGTGGTATTCTGACGGGCCAGCAGTTATGGTATATGTTGGGACCAATGACATATGTAAAGAAAGAAGTAAGGTCCTGCAACAGGAATTTAGATAGGTAATAGAAACTATTAAGGTACTAAGACTAATCAGGTGACTTCCACAGCCATATGCTGTAGAGTAGAGGAATAAGAAGGAAGGTCAGATGAATGTGTGGCTAAAGAGATGAAGTAGGAGGGAAAGCTTTACATTTTGAATCATTAGATCAACCTCTTGGGTAGGCAGGACTTGTAAAAGCTAAATGGGTTGCACCTGAACCAGAATGGGTCCAATACCTTTGCTGGAATGTTAGCTCATGCTTTTGGGGAAGTTTTAAACTAATTTGGCAGGAGGATGTGGCTCACAATAGATGTAAAGCCAGGAGTAAGGTCCAATCAGATGTGGAAGGTATACCAGAATAGTCCTGCAGGTGGAAAAGACATGGGCAGGAAAAGGTGCATGGGAAGCCCAGAAAGTTAAGTTCTATCTATTTCAATGCATGGAGATTGACTGGTAAAATGGATGAACTTTGAGTTTTGATTAGTTTTGATGAGTTTTGATTAGCATGTGGGAATATGATATTGTTGTAATCATTAAGACATAGTTGAAAGAAGGACAGGACTGATAGCTCAATATTCTAGGGTATAGAATTTTCTGGCACGATTAAAAGAGGTGAGGCATCACATTATTGATAAAAGAAGCCATCACTACAGTAATAGAACAAAGAATAGTACAACACAGGAACAGGCCCTTAGGCCCACAATGTTGTGCCAAACACGACGCCAAATGAAACTAAACTCTTTGCCTGTCCTTGATCCATTTCCCTCTATTCCTTGGATATTCATTTGCTTATCTAAAAGTCCCTTAAATGCTAGAAACAGCAATAGGCCCAACACTGATCCCTGAGGCACACCACTAGTCACAGGCCTCCAGTCCAACAAGCATCCTTCCACTATTACTCTTTGCTTCTTGCAATCAATCCAATTGTGTATCCAATTTGCCAGCTCTCCCTGGATTCCATGCAGGCTAAATTTCCAGAGCAGCCTACCATGTGGAACCTGGAACTTTGGGCAGCATGGTGGCACAGTGGTTAGCACTGCTGTCTCATAGTGCCAGGGACCTGGGTTCAATTCCACCCTCGGGTAACTGTCTGTGTGGAGTTTGCACATTCCTTCCCTGTCTGCGTGGGTTTCCTCCGGGTACTCTGGCTCCCCCTGCAGTCCAACAATGTGCAGGTTAGGTGGATTGGCCATGCTAAATTGCCTGTAGTGTCCAGGGATGCATAGATTAAGTGGGTTATAGGGGGATGAGTCTGGGTGGGATGCTCTGAGGTTCGGTTTGGGCTGAAGGGCCTGTTTCCACACTGTAGGGATTCTATCTAACCTTATCAAAGGCCTTACTGAAATCCGTACAGACTACATCTATTGTCCTGCCCTCATCAACCTTTCTGGTCACTTCATCAAAGAACGCTAATCAATTTGTGAGGCATGAAGCCATGCTGACTATTCCTAATCAAACCCTTTCTTTCCAAATGCACGTATATCTTATCACTCAGAATCTTCTCAAGTAACTTACCTGCTACAGATGTTAGCCTTACTGGTCTATAGTTCCCATGTTTTTCTTTGCAGACCTTCTTGAACAAGGTCACGACATTTGCTACCCATCAGTCTTCTGGGACCTCACCCGTGGCTATTGATGATGCAAATATGTCAGCCAGGGTCTTCGCAATTTCTTCTCTAACCTCCTGCAGGGTCTTGGGTAAATCTGGTCAGGACGAGGAGATTTATCAACCTTTTGACATATGTCCAGCACCTCCTCTACTGTGATACTTGCTGTCCCCAAGACATTGCCACTAGCTTCCCAAAGTTCTCAAATCTTCATAAATACAGAGGAGAAATATTCCAAGAGGACCTCACCCGTCTCTTATGGTTACAAACATACTGTACATGTCCACTTTGGTCCTTGAGGGGTTCTATTCTCTCCCTTTACTCTTCTTCCTTTAAGATACATAAAGAACCTCTTTGGATTTACTCTAATCTTTTTAGCCAAAGCTACCTCATGTCCCCTTTTTGCCCTCCTGATTTCCTTCTTCAGTAAATTCCTGTAACCTTTATATACCTATAGGGATTCCCTTGATTCCAGCTGCCTGTATCTGAGCCATGCCTCCTTTCTTTCTGGTCAAAGCCTCAATGTCTCATGTCATTCAGGGTTCCCTACTCCCACCAACCTTGTCCTTCACCTTCACAGGAATATATACACCTTAAACTCTAGCTATCACACTTGCTAGAGATCCCTTCGCCTGTATGCAAACAATTCCATTCAACCCCTGTTTAATTCTATCAAAGTTCACCTTGTCTCAATTTAGAACTTGAACCTGTGGACCAGTTGTGTCCTTCTTCATAACTATTTTAAAATTAATACAACTATGGTCACTGGTCCCAAAGTGCACCCCCACTGTCACCTCAGTCACCTGTCCTGTCCATTTCCCAAGAGTAGGTTGAGTTTTGCCCCTTCCCGAGGGGTCCTCTATTTACTGCTCAAGGAAACTTTCCTGAACACATTTTACAAATTATACCCCATCTAAGCCCTTACCACTATGGCAGTCCCTGTCCATGTAAGGAAAATTAAAATCTCCCTCTATGACAACCCTATTGTTGCTGCAAGTCTCCCCAGCTGCCCTACACATTTGATCCTCTAATTCCCATTGACTATTTAGGGGCCTATAGCACAACCCCAATAACGTCACCATCCCCTTCTTATTTCTTAGTTTCACTCACAAAGCCTCACTGGATGATCCCTCAGTTATTTTGTCTCTGATTACTGCTGTGATACTCCCCTTAATCAAAAATGCAACTCCCCCTCCCCTCTTTCCTCCACCTCTGTGCTGCTTAAGTACCTATACCTTGGCACATTAAGTTGCCAGTCTTGTCCCTCCCTTAGCCATGTTTCTGTAATGACGATAAAATCACAGTCCCATGTACTTATCTACGCCCTGAGTTCATTGGCCTTACCTGTCAGCTCTCTTGAACAGAAATAGACGCAATTTAATCCAACAGGTATTCCTCACTCCCTGTTCATTTCCAGCCTGACCTGTCTCTTCAACTTGCTACTGCTGATTACTGTATCTCCTTCTAGCCTCACACTAGCCTCCCTGCTGTTGAGGATCCCAATCCCCTGCCAATCTAGTTTAAATCCACCCTTGCAACACTAGCAAACCTGCCTACAATTTCTGTAATAGTTATGATATCCCATTTCCAAGATCACAACCATGCCCTTGGTTCATCTGCCTTAGCTGTCAGGCTTCTTGCATTGAGATAAATACAGTTTAAGTATTCAGTCTTACCTCGTTCTCTGCCAAGCTCTTGTCTGCCTTAATAAAAACCGAAAGAACTGTGGATGCTGTAAATCAGGAGCAAAAACAGTAGTCGCTGGAAAAGCTCACCAGGTCTGGCAGAATCTGTGAAGAAAAAAATCAGAGTAAACATTTAGGGTCTGGTGACACTTCCTTAGATCTGATGGTATCAAGGAAAATGTTGGTTTATATGCAGAAAACAGGGAAAGGGATGGGGTAGGGAATAAATGACAGGACAGAGGATAGAGCCCAAAAGAGACAAGAGCAGTGGGACAGACAGAGGAACATAGAACATAAAACATGGAACAGTACAGCACAGTACAGGCCCTTCACCCCACGACGTTGTGCCGACCTATTATCCTACTAAGATCAAACTACCTTGCATGCCCTCCATTTTACTATCCTCCATGTGCCTATCCATGAGTCACTTAAAAGTCTCGAAAGTATCTGACTCCACCACCACTGCCAGCAGCGCATTTCACACGCCCACCACTCTCTGTGTAAAGAACATACCTCTGACATCTCCCTTATACCTTCCTCCAATCACCTTAAAATTATGCCCCCTCGTAAAAGTAATTTCCCCACTGGGAAACAGTCTCTGGCTATCCACTCTATCTATGCATCTCATCATCTTGTACACCTCTATCAAGTCACCTCTCATCCATCTTCGCTCCAATGAAAAGAGCCCTAGCTCCCTCAACCCTTCCTCTTAAGACCTGCCCTCCAGTCCAGGCAGCATCCCGGAAAATCTCCGCTGCACACTCTCTAAAGCTTCCACACCTTTCCGAAGATGAGGCAACCAGAACAGAACACAATATTCCAAGTGTGGTCTAACCAGAGTTTTACAGAGCTGCAGCATAACCTCACAGCTCTTAAACTCAATTCCCCTGCCAATGAAAGCCAACACACCATATGTCTTCTTTACAACCCTATCAACTTGGTTAGCAACTTTGAGGGATCTATGGACGTGGATCCCTCTGCTCCTCCACACTGCCAAGAATCCTGCCATTAACCCCGTATTCTGCATTCAAATTCAACCTTCCAAAATAAATCACTTCACACTTTTCCAGGTTGAATTCCATCTGCCATTTCTTTGCCCAGCTCTGCATCCTGTCAATGTTCTGTTGCAACTTACAACAGCCCTCCACACTGTCCAGAACTCCACCAACCTTAGTGTCATCGGCAAACTTACTAACTCACCCTTCCACTTCCTCATCCAAGTCATTTATAAAGATCACAAAGAGCAGAGGTCTCAGAACATATCCTTGTGGAACACCACTGGTCACCGAGCTCGAGGCTGAATACTTTCCATCTACTACCACCCTCTGTCTTCTATTGGATAGCCAGTTTTATATCCAGACAGCCAAATTTCACTGAATCCCACACCTCCTTACTTTCTGAATGAGCCTACCATGGGGAACCTTATCAAATGCCTTGCTAAAATCTAATCCCAATTTATGCTCCGCAGTTCTTGCCTAATAGCATTGTAATTCTACCTCCCCCACTTAAATATTTTCCCATACCGTCTGCTCCTATCCCTCTACATGACTATAGTGAAGGTCAGGGAGTTGTGATCACTATCACCGAAATGCTCTCCCACCAAGAGATCTGACACCTGGCCTGGTTCGTTGCCAAGCACTAAATCCAATATGGCCTACCCTCTATTTGCCTATCTACGTATTGAGTCAAAAATACTTCCTGGACACACCTGACAAAATCCACTCCATCCAATCTATTTGCACTTAGGAGGTTGCAGTCTATATTAGGGAAGTAGAAATCACCCATGACAACAACCCTATTACTTCTGCACCTTTCCAAAATCTGTCTTCCAATCTGTTCCTCAGTGTCTCTGTTGCTATTGGGGGGTCTATAGAAAATCCCTAATAAAGTGACTGCTCCTTTCCTGTTTCTGACTTTCACCCATACCGACTCAATGGACAAACTCTCCTCGATGACCTCCCTTTCTGTAGCTGTGATACCATTCCTGATTAGCAAGGCCACTTCGCCACCTCTTTTACCTCCCTCCCTATTTCTTTTGAAATATCTATACCCCAGAACATCCAACAACCATTCCTGCCCCTGTGTTATCCAAGTCTCTGTAATGGTCACAACATCGTAGTTCCAAGTATTGATCCATGCTCGAAGTTTGTCATACTTATTCCTGACACTTCTTTCATTGAAGTAGACACACTTCACCTCGTCGCACTGACTGCCACTTTGCCCTATCAATTGCTTATCTTTCCTCAAAGATTCCCTGCTTGCTGTCTCTGCCTGTACACCGGCTACCCCATCCTCTGATCTGTAGCTCTGGTACCTATCCCCCTGCCAAACTAGTTTAAACCCTCCCGAAGAGCTCTAGCAAACCTCCCACCCCGGATCTTGGTGCCCCTCCAGGTGCAATCCGTCCTTCCTGTACATGTCCCACCTTCCCCAGAAGGTATCCCAATGATCCACATTTCTGAAGGCCTCCCTCCTACACCAGCTCTGTAACCACGTGTTGATAACAATCTGAGTTGATGACAATGGGTCCGACCCATCTCCTGCATTTCCGCCCTCCCCTCCCACAACAATGTTTCTGCTTGCTCTTACCTACTATCCCACCAGCATGCATTTTCAGAAGATCATCAGATGCCATTTCTGCCACCTCCAGCAAGATGCCACCATTGGACACATATTCCCCTCCCCTTCCTGGCGCCTTCTGCAGGGACTGTTCCCTCCGGGACACTCTGGTCCACTCTTCCTTCACTCCCAACACCCCTCCACAGCCCTAAGGCACCTTCCCCTGCAACACTTCACCTTCACTTCCCAGGATTTGTCTTCTGCTTTTGCTGCTCACAATGTGGTTTCCTCTACGTTGGGGAAACAAAATGTGGAATGGATGCCTGCGTTGCAGAGCATCTATGTTCAGCTTGCAAAAAAGACCCTGAGTTTCGAGTTGCCTGCAACTTTAACATACCACCCTATTCCCAGGCCAACATCCCTGTCTCTGGCTTGTGAAGCTTAGTGCAAGCTGGAAGAACAACACCTCATCTAGCACTTGGGGATCCTGCTGCCCTCTGCACTCAATAGTGAGTTCAATAATTTTAGGGCCTAAATTCTCCAATGTCCCAGCCCCCTACCCCACGCACACAGCCTGCCATTACACACTACCTATTGTTAGCCATTAACAGTCCCCATTAACAGCTCCCTACCCTATCCCCTCCCCATTTTCTGCAATATAACTGACATTTTCCTAGCTACCATCAGTTCTGATGAATGGTCACCGGACCCAAAACATTAACTCTGGTAGTTTTTTTCTTCACAGATGCAGCTAGGCCTGTTGAGCTTTTCCAGCAATTTCTGTTTTTGCCCTTGTCTGCCTTGACTATGTGATTTGCTACCCTTGTCTTCTGTACCAGCCGCAGCTTTTTCTCTTTTCTCACTATCTCTTTGGTTCTCACCACTGCAACCCCCCAACTAGTTTAAAGCTCCTGAGTAACCTGAGCAAATCTCCCCACAAGGCTATTGGTCCTATTCTAATTCAGGTGGTATCAATTCCTCTTGTACAGGTCATTTCCACCCCAAAGAGATCCAAATGGTTCAAAAATGTAAACAAAAGAGTCATAAAGTTGTAGAGTATGGAAACAGACCAACTCATCCATGCTGACCAGATATCCAAAATTCATCTCATTTTCCAAATATGCTCAAACAGGTTGATGTTAAGAAGGAGGTGCTAGATGCTAGAAATTTTGATAAACATAAGGACAGATATATCCCCTGGACCAGACGGGATATACCCAAGGTTACTTCAGGAAGCAGAGATTGCTGCCCCTTTGGCAATGATCTTTGCATCCTCACTGTCCTCTGGAGTAGTACCAGATAATTGGAGGGTGGCAAATGTCATCCCCTTGTTCAAGAAGTTCAGGTCACCTCATTATAGGAAGAATGTGGAGGCTTTGTCTGCGAGATGGCTTTTTGCAGCAGCTTCATAGATCATCATAGAATTCCTGCAGTGTGGAAACAGGTCCTTCGGCCCTACAAGTCCACATCGAACCTCAGAGCATCCCACCCCAGACCCATCCCCCTGTAACCCACCTAATCTACACACCCCTGAACACTATGGACAACTTAGCATGGCCAATTCACCTAACCTGCACATGTTTGGACTATGGGAGGAAACCGGAGCACCTGGAGGAAACCCACACAGACATGGGGAGAACGTACAAACTCCACACAGACAGTTGCCTGAGGGTGGAATTAAACCCGGGTCCCTGGTACTGTGAGGTAGCAGTGCTGACCACCGAGCCACCGTACTATGTTCAGTTCTGGTTGCCTCATTACAGGAAGGATATGGAAGCTTTAGAGAGGGTGCAGAGGAGATTTACCCAGATGCTACCTGAACTGGAGGGGAATGCTTATGAGGAAAGCTTGAGGGGGCTAGGTCTTTTCTCATTGGAGCAAAGAAGGTTGGGAGGTGACTTGATTAAGGTGTACAAAATGATGAGAGGCATAGATAGAGTGGATAGCTAGAGAATTCTTTTCCCATTATGAGGAGGCATAATTTTAAGGTGATTGGAGGAAGGTCTAGGGGAGATGTCAGAGATAAGTTCTTTACACAGAGAGTGGTGGGCCTGTGGAATGCACTGGTATTGGAGTCAGATACTTTAGAGACTTTTAAGTGACTCTTTGATAGGCACATGGAGGATAGTAAACAGAAGGGCATGCAGGGTAGTTTGATCTTAGAGTAGGATAATAAGGCGGCACAACATCGTGGGCTGAAAAGCCTGTACTGTGCTGGACTGTTCTGCGTTCTGTGTTCCATGTTCTATGTTCCAGCATTTGGCCCATATCCCTCTGCACCCTTCTTATTCATATACCATTTCAGATGCCTTTTAAATGTTGTAATAGTACTAACCTTTACCACTTCCTCTGGAAGCTCATTCCATACACATGCACCACTCTTTGTGAAAATGTTGCCCCTCAGGTTCACTTTAAATCTTTTGTCTCTCACCTTAAACTCAACCCCTCTAGTTTGGGACTCAGCTACCCTGGGAAAAAGACCTTGGCTTTTCACCCAATCCATGCCCCTATTGATTTTATAAACTTCTATAATGTCACACCTCAGCCTCCGACACTCCAAGGAAAATAGCCCCAGCCTATTCAGCGTTTCCTCATATCTCAAACCCTCCAACCCTGGTAACATCCTTGTAAATTTTTTCTGAACCCTTTCAAGTTTCACAACATCCTTCCTATAGCAGGGAGATCAGATTTGCATGCAATACTCCAAAAGTTGCCTAACCAATTTTCTGCACAGCCACAGAATGACCTCCCAACTCCTACACTCAATGCACTGACTAATAAAGGCAAGCATACCAAACGCCTTCTTCACTATCCTGTCTATATGTGACTCCATTTTCAAGGAACTGCGAACCTGCACGCCAAGATCTCCACTCCCCAGGACCTTACCATTAAGTGTATAAGTCTTTTTAAAACACAGGACCTCACATTTATCTAAATTAAACTCCATCTGCCACTCCTTGGCTCATCGGACCATCTGATCAAGGTCTGGTTGTACTCTGAGTTAGCCATCTTTGCTGTCCACTACACCACCAATTTTTGTGCATCAGCAAACCTACTAACCATACCTCTTATGCTCACATCTAAATTATTTATATGTATGACAAAAAGCAGTAGACTCAGCACCAATCCTTGTGGCACACGGTTGGCCACAGGCCTCAAGCCTGAAAAACAACCCTCCACCACTACCCTCTGTCTCCTACCTTAGAACGTAGAAATACAGTACAGCGCAGTACAGGCCCTTCGGCCCACAATATTGTGCCAAACTTTTACCCTAAACCTAAGGTCTATCTAACCTCCACCCTTACCTTATACTATCATCCATATGCCTATCTAATAGCTGCTTAAATGCCCCTAATGAGGCCAACTTCACTACCCTCTCTGGCAATGCATTCCACGCCTCCACCACTCCCTGAGTAAAGAATCTATCTCTGACATCTCCCCTATATCTACCTCCACTCACTTTAAAACTATGCCCCACTAATAATAGCTACCTCCACCCTAGGAAAAAGTCTCTGGCTGTCCACTCTATCTATACCTCTGATCATTTTGTACACCTCTATCAAGTCACCTCTCATCCTTCGTCATTCTAAAGAGAAAAGCCCTAGCTCTCTCAACCTTTTGTTGTAAGACCTTCCCTTCATTCCAGGCAACATCCTGGTAAATCTCCCCTACACCTTTTCCAATGCTTCCACATCTTTCCTGTAATGAGGCGACCAGAACTGGACACAATACTCCAGATGTGGCCAAACCAGGCTTTTGTATAGCTGGAGCATAACTTCACGGCTCTTGAACTCAATCCCTTTATTAATGAAAGCTAACACATCATACGCCTTCTTAACAACTCTATCCACCTGGGTGGCAGCTTTCAGGGAAGTGTGAACATGAATCCCAAGATCCCTCTGCTCCTCCACACTGCCAAGAATCTTTCCGTTAACCCTGTATTCTGCTTTTAAATTTGTCCTTCCAAAATGAATCACCTCACACTTTTCAGGGTTAAACTCCATCTGCCACTTCTCAGCCCAGCTCTGCATCCTATCAATGCCCCTTTGTAACCTAGAACAGCTCTCTGCACTGTCCACAACTTGACCCACCTTCATATCCTCTGCGAACTTACTAATCCACCCTTCCACTCCTACATTGAAATCATTTACAAAAATCACAAATAAAAGAGGACCCAGAACAGATCCCTGTGGTACACCACTCGTAACTGAGCACCATGTTGAATATTTTACATCCATTACCACCCTTTGTCTTCTAAGGGTCAGCCAATTCTGAATCCAATCTCCCAAATTTCCCCCTATCCCATGCCTCCTTACTTTATGCATGAGCCTACCATGGGGAACCTTATCAAACGCCTTACTTAAATCCATGTATACCACATCCACTGCGTTACCTTCATCCACGTGTTGGTCACCTCTTCAAAGAATTCAATAAGGTTTGTGAGGCATGATCTACCCCTCACAAATTCAAGCTGACTATCGCGAATCAAACTGTGCCTATCCAAGTGATCATAAATCCTATCTCTCAGAGCCCTTTCCAATAATTTGCCCACCACTGACGCAAGACTAACTGGCCTATAATTTCCAGGGTTATCCCTACTCCCTTTTTTGAACAAGGGAATGACGTTTGCAACTCTCCAATCTTCCGGCACTATACCCGTGGACAGTGAGGATGAAAAGATCATCGCCAAAGGCCCTGCAATCTCTTCCCTTGTTTCCCATAGAATCGTTGGATAAACCCCATTAGGCCTGGGGGACTTAGCAATCTTCGAGTTCCTCAAAATTCCTAGTACATCTTCCTTACTACCATCGACCTCCTCTAGCCTACCAGTGTTTCACACTGTCCTCCTCTTCAACTAGGCCCCTCACAGTTGTGAACACCAAAGAAAAGTATTCATTAAGGACCTCTGCTGTCTCTTTAGGCTCCGTGCACAAATTCCCTTTACAATCCTTGATCGGCCCTACCCTTTCTCTGGTCATTCTCTTATTCCTCACGTACATGTAAAAAGCCTTGGAGTTTTCCTTGATCCCATCTGCCAAGGTTTTCTCCTGCCCCCTTATCGCTCTCCTAAGCCCTTCCTGGCTAACTTGTATCCTTCTAGAGTCTTTTCCGATCCTTGTTTCCTAAACCTTATATAAGCATACTTCTTCCTCTATACCAGTCGTTCGAACTCTCTTGAGAACCAAGGCTTCCTCACTCGACCGCATCTTCCCTGCCTGCCAGGGACAAACATATCGAGCACACACAGTGTGCATTCCTTAAACAATCTCCACATTTCAATAGTGCTCTTCCCTGACAGCATCTGTTCCCATTTTATGTTACCCAGTTCTTGCCTAACAGAATTGTAATTACCCTTCCCCCAATTATAAACCTTACCCTGCTGTATGTGCCTATCCTTTTCCATGACTATTGTAAAAGTAACAGAGTTATGATCACTCTGTATCCAAATTGCTATTTCTCCCTGTATTCCATGTGATCAAACCTTGCTAAGAAGTCCACCACATGTAACCTTGTTGAATGCCTTATTGAAGTGCATTTACGTCATGTCCACTGCTTTGCCTTCCTCAATCCCCATCAATATTTTTTTCAAAAAAACTCAATTAAGTTAGTGAGAAACAATTTTCCAACCACAATGCCATGTTGACTATCCCTAATCAGTCCTTGCCTTTCCAAATACTTGTAAATCCTGTCCATCAGGATTCCCTCCAACAACTTGCCCACCACTGATGTCAGGCACACCGGTCTCTAGTTCCCTGGCTTTTCCTTACCACCTTTCTTCAATAATGTCACCACGTTAGCCAACCTCCAGTCTTCTTGCACCCCACTTATGGTTATCGATGATACAAATATCTCAGCAAGGAGCTCAGCAATCACTTCTCTAGCTTCCCACAAAGTTCTGGGGTATACCTGATCAGGTCCTAGGGATTTATCCACTTTTTTGCACCACCTCCTCCAGCGCCACCTCCTCTAATATTCTTGCCCCTGAGCCAGCTCCTTGGCCACGCATTCATCTGCTCTATACTCCTATTCATACTCTCAATAGTACATTTGTCTACTCTGTCCTCGTATTCCTACTCTCAATAGCACCAATTTCGGATACTCAATTGCCTTGATGGTAGGAAACAGAGAGTAACAGTGGAAGAATGCTTGTCAGGCTGTAGGTCTGTGACTAGTGCTGTGCCTCAGGGGCCGGAGCTGGGACCATTGCTGTTTGTTATCTATATCAATGATTTGGATGAAAATGTACAAGGCATGAGAAGGAAGTCTGTGACTGACACTAAAATAGGCAGTGTTGTGGACAGTGTTGAAGATTATCAGAAATTGCAGCAAGAGCTTGATTAGTTGGGGAAGTGGACTGAGAAACAGCAAATGGAGTTTAATGCACATAAGTGTGAGGTGTTGCATTTTGTAAAGTCAAATCAAAGTAGGAGTTTCATGGTGAATGGTAGGGCCTTAAGGCATGTAGCGGAATAGAGGGACCTTGGAGTTCAGGTGCATGGTTCTCTGAAAGTGCAGTCACAGCTAGTCACAGGGCAGTGAAGAATGCTTTTGGCACATTGGCATTGAATGTAGAAGTTGGGAAGTTATGTTGCATCTGAACAAGATGTTGGTGAGGCCGCACTTTAAGTATTGTGTTCAGTTTTTGTCACCTTGCTATTGGAAGGATGTTATTAGACTGGAAAGAGTGCAGAAGAAATTTACAAGGATGTTGC
Organism: Ginglymostoma cirratum; assembly: GCA_024137785.1. NCBI lineage: Eukaryota > Metazoa > Chordata > Chondrichthyes > Orectolobiformes > Ginglymostomatidae > Ginglymostoma > Ginglymostoma cirratum. The sequence continues at coordinate 51,517 of JAHRHZ010000228.1, forward strand.
CAGAATTCAGGGGACTGAATTACAGGGAGAAATTGGACAAGCCAGGGCTTTTTTGTTCAGAGTGTAGGAGACAGATGGGGATCTTATATCAGTATGTAAAATCATGACAGGCAGGGATGGGGTGAATGCACTCAGTCTTTTTCCCAGGATTGGGGAATCAAGGAATGGAAGGCACCAGTTTAAGGTAAGAGCGGAAAGAATACATGGGAACCTGAGGGGCAACTTTTTTTTTCATACAGAGGGTGGTACACATGTGGAATGAGCTGTCAGCAGAAGTGGTTGAGGTGGGTACATTAACAACATTTAAAAGGCATTGGGACAAATACATGGATAGGAAAGGCTTAGAAAGATATGGGCCAAGTGCAAGGAAATGGGGTTAGCATAGATGGGCATTTTGGTTGGCCGAAAGGCATGTCTCCATGCTGTAGGATTCTATGACTCTATGATTCTCCATGGCACCAGTAGTAGTCCAGATTCTACTACCCTTGAGGACCTACTTTTTAACCTCCTGCCTAGTTTCCTATGTTGTCTGTGCAGAACCTCATCCCTTTCCCTACCTATGTTGTTTGTACTAATAAGCTCCTGCTGGTTACTGCCCCTATTCAGAATGTTCTTCACCCTCTCTGAGACATCTTTATCCCTGATGTCTCGCTGATGGCCTCAGAAATGTCTCTTTGTGCCCTAGACTAGTTTAGAGGAGATCTGAGAACATTTTTTCATCCAGAGAGTGATACAAATATGGAACATTAGAGGATTGTGGAGGCAGGTACTCGTGCAATATTTAAGAAGCATCTGGTTGAGCACTTAAAATGCCAGGGCATAGTGAGCTTGTGGACCAAGTGTAGGTAAATGGGATTCATGTAGTTTGATGCTTGTTGGTTGGCATAGACATGGTGGGTTGAAGGGCCTGTTTGTATGCTGTATGACTACGATTCCAAGATACCTGTGTTTTACTGACCCTTGTTGTCAAATCCCTCTACTGTCAATCCCTCCATATCTCTATAATTTTATTCAACTTTCAATTATCAAACCCTCTGAGATATCTGAGCTGTATCAAGTATTGCCTCTTGAGTTTTTTGAGACTGGGGGGATCTGTTTGGTCTTTGCCCATCAAAAAAAGTATTGTTTTAAACCGCAGTTCCAAATAAAGTCATCGAGAGGCAGTAAGTTTTCATCAAGCGTTGAAGAGATTTGTCAATTGTCAATCTGCCAGTTCACAATTCTACTTTCACTTCTAAGCAATAGACAAGAAGAAGGATCTTGTTTTAGGATATTAAAATTAAATACATTAATGCTATAAAATTAATAAGCATTTTGTCTGTTGATTCTAACATGTTTTGAGATTAAAAACAAAATTTGACCAAATTGAGTAATACAACTTGCAACAAAAATCAGGGTCATGAAAATTCTTTTTTTAAAAATGCTTTTTGATCATGTACTGAGCTGAAAGTCTTTAATAAGGGTAATTATAATGACAACAACAACAAACCTCTAATAAGCATCAATTAACTATGATATGTTTATCCTTCAAACATAGAATCAAACCTTCTTTCACATATGAATTGAAGTGGAAGACAAAGCTGGTCTAATTCCACAGTGGAAATTTAAAAACTCACATAGTACCATGCTGAAACATGTTGCTTAATTAATTTATTAATGGTTATTTATTTTTGCAACAAAGTCTACCACTGCACCAATAATTTGAAGTTTTCCAACAGTTCATTTGCCAGATATTGAGTTTTAGATAAGCTGCACACCTCCAGAATTGGGGAGATTATAGCAATCACTTTTAACTTGATTTTAAACTTCATTCCTTTCCACAGCAATTGTCTCAGGAGAAACCAGACTATTTGTAATTTCAGCTTCCTAACTGACCGCCAGCAAGACTTAGAACATAAGTAATGGAAGCGAGAGTAGCATATTTGCCCCCTCAAATCTGCCTTACATCCTACAAGATCATAGATGATCTGTCCTAGGTGTAAATTTCTCTTTAACACCAGCTCCTCATAGACCTCATCTCTTTGATATTTGAAAATGCTGTCCATACGCTTTTTAAAATATTTTCAGTGATGTAGACCACCAGAACTCTCTGAGGTAAGAATTCCGGACATTTATTAAGAGAAGAAATTCCTTTGCTTTTCAGATTTATTTGAGTGTCCCCTTATTCTGTAACTATGTTCCCTTGTTTGAGATTCCCACCACTAGTGGAAACTACTTCTCAACATCTTCCCTCTCAAGCTGCCTTTGAATCTTATATGTTTCAATAAGATCACACTGCATTTTTCTGAATTCTGATCAGTTAAGGCCTAACCTGTGCAGCTGTTCTTAATAAGTTAACCCCTTCATTCCAGGGATCAGCCCAATAAATTTTTTTTGAACTGCTTCCAATGTCAATACATCCTTCCTAACACTTAGGGACCACAAGTTGGACACATTACTCCAGGTATGGACTCACCAACGTCCTGCACAGCTGTTACAAGATTGCTCTATTGTCAAAATCCTATCCCTGAACAATAAAGATCAAATTCCATTTGCCTTCTTAATTTCTTGTTGCACCTGCATGCCACCTTTTTTTGTGTGTTTCATACACAAGAATGCCCAGATCGCTCTCCGTACTTTTTGGAGCCTCTCTACATGTAAATAATAGTCTGCCTTTTGATTATTCCTACCAAAGTACATGACCTCACACTTTCTGCATTAAAATCCACTCACAGGTTTGACCCACTCACTCAACCTATCTATGTTCCTTTGCCAATTCCTGATATCCTCATCATACTCCACCACCTTCTCCAAGTCAGTAATATAGAAAGCATATAATTGAGGCCCTAGGATGGATTATTGAGGCAATCCGTTTATCGCTTATTACCAACTCGAATAAGACCTATTAATCCCAAATCTCTATTTTCTATGTGATAAATAAACCTGAATTCATGCTAATACCTTACTTCCAAAATAGTGAGATTCTGTCTTGTGCAATACTCTTTTATGTTGCACCTTATTCAATACACTCTGGAATTCCAAATACACTACATTTCTCAGTTTGCCTTTATCAACTCTACTTGTTACATTTTTCTAGCAAATTTGTCAAACACAATTTTACTTTCACAAAACCATATTGACTCTATTCGAATGTGGTAAGCTTTTCTCAAGGTTCTGCTCTTTCTTCCTCAATAATGGAATTTAGCTCTACTTCTGCTCCTACATGGTATGGTCTTATCTCAGATAGATTTTTAATCAGAAGGAGAATCAAGAGTTTTCAGGAAATGGCAGGAAAGAGAAATGAAGGATTATAGAACATAGATCAGTATAGCACAGGAATAGGTCCATCAGCCCACTATGTCTGTGCCAGCCATGATACCATTCTAAACTAATCCTATTTACTTGCACATGGTCTGTATCCCTCTATTCCCTGTTTGTTCATGTGTCTGTCTAAATGCCTCTTAAACTTTGCTATCGCCTCTGATTCTATCACCTACCATGGAAGAATGTACATATCACTGTCTTTGTTAAAATAAACTTTCCTTGCATATCTCCTTTGAAATTATACCCCCTTGCCTTAAATCTATTCCCCCTAGTATGTGACATTTCTTTTCTGGGAAAAAGACTCCGACTATCAACCTTATCCATGCCCATCATAATTTTATATACTTCTATCAGTGGCACTGAGCCTCTGATGCTCTAGCGAAAACAATACAAGTTTGTACAAGATAACAAGCATGGGGCTGGATGAACACAGCAGGTCAAGCAGCATCATAGGAGCAGGAAAACTTGACGTTTCGGGCCTAAACCCTTCATCAGAAATGGGGGAGGGGAAGAGGGTTCTGAAATAAATAGGGAGAGAGGGGGAGGCGGATAGAGGATGGATAGAGGAGAGGATAGGTGGAGAGGAGGCAGACA
>JAHRHZ010000228.1:55813-143934 GCA_024137785.1 Ginglymostoma cirratum
GCCTCCTCTCCACCTATCCTCTCCTCTATCCATCCTCTATCCGCCTCCCCCTCTCTCCCTATTTATTTCAGAACCCTCTTCCCCTCCCCCATTTCTGATGAAGGGTTTAGGCCCGAAACGTCAAGTTTTCCTGCTCCTATGATGCTGCTTGACCTGCTGTGTTCATCCAGCCCCATGCTTGTTATCTCGGATTCTCCAGCATCTGCAGTACCTTTTATCTCTGATACAAGTTTGTACAACCTCTCCTTAAAGCTACTACACTCCAATCGGGACAAAATCCTGGTAAACTTCTTTTGCATCCTGTCCAAAGCCTCCTATATTGTGGTGACCAGAACTACATACATAATTAAAGTCTTATACAGCTGCAATATGACTTGCCAATTTTTATACTGAATGCACTGACCAATGAAGGCAAGCACGCCATATTGCATTTTATTAACACCTCACATATTTGCGTTGCCCCTTTCAGGGAGCTATGGACTTGAACATCAAGATCCCTCTGTAATTCAATGCTCTTCAGTGTCCATTTACTGTCTCCTTGCCTCTTGCATTTCATCTCCCATGTTGCATTACTTCACACTCCATACACCATTTCTCCACTCAACTTTCCAACTGGTCTATATCCTGTTGAATCCTTTCATAACCTTCCTCACTATCCAAAACCCTATCAAACTTATTAATCAAACTACCCACATTTTCACCCAAATCATTTATGTATATATGACAAACAACATAGGTCACAGCCCTGATCGTCATGGAACACCACTGTTCACAAACCTCCAATCAGAAAAAACACATCTCTACAACTCCCCTCTATCTTCTATGACCAAGCCAATTTAGTATCAAACTTGCCAACTCACCATGGATGCCATGTGGGTTAATATTTTGGAGCAGCCTACCATGAAGGACCTTGTCAAATGCTTTAGTTAGAGTCCATGTAGACAACATCCACACCTTCATTAATTGTGCTGGAATACTTCCTTGAAACCTAAATCAAGTTTGTGAGACTTGAATACCGCACACACCAACCCCCACCCTCCCAACAAAGCAATGCTGACTATCTCTAATAAGTCTTTTTTTTCACTCAAGGGATGTAAACATGGCAGGCTGTCCAGCATTTTATTGCCTGTCCCCATTGCCATTGAGATGGTGGTGAGGGGCTGCCTTCTGGAACTGCTGCAGTCCACATGCTGTAGGTTGCTCCACAAAGCCCTTAGGGAGGGAATTCCAGGCCTTGCACCCAGTGACAATGAAGGGAAGATGATATATTTCTGAGTCAGAATGGTTAATAGCTTGGAGGGGAACTTGCAGGTGGTGTATCTGTGTCCTGTTCCTCCCAATAGAAGTAGATATCAGTTTGGAACATGCTGTCTAATGATTTTTGATGAATTTGTCCTTGAGTGGACATACCCTTTCCCTAGCTACCATCTTGCTCCTAATATCAATACCAAATGCCTTAGGATTCTCTTTAGTGCTATTTGCCATTCATTTCATGGCCCCTTTCAGCCCTCCTGATTGCTTATTAAAGTTCTTGTACTGTTCATTCATGTTCCTCAAAGGCCTGTTGATTCCAGGTTCCTAAACCATACATCTGCTTCGTTTTTCTTTTTGACTAACCTTTCAATATCTCTTGTCATCCAAGGTTTTTGAATCTTGCCACCCTTATCTTTCATCTTCGTAGGAACACAATGGTCTTGAACAAAAAGTTGAAAGAACTGTGGGTGCTGGAAATCAGAAACAAAAACAGGAGTTGCTGGAAAAACCCACACTTCTTCTACAGAACGTGTGTGTGTGTGTGTGTGTGTGTGTGTGTGTCTGTGTGCGCGCGTGTGTGTGTGTGCGCGCGTGCGTGTGTGTGTGTGTGTGTGTGTGTATGGATGCTGGTTCTGGCATCTGAACATCTGTCCTTTAAAAGACTCTAATGTGTCTATTGTGGATTTATCCTTAAACAGCACCCCTAAACTATGTTTTTCAGTTCCTGCCTAACACCGTTATAATTAGCCTTCCCCCAATTTAGAATGTTCATTCAACGACCAGTCTTATGCTTATTGATAACTATCTTAAAACTTATGAAATGCTCCCCCAGTGAAACTTCGATCACCTGGCTAGGCTCAACCCCTGGTGCAAGATTTAGTATGGCCCTAGTTGGACTATCTGCATATGGTCTCAAGAAACTCTCCCCAATGTACCTGACAAATTCTGCCTCATCTAAGCCCCTGACACTAAGGGAAAAGTTAGAATCACTTACTACATCAAAGGTGTTGATTTTTCATCTTTTCATGGTCTGCTTACATGCTCTATCTCCGGCTGGCTATTGAGAGGTCTATAGTATAACCCCATCATAATAATTGCACCCTTCTTATTCCTAAATTCTACCGATATGGCCTTACTGGATGAACAGTCCAAGATATCCTCTCTTAGTACAGTTGTGAAATTCTCCATTGGTGAGTAATGCAACTCCCCCACCCTTTGTCCACCCCTCTCTATCTGCGTGGGATTTAAATCCTGGAGCTGCCAGCCCTGTCCTTCTGGAAACCAGGTTTCTGTAACAAGTACAATGTTGTAGTTCCATGTATGAATCCAGATTCTAAACTCATCTGCTTTACCAGTATTACTCCTTGCATCAAAATAAAGACTCTTCAGACTGCTATTCCAGCCTTGTTCATTAATTCGGTCCTGCCTGCACGTTATATTAGACTTACTTGACTTAGCATTGAACTTTTCCTCAATCTCTCCACAGGTTGCGCAACTCTCTGTTTTCTAGCACCCTGCCACACTAGCAAGGATATTGGTGCCTCCCCTACTTTAGGTGCAATCTTCTTGTACATGTCCCACCTGCCATAGAAGAGATCTTAATGATCAAGATATCTGAAGCTCCTTCTCCCATATCAGCTCATTGGCCCCTCATTCAACTGTAATATAGAGTTCATAGTTTATAGAAATTTCCCACGGTATAAAAACAGGCCGTTCGGCCTAACAAGTCCACACTGACCCTTCAAAGAGCATCCCACCCACACCATCCATGTAACCCTGCATTTCCCATGGCTAATGCAACTAACCTACACATCCCTGAAAATTATGGACAATTTAGCATGGCTAATCCACTTAACTTCTGTATCTTTGGACTGTGGGAGGAAACAGGAGCACCTGATGAAAACCTTCACAAACACAAGGAGAACATGTAAACTCCACACAGACAGTCACCTGAGTTTGGGATCAAACTCAGGTCCCTGGTGCTGTGAGGTAGCGGTGCTAACCACTGAGCCACCATGCTGCCTATATTTTCCTATTTCTGGCCTCACTGGTATGTGACACAGGGAGTAATCTCGAGACTACAATCCTAGATGTGATGCTTTTGAACTTCCTATTTAAGGCCCTAAATTCTCTTTGTAAGGCCTCAACTCTCTGCCTGCATTGTTAGTACCAATAAGGACTGCGGTCTCTGGCTGCTCACCCTCCCCTTTCAGAAAGTCTTGTGCAAGCTTGGAAACATCCTTGATTCTTGCACCTGGGAGGCAATGCACCATCCTGGAGTCTCGCCCATGGCCACAGAAATGCCTATCTGTGAGCTGAATTATCGAGTCCCCTATCACTACTTTGACCCTCCCTGCTTTACAACAGAGCCAGTCATGGTATCACAAATCTGGCTGCTGCTGTTGTTTTCCCCGAGATAACACCCTCGCCCCCCCAACAAGCATCCAAAACAGTATAACCGTTTGAGAGGGGAATAGCTACAGATCAGGCAAAAGCTTATTGAATGGCAGAGTGGACTTGATGGGTCTATTAGACTATTTCTGCTCCTACATCTTATGGACAGATGTTAGGCTAACTGACCTAGAGTTCTTTCTTTCTGTCTCCCTCCCTTCTTAAACAGGGGCTTCACAGTAGCCTTTTTGCAGTCAGCTGGAACCCTTCTAGAATCCAGTGAGTTCTGGAAAATTTTGACCAATGACTCTACTACTTCTACTGCCACTTCCTTTACAATCCTTGGATGTAGAACATCGGGTCCTGACAACTTGCTTGCTTTCAAATTCATTAGGTTTTCAAGTAATTTGTCCCTCATGGTGGACTCTTTCCTCCCATTATCATCTTGCTTATCTGTTGTGTTTGAAATGTTTACAGCGTCCTCCATCATGAAGACTGATGGAAAATATTAATTTAAGCTATCTGTCATTTTCCTGTTGCACATCATGAACACCCCAGTTGCTTTTCCCAAGGGTCACAATCTCATTTTAGTTGCTCTTACAGTTTATTTCTCTGAAACTCTTGCTCTTTGTGTTCTTATATTTCTTGCCAATTTACTTTCAGAGTCAATTTTCTCCCTTTTTATGAGCTTTTTAGTCATCCACCACCGGTTCCTTAAATATTCTGAATTTTCTGGCCTACCACTAGTCTTTGGCACTTTGTTTGCCTTGGATTTTGATTGTGTACTCTCCTTGACCATTTTTGTTATGCACAGATGATTCATCAAATGCTTCTGTTTGAGTTGAATGAATTTTTACAGAACAATATGAAATATATGGTTTATTATTTACTACTGCTCATTGACACATCTTTCACTTAAGCTATTTTCTCAAACCATTTCAGGAACACATTTGTCTAAAACATAAACCTTATTTACGATAATTTGGATGCAGTTCAGGTAGTAATCCTGAAATTTTTGCCTTTGTGATTCTGCCTTTTAATTTAGCCCTGAGCTGCTCTTAATTCCTTAGCAGAACCTTTTTCCTCATCCTGTACATGTCCTTGCTGTCAGCCTTGATTCCACCTACACCCCAAACTTCCTTTCAAGCCCAGAAGAGATGTCCTGAACGTTGGCAACAAATAGGCAACATAACCCTTGGGAAGACCAGTCGTTGCTGCAGAGAACAAGGGTTGTATTTAATTTCCATTACAAGGGTTACCCTATTCATCCTCTAACATTCAACCTTCCACACTTCCATCTCTGGAACATCTTTGATTCCTGCTTCCCCTTCCTGGACCTCACCATCTCCAACTCTGGTAACTGCCTCAACACTGACCTCTATTTCAAGCCCATTGACTCCCGTAACTACCTGGACTACATCTCCTCTCCCTCACCTCCTGCAAGAATGCGATCCCTTACTCCCAATTCCCCCAACTCCACCGCATCTGCTCCCAAGATGGAGCTTTCTACTCCCAAAGACCCCAGATGTCCTCCTATTTCAAGGACCGCAACATCCCCCTTCCAGTGATCAAAAACATCCTCAACTGCATAACTTGAATGCCCTCAAACCCCTCCCCCCAACAAAAATAAAGACAGAATCCCCCTGGTCCTCACATACCACCCCACCAACCTCCACATCCAGTGTATCATTCTCCGCCACTTCCACCCAATCTGACCCCATGACCAAAGAGATATTTCCCTCCCCTTTCCCTCCCTATCTGCCTTTCATAGGGACTACTCATTCCATGACTCTGTTGTCTGCTCCACACTTCCCACTAACCCCACTACAACTGGCACCTTTCCCTGCAACAGCAGGAATTGCTACACCTGCCTCCACACCTCCCCCTCACCTCCATCCAAGGCCCAAAGCAAACTTTTCATATCCGATAGGGGTTCACCTGTACATCAACCAACCTGGTCTACTGTATCCGTTGCTCCCAATAAGGCCTCCTCTACATTGGTGAGATCAAATGCAGACTTGGGGACCATTTCGTGGAGCATCTGCACACTGTACACGACAAACGACAACACCTTCCGGTCGTCAACCATTTTAACTCCCCCTCTCACTCCCTTGTCCATCCTGGGCCTCCTCCAGTGCCACAATGATGCCATACACAAACTGGAGGAGCAACACCTCATATTCCGCCTCAGGAACCCACAGCCCGATGGTCTTAACATATTATTCACCAGTTTTAAAATCTCCCCATCCCCGTCTCTTTGACAAACACAACCTGTCCATCTTCTCTCCCACCTATCCGGCCCACCCATCCCACTGACCAATCCCCACCATTCCCTACCTGAATCCAACTATCACCATCCCACCTACTTTTCCCCAGCCCCAGCCCTCCTCTTTATTTATTTCCAAGCTCCCTTCCGATCATCATTTCTGAAGTGTCAACATTCCTGCTTCTCTAATGCTGCCTGACCTGCTGTGTTCCTCCAGCTCCACACTGTGTTGTCTCTGACTCCAGCATCTGCAGTTCTTGCTATCTCTAACATTTCCCTTTCTGCTTCTATTATATAAAACTCTAATTCATGCATTTGGCACCTTTAGAGTCAACTATTCTAATGCTCTCTTGATTGTGCTCTCACTCTGCACTCTCTGCAGCATTCAGATCATTTAAAAATTAACAGCTTATATCTTACTCACATCATGTCCTGCTCAGCTGTGACATTATTCTCAATGATCTGCAGTAGTTGCAAGTCCACTAATGATTTAAATCTGGGATTCTGATCCTTGGGTTCAAATGTTTATTTACTTTGACACTTCCAGTCTCTGTTAACTTCCCCAGTGTTAAACTTTCTCATCAAAACGATTTAACTAACGCTAGTTCCTCATGCGTATCCTTTTTTTCATTCCATCATTGGTGCCCATGCCATTAATCATATCGGATCAATGTTCTAGAGTATACACTCCACTCTCTTACCATTCAAAGACTCTTGTAATAAAGACGCCTATAATCCTGAAATTTTGGTCACTTTTAATTTTTTTTCATAATATCCAATATTTAAATTTGTATTTGTGAATATGATGAGATATTTCCCTTTTCTCATTTGTTCTTTCACTTTGCTTTTTTTTTCACTTATCCTCTTTCCCTTTTACATTTCTATTCATGAACTGTTAACACTGAATGATTACAGTGGAGTACTGAAAAATGTTTCCTGACATATAATGAACCATCACTTAAATACACAAAAGCAAAATACAATGAATGTTGGCAATCTGAAATAGAAACAGAAAATGATGCTAAAATTCAGAAGGCCTGACAGCATCTATGGGGAGAAAAACAGTTAACATCTCAAATCTAATATGATTCTCCTTTGAAACAATCAAAAGTTCACAGTTGTCAATTGTCTCTTTTCTATCTAGTTAACTCTCTGGATCCTGATCATGCTGTTAATGAAAGGGCTGGGATACCAGTTAATTGGGACGCAAGTAGAAATATTCTGTAACTTATTCTGGTGAACTGCTTCTACACATGCACTTAAACATTGTATGTATATGTTACTACAGTCTAGGTCTTAACCTTATTTTTCTCTTGTCCCTATTAATTTCAATAATGATTCCCAGGTAGAAAATTCCTGACATATTGAAATACACATGATTTGCATCCTATTAATTGACAGCACTTCAGCTGTATATTGTCATGGGAATGAGAATTCGATTCTATACAAATACCTCAGAGCTGTCCTGAGCTGTCTGTGGTATTAGCACATGATGGGCCGAATGTCAATTACAGGGTAGGGGCCATTTTCTGTTCCTAGTCCTGCTTCATAACAGCAAATATTCAAAGCAGGAAGAAAAGAACCTGTGGGAAAGGATCACTCTAGTGGTCGACTGGGACATATTTCTGTGTGACAGTCATAGTGGAATCTCTTGATATTTCAAAGTGGAATGAAGTCAATGGGGCTGAGATGGGTGTCCCATCTAAGACAGAGAGACAGAGAGACAGACAGAGAGAGAGAGAGAGAGAGAGAGAGACCATCAGATTATTTCTATGTGACATGGTTGTATCTTCATCTTGGTATGTTTGGTCCATATCAGTGCATAACCTTCAATGGATTGCTGACGAGACTAGATTTCCTAACCAAAATCTTATGTCTTTCACAAGGTCAGTTGTGAAAAAGCAACATTAGCATATCATTGTGCTGTCAGTGACAATTTAGAGTGTGCATCCAAGGCACTACTATCACAACAGCTCCATCAGTGCAGAAATGCTCACCTCAGTAGGGCCTAGTGCAGGGTTAGAATAGATGGCAATTGACTGCCTGTGTTTTATTCATACGTTTTCGGGAGAAGGTGACAGGCAGAGAAAGTTATGGGCAACCCTCCCTGACAGGTGATGGACAGGTATAACCATGCTTACTTAGATGCAAATGTGAAGTGTCAGAAGGCACACTCAGACGTTAACAACCAGAAGATGTTGGCATTCCCAAGGTCTGGCAAAAACTTGGGAAAAGAATGCATTCATTGCCAATGTATGGCCACTGGTGACATAGTTTCCAGGAATTGTGAAGAAATGAGTTGGCTGTGCATAGCAAGAACTTTGGATACACCCACTCCTCATTGGAAAGATTTGATACTGGGCTGAATAACATTCAGGACGAGATGTCCTTGTGAGAATTGTACCTGCATTAGCGTGACCTGACCTTTCTCACTGTTATGGTCAACGCCTTGACATCTCAGTGGGGCCTCTGGAAGATGTTGCAGCACAGGAACATTTCTTCCCTTTCTTTTAGCTTTACTTGTTGCATTTTCCATCATTATGCCCTCTCTCCCTTCCCCCCACGCCAGTGGGGCCATCTGTTCTTTCCAGTTTGGCAGTTAGACATACCGTTGTTCTGCCATTCTCACATTCTGATCATTAAATCTCCACTATCAGCACCCTTTCTCCCCCAGCACTATCCCCCAACACTATTGCATAAATGCTGCCCCCTCAACACTTCACATCAACTCTGATGAAGAGTCATCTAGACTCAAAACATTAGCTTGTTTTCTCTCTATGGATGCTGCCTGACCACTGTGATTTCCAGAATTTTTTTATGTTCAATACTTCACCACATCTTTCCTCTCTTCCAACCTGTATGCCGTTCCTTTGCATCTCCCTTAAGGCCATTCCTCTCTGCAGGGTGATATTATACAAGTGCACCATATCACCACCATGCCAGAAACCCTTGAGGTAGTTTACTGAAGGGCCTGTGATCCTCTCAAGATCAAGGCATCATGACTGCATCTTGAGTAGTCTTCCTGTCTTGTTAATATGGACTTTTATGATAAGCTGGCAGTGGTAGTATTTCTACACCATCCCCCGGAACTCCTCCTCATTGAGGCTGAATGGTCAGTACTCAGCAAAGGGCTCACTTTCATTCCCTGCGCCCACACATAAATGAATTCTGCACACACCACAATGTTGACTTCTTTTTCTGCTGCTTCTGCCTCTACTCTTATTTCTTTGAATGGGAATCCAACACACCCTCTAATGACCCCTTGTCCGACCTCCAGCAAACTCCATCCTCCTGGACACCCCTCCTGGCCTCCTATAATGTATTCATCTCAAACTGCCACCACGACAGTTACATGCAAGGCATGTAATCTAGTAAGTTTAAATTTGGAGGTATCGTTGATAATGAGGAAGGTTATCAATAATTAAGAGGGATCTTGATCAGGTGGGGACGTGCTGAGGATTGGCAAATACAATTCAATGCAAATAAGTGTGAGGTGATGCATTTTGGAACGTCAAACCAAGGTAGGACTTACACGGTAAATGGTAAGGAAACAGAGGCACCTAGGAGTACAAGTATATAGATTGTTGAAAGCAGCATCACAGGTGGACAGGGTGGTGAAGAAGGCACTTAGAATGCTGGTCTTCATTGGCCGAGGCATTGAGTATAGGAATTGGGACATTATGTTACAGTTGTATAAGTCGTTGGTGAGGCCGGACTTGGAGTATTGTGTACATTTTTGGTCACCCTGTTATAGGAAAGATATAGTTAAACTGGAAAGTGCACAAAGAAGATTTACGAGGATGTTGCCAGGACTAGTAGGCCTGAGTTATAGGGAGAGGTTGACCATGATAGGATTTTATTCCTTGGAATGTAGGAGAATGAGGGGTGATCTTATTGAGATGCAATAAATCATGAGGGGCATAGATAGGAAGAATGTATATAGTCCTTTTCCCAGGGATGTGGAATTGAAAACTAAAGGACATAAGTTTAAAGTGAGAGGGGAAAGATTTAAGAAGGACCTGAGAGGCAAATTCTTTATGCAGAGAGTAGTGCGTATATGGAATGGGCTGACAGAGAAAGTGGTTAAAGCAGGTACAATAGCAACATTTAAAAAAAATTAGGATATTTTCATGGACGGGAAGGGTTTAGAGGGATATGGACCAATTGTGCGCAATTGAAACTAGCTGAGTGGGCATCATGATCAGCATGGACCAGTTTGGGCTGAAGGGCATGTTTCCATGCTGTATTACTCTATGACTCTATGACATCAATTTCTTGGATCTCTCCACCCCCTCACTTATACCAACCTCTCCGCATCAGAATACGCAGCCCGACACTCCCTTCACTCCAACCCCAAACCGAGGGTGAGTGGGAAACACGGTGATGGTATGGCATGCTGACCTGTACATCACTGAGTCCAGATGCCAACTCTTTGACATCTCCTCTTACCATTCCCTCAATTATGACCCTATCTCTGATCACCAAACCCTCATTTCCTAGACCATCAACAACCTCATTATTTCGGGAGTGCTCCCATCTATAGCCTCCAACCTGATAGTTCCCAGCCCCATACCACCCATTTCTATCACCTACACAATATCCATAATCATGACTGCCCCGCTCGACCCATTGTCTCTGCCTGTTCCTGCCCCACCAAGCTCATCTCCTCCTACCTCGACTCCATTCTTTCCCCTTTGGTCTAGGACCTTCCTACCTCCATTCATGACACAACACATGCCCTCCACCTTTTCCAAAACTTTCAATTCCCCGGCCTCCAACACCTCATCTTTACCATGGACGTACAGTCCTTGACCACTTCTTTCCCGCTTTGCTTCTTCCTCTCCCATAAGCCCAACCAGATCCCCTCTACTGACACTCTCATTCGCTTGGCTGAACTGGTCCTCACTCTCAACAATTTCTCCTTTGACTCCTCCTACTTTCCACAAACAAAAGGGATGGCCATGGATACCCTCATGGGCCCGAGCTATTCCTGCTTCTTTGTAGGATTTGTGGAACAGTCCCTTTTCCACAACTACAGTGGCATGGTCCCTCACCTCTTCCTCTGCTATATTGATGACTGCATCGGTGCGGCCTTGTGCTCCCGCGAGGAGCTCGATCAATTTATCAACTTTGCCAACACCTTCCACCCTGCTCTCAAATTAACCTGGACTATTTCTAACACCTCCCTCCCATTCCTGGACCTATCCGTCTCCATCTTCGGAAACCGACTCACCTCCGACATCCATTTCAAACCCACTGACTCCCACAACTACCTCGACTACGCCTCCTCTCATCCACCTTCATGCGAAAATGCTATCCCATACTGTCAATTCCTCTGCTTCCACAGCATCTGCTCCCAGGATGAGATGTTCCACCGTTGGACATCCCAGACACCCTTCCACTTAGGGACCGTAATTCCCCTCCTCTGTAATTAAGGATGCTCCCAACCGCATCTCCTCCATTTCCCAGACTTCTGCCCTCAGAACTCTTCCCCCAAAAACAATAAGGATAGAGTCCCCTTAGTCCTCATGTACCACCCCACCAACCTCCAGATCCAACACATTATCCTCCAACATTTCCGCCACCTACAATCAGACCCTACCACCAAAAAGATATTTCCCTCCTCACCCCATCTGCTTTCCACTGGAACAGCTCATTCTGCAACTCCCTTAACGTTACACTCTCCACCAATTCCTCCACCATACCCAGTACCTTTCGCTGCAACCACAAGAGGTGCAACACTTGGCCCCACACCTCGCCTCTCACCTCTGTCGAAGGCCCCAAACAATCCTTCCAGATTAAGCAGAAATTCACCTGCACTTCACCCAATCTTATAAATTGTATCCATTGCTTGCAATGTGGTCTCCTCTATATCAGGGAGACCAAATGGAGATGCAGGGATTGATTCACAGAGCACCTGCACTCCACATGCAATAACCAACCCGACTTTTTGGTTGCCATCCACTTTAACTCCTCCTCCCACTCCCCTGATGACATGTCCAACCTTGGCCTCCCCCACTGTCAGAGTGAGGCCAAACATGGACTGGAAAGAAACACCTGATATTTCACCTTGGAAGCTTACAGCCCAATGGCCTTACCATTGACTTCACCAGGTTCAAAATGCTTCCATCCCCAGCCTTACCCGTGTCTGTGGCTCCCCCTCCTGACCGGGCTCAACCTGGTCATCTTCCAACTGAACTATCCGTTCCACTCTTCCCAAGGACTAATCACAATAGTCTTCAATATCATCCACCTATCATCATCTCGTTCACCTTTTTTGCCACCCCATCACCCTCCCTCTATTTATTTCTAGGCTTCCCTTCCCCTCCCCATTCCTGGCGAAGGATTTTAGCCTAAAATATTGACTTTCCTGCTCCCTGGATGCCATCTGACCAGCTGTGCTTTTCTAGCTTCAATTGACTCTGGCTTCCAGCATCTCCAGTCCTATTGTCTCATGGACTGTGACCTGGTGTCATGTGACTTCTGACTTTGTTATTTTCACTGCAGAGATGGTTGAGGATCCTGATAGAGGTGTATAAGATTATGAGGGGCGTGGACACAGTAAATAAAAATCAACTGTTCCGCTTAGTTCGAGGGCCAATAACAAGGCAGCTTATTTTAAAGTGAATGGAAGGAGGTTTAGAGGGCATTTGAGCAAAAATTGTTTCACCAAGATGATGGTGAGGTCTGGAATGCACTGCTTGGGAGGGTAGCTGAGGCAGGAAACTTCATAACCTTTAAAAAGTACTTAGATGACCACTTGAAATGTCATAACATTCAAGGCCCATGGGCCTAGTATGGGAAAGTAGTATATTTTTAATGGTATAGGCTTTATGGGCCAAAAGCATATTCTGCACTGTATGATTCTATGTGCATGAATAAACATGGCTTCTAGCACATGCAAATGGACTGCAAGCCTGACTTATAGCCTTTGTTTTCTAATGTAATTCTGAGCACATTCCAAATTAGTTAAATATTATCGAATAGCAGAATGACATCCAGAGCTGGACACTAGATTTAAACTTTGAAAAGGCTTGCTGGTAACAGCATGCTGCCTTCTATGGGCAGTCGTCAGAATATGTTGTTTCATATTGTTTGTCAGTCATTGAGACACAGTCCTAAATATCTGGCATCATACCAGCACTGAAATTCAAATATCCTATCACTTATTTGTGTGGTAGGAGAGACTTAAGATTAGAATGGTCCAACAAATCAGCTCCATCTTCTCGTGCTGCATTAATTGGAATTCCCTTTCATACTTTGGATTTTTGCATCCAGTCTTTGTATGTCTTCTTTTGACTTCTTCATGGGCTATTAGCAGATCGGCCTGAATTTCTTGCCACTCCGTAATTGGCTTGAAGAAAGTGATGGTGAACTGCCTTCGTTAACTGCAGCAGTTCTTGGGTTATAGGAACACCCACAATATCATTAGCAAGGGAGATCCAAGATTTTAACCCAATAACATTGAAGGGGCCATGATATAATTTAAGTTCAGAATGGTGTATGGGTTGGAAGGAAACCTGCAGGTCCTTTTAATTGGTGGAGGTTGGAGATTTGGAAAATGCTGTCCAAGGAGCTTTGATGAACTTCTGCAGTGCATTTTGTAAATGGTACATGGATGGGGTACCAATCAAAAGACATGGATGGGGTACCAATCAACGGAGATGCCGTGTCCTCAATAGTATCAAATTTTTTGTGCTGTTGGACCTTTGCTTATCCTAGACAATATTCCTTCACACTCCTGACTTGAGCCTTGTGGATGGTAGACTGGTTTTAGGGAGACAGAAAGTGAAGTACTTACTGCAGAACACCCAGCCTCTCATCTGCTGTTGTAGTCACAGTATTTTTATGGCAAGTCCAGTTCAATTTCTTATTGGTGTTTATAATGAGTGATTCATTAATGCCATTAATGCCAAGGAGCAATTGTTAGATTTTCTCTTGTTGAAAATGTTCATTGTTTAGCATTTGTATGGCATGAATGTTATTTGCCACTTATTAGCCCAAGAGATGATGTTGTCCAGACCTTGCTGTGCATAGACACAAACTGTTTCAATACATGAGGTGTTGAGAATGGTGCTGAGCATTGTTGCATTCATCAGCAAACGTCCTCACCTCTGACTTCCTGATGAAAGATGAAAAGCTTTGACTTTGTCTCTCCTTAGTGAAGATATTATAATATATACAATATAACAATGGTCACAGTATTGTTAGAACAGGTAAGAAGAGTTAACATTTCCATGACTTCTGAAATGATTATATTTCTTGTGTATATCTTTTGTAAGCTGTAATTTATTGGTGTTATACATAGAATACAGAGATCATGAGTGTATTTCTTCACAGACACTGCTTCCTGTACCTGCAAGATCATATCTTTCGGTCTGCCAAAAAGGATGTTTTCCATTTGGATGCAATGATACACAACCATTTTTGAGATGTCACTTCCACAACTGATTCTTAGAATGGAGCCAAAGTAAAGAAGTTCAAGGCTACAGAGATAAAAGGTACTGCAGATGCTGGAGAATCCGAGATAACAAGCATGGGGCTGGATGAACACAGCAGGTCAAGCGGCATCATAGGAGCAGGAAAACTTGACGTTTCGGGCCTAAACCCTTCATCAGAAAAGTTCAAGGCTACTGTGACTTTGACACCAATTTACTTGAATTTGTGCTGTCTGGCCCTAACTGTCCTACTGGGAAGCACTAAACTCATACATGCGGAATTGCCATTGTTCTTCTTTATTGTGAAAGATCACAAAACTCAGATCCATGATAGACAACTTTATAGGTTCAGCATCATAAGTCTCCTCCAAAAATTCCTTCAGGATTAGAGGCTGCCCTTTAATTGCTTGATATTGCCTACAAGAGTGGGACTGATACTGTAATTATACAATATAAATTGAAGACCATAATGTCGCAAATGACCTATCATCTGTATCCAAAAGGCAGACTGATGAACACTTTAGTGACATGAGGTTTGTGTTATTGGTGCCTTGGACACTTTACCAGTTTCTAAGTAAATTCATTTTTCTCAGGTATTATAATATTTGTGAGATGAATGAAAGGGTCAGAAGTTCTTGAGTAGATTTGTGGCTTGGGTTGTGGATGCTGTGGTTGGTTTGCTCGCCGAGGTCATTAGTTTGCAGAGGTAATGGCCTAATGGTATTATCGGTGGACTGTTAATCCAGAGACTCAGATAATGTTCTGGGGAGTTGGGTTCGAATCCCGCCATGGCAGATGGTGGAATTTGAATTCAATAAATATCTGGAATTAACAGTCTAATGATGGCCACAAATCCGTTGTCGATTGTCTGAAAAACCCATCCGGTTCACTAATGTCCTTTAAGGAAGGATACTGCTTCCTTACCTGGTCTGGCCTACGTGTGACTCCAGATCCACAGCAATGTGGTTGATTCTTAACTGCCCACTGGGCAATTAGGGATGGGCAGTACATGCTACCTAGCCAGCGATGCCCTTATCCCGTGAATGAATAAAGAAAAAAAAAATGTTTCAGGACCCTGTTAACAAAAACCAAAGACTCCTTACCCACTATGGACAAAACTAACATAATATACAAGATTCAATGCAAGGACTATGGCAAGCATTACATTGGACAGACAGGAAGGAAACTGGCTACAAGAATACATGAACACCAACTAGCAACAAAAAGACATGAACAATGCTCACTTGTCTCCATATACACAGACAAGGAAAAGCAATAGTTCGATTGGGACAACGTTAGGATCCTAGGTCAAACCAAACAGAGACAAGCACGGGAATTTCCAGAGGCCTGGTTCTCCACCAAGAAGGCCATTAATAAACACATAGAATTAGACCTTATATACACACCACTGCAAAGAAAACTGGAAATGAGGTAATCAACACCAAAAGACCCCAGAGTTTAAATAACAAGTGGGAAAGCACAACAATGCATCATCGCAGGCTGCACTGATGATGGTACTCAGCAGGGTAATGAAACATCTGCAAACTAACAAACCAGCTCAGTGAGCGAACCAACCATAGAACGGGAATTGTGATTCAACGCAACTTCATTCACAAAATATATTAAAGACACGAAAGTGGCCTGTGCTGAATATTATCTGAAATACTGCTCTTTTGTGATAAACCTCCTGATTCTTACCATGAATTATTCTACCAATGACAATGCTAAGTCTTTGTCTCAATCCTTATCTAAACTGCTGCTGGCTAACAAACTAGGACCAGATACTACCCGTGTGGTAAACTTGGCTAGGCTGTGCTATTGGCTCTGATGAACTTGGCGAAGGTTGCTCTTGCATGTGGCTATCTCTCTCTTTCTCTCTCTCTCCCTGTCTCTCCAGAATTCCATCTGGAATTCCACTGCTGGGCCAGATTAAGTCTTCACTGATGGAATAGCACCAGGTGTCCCTTCTTATGCCTCCCTGCTGCAACCTTTCAAAATATTCTCTGGCCCTCAGCCAATTGATCTTTCAGGTCAAGGTCATGGCATCAAATAAGATCCCTGATGTCATGTGTGGAAAACAATGGGGCTGCCCTTTATGTCCATTCTCTGATATGTCAAGGACATGTTTGCCCTCTCCATATACAGTGACAGCAGGAACCCCGGGCTCCAGCGATTCAGCTCACTATACTTCAATCTCCAACCCAATCTCATTTTTCAGGGCAAGTCTGTAATTGTCCTTGCCTGCCATTGTCTTGTGCAGATGCTTTGTGCTTGACCTGTCTTGAAAGCTCCATTGAGCCTGGCTGCTCAAAGGTTGCCCGTTCTGGTTTCAATCCCAGCCATTCAGCCCTGGACTATCTGATACAGGTCCACCTCTTCATCTAAATGAGCATTAGTGAAAGAGGATCGCACAACTCTGATCTTGCTCTCTCACTAGGCAGCACCTGGGTCCATGGCTGATAACCTCAACCTTCTAAAACTATAGACTATACAGAAATTGAAAAAGACAAAAATAAATACTAGCAAATAAATACAGCAAAGAACAATGCAGTGCTGGTGAACAATACATTGTCAACAGACATATGATCAGGTTGGCAAATGGTCATCCATGCTCACTAGGCCTATAAAAGAATGGAACCAACTTGTATCTGTGGGTAGGACCAAGTGTGCCATAGATTCCATGCACTTATTTTCAATCTTGTGTTTTCCCTGGGTCACAACATTACCCAGATAAAACACATGTGCCTTTATAATCTGGGCTTCCTTCGGGTTTACCTGTTGTGTTTTTAGTTCACTAGAATCAGAAATAGAACATGAAGTAGATGGTAGGCAAACTAGAACATGGAATACTTTATTATGTGTCCTCTCAGCACCAGAGCCAGTCCTCAACTGCTCCTCTAGCTCTTGCTTCCGGATCACCTAATCCAATCTCTTATAGGGGTGACACAAACACAACTACATAGGTAGCACTCTTCTCCCTTATTTCCGTACTCCCCTTATCAATATGTATATATCCAACAATTACAACTATTATATCATCATTGTAGCTAATATATTTACATCATCAGAAATATAAACATAAAAAAAAATAGATAAAGAAATAACACTTCCAATAGTCTATATTGATATGATCAGTCTCTCAGGGGATTGCAATTCCTGGAAGACTGTTTCCTTGTCTCGGGAGTCTTTTTTAGTGTAGTCTCCCTGGCTTCTGGCAGCTCTGCAGCTATAACTTTCTCTGATTGGCTGTTGTTACCCTGTGAGGCCAACACTGACTTGCAGATGTGAGATTCGGTCAATAGCATTGGTCCGATCTGGACTGGATTGGTGTTTTGAGGGACATCCTCCCATTGGTGAGATACAACGACAAGCTGATCTATGTTTCTCCTCCAGACCAGTTCATCTCTAGTCTGTAATATATATGACAATGACTCTGTTTGAACCACCACCACCATCACCATCCACTTTTCCTCAGATGTATCATTCCAGGCCAACTACAAGGTCCCCAACCTTCTGACCATCTGTCCTTGATTTTGCGCTACCATCTCTTTCATCTCTTCCAGCTGTAGTAAGTTAAACACAGTTCTCAGCTGTCAATTGACCATTGAGGACGCTGGCAAGCCCTAGGTTTTTACATATGGTGTGTTCCTGTACCTGCTGAGGAACTTGTTGTGTCACCATCCTAGTGAAACCTCCCTTTGTGAGGACTTTAAGGCCTGCTTCAAGGTTTGCATAAATCTCTCTGCCTGGCTGTTTGTTGAAGAGTGATATGAAGCCAATCTCACAGGTCTGACTCTGTGACTTTCCAGGTACTCCTTCACCTCTTTCACCACAAACTGTGGACCATTGTCACTTATGATTTGTTCTGGGTTCCCAAACCTGGCAAATATTTCATCTAGTTGGTCTGCTGTTGCTTCTGCTGATACTGACTTCATGACTGCCTCCTTGGAGTGAGCATCCATGATCATTAGCAACATTCATCCCTCTAATGGTCCTGCGACATCGACATGAATTCTCTGCCTTGGTCATTGAGGGCAGTCCCATGGGTAAAGGTGTGACAACGGCAGCACCTTCCTTCCTAAAGTCCAGGATTCGCATGATCTGCTTTCTCCTTAATCTGGGAGTCCACATTCAGCTACCAAAAGTAGCTCCTGGTTATTTCTTTCATTCACACCATGCCAGGATGCCCTTGCTTCACTTTTGTTACAGTACCTTGCCTCTTAACGGGGAAGAATAACAATTCTCATTCCCCACATTAAATGACTGTCTGATATGGACAACTCCCACTTTCTGGACAGTTTCTATAAGTCTTTCTGCTCAGGAATAAGTCCACCATTAGGCTTAGGACCAGCCTTCTGCACCTGAAGCTTTGACACTGTTACCTTGTCTTTCTTGGAAAAGTACATAATTTTCAGGTTCCAGTCGGGGACATCCTTATTTCCCAGAAGTGGTAGCCTTGACAAAACATCTGCTTTGCTGTGCTTCTCCAACTGTTGATGTCTGATTTCATTTGAGTAGGCTGACAGAGCCAGTGCCCAGCTCTGCAGGCATGCTGCCACCATTGACAATATTCCTGTATACGGGCCAAACTTGGAGGTTAGCAACCTGCGGTCTAAAGTGCCTGCGGTAAAAGAAATAGGTGAACTTGTTAACCCTGAACATGATGCTCAATCCTTTCTTTTCCACTTGGCCACACTTATCCTATGTCTTCATTAGTGACCTTGATGCAAACACAATTGACCTTTCATCTCCATTCAACAAGATGTGTGACAGTACAGTGTCAATCCCATAAAGTGAGGAGTCGCACACAAACTGCAGTGGCAATTTTGGATCGAAATTATTTAATCTTCTGACCTTTTTTATGGCTTGCTTCAACTTCCATTAAGACTCCTTACATTCCTGGGCCCAATTCCACAATCGCCCTCTTCTCAGCAATTGATGCAGAGGTTTTAGCACAATTGATAGATCAAACATTAACTTCCCATTGTTATTTACAAGTCCCAAGAACAATCTCAGTTAAGGCATGTTCTTTGGTCTAGGGGTCTTCGTGATAGCTTTCATCTGCTTGTGTGCCTTGTGTAGTTCCTCGCCATCAGTTAGGTGGCCCAGGTACTCTGTGGAGTCTTTAAAAAAAATCACTTTTCTCTCTTCTTACTTGTAAGCCATGCTACTGCTATCATTCCTGCTATCATTTTAGTGTTTCTTCTAGGTTTTTAAATGCTCTTCTTTGGAGAATCCAGTAACTAAAATATCATCCAGATAAAACTGGACACCTGGCATTCCACTTTGGTCCATGGTGCTCTGGAATAGAGCCAGCACTGATATGATGCCAAAAGGTGGAAAGGTCTCTTGTGTGTCATTATTGTCAGTGGTGATTTGACATTCATCTGCAAGTAGGCCTGCAACAGATCCATTTCTGTGAATTTCTTACCCATCTGACAGTCTACTGACCAGGTCCTCAGTGCTTGGAAGTGTGTATTGATCTGCACACAGGGCGGGATTGACTGTTACCTTAAAGTCACCACAATCCTCACCTCTCCATCTGTTTTTAAGACTAGGATGACTTGAGTGGCCCTTTCACTGTTGGTTACTGTTTCCAATACTCCCAGGTTCACCAGTCATTTCAGTTTCACCTCTTTAGTGATTGTAACAAGGTCAAACAGATGAACCTCATTGAATATGAGTTCCCGGAATGGGGATGTTAATATGGGACAATCAGGAAGCCCTGAGTGTCAGACATCCTGTTCAGTCTGTGAGCTGGTTCTGAGAGAGCTGATCAATGTCAAGGACTCTCCACATGTAAACAAAGGGTGACTTGGTGATTGGATACTGGCTTCTACGGCGTTATTTCAGCCTCCATGTTAAGCCAGATGGTGTATAGTACTGGTTACACCTTCAGACTCCTTGGATGAACCGCCCGCTTAAACCAAGTTTAATTTCTACCCCTTTCGTTTCCCCAGGGTTCTCTTGAAGACCTCCTTATACCTGTCCAGAATCTCTAGCAAACTTGTATTTGAGTCCACCAGCCTAGTAACCATGTCCTAATTAACTTTAATTTCTGTAACCAGCAGCTTCCATATAATGCAGGATAGTTGCCTCTTTTGCTATGTAGAGAAGCAGTCTGGCATATTGGTCCCTGATCTCTACTTTTAACCCTTCAGTGGCACCACTTATTCCGTGTATGACCATAGTATAATCTTGGAATGTTTCAATAGCGGGACCTTTAGTCTTTTCCTATATTGATTTGTGCATTAGACATACCTGCTGCACCCATAATCATTTTCACTTTTACTGTCTTCCTCTCTAATTTGGGAAAAACCCAGAAAAGATCAGTTTCACCCCGTACCACCAGAATGTTTAACAGAAACTCAGTTGACTGTAGGCCTTCTGCTTCTCCTGCATACCTGGCTGACTCCCAGTCGACTCCATAGTTGGTGGCATGTAGCTTATGTCTTGTCTTCAGAACTGTCTTCTTTTGACACCTTCTCTTGCTTCCATTGTACCTGGCAATTTTGGGCATTAGTGTCCACTTGCTAACACCTTTTGCACTGGGCTTCTCAGGACCAGCACTTTGACACCTTGTGACCACTCTTCCACATCACCTCACTCTGCTGAGTTTCCGCTACTCTCTGCACCCATGTGTCATCACTCAACTGTGTTGTTTCACTGTCAGCCAACTCCATCCAGGTAGCAATTTTGAAAACTGCCTTGAAATCCAATACTTTCCTTGTTAGTAACTGCTGTTGGATGGCTTTGTGTTGGAAGCAGGATCCTGCAAGGCATCTTGGAGGAACCATCTGAATTTACAATGTTCTGCTAATCCCCTTTAAGGCAGCCATAGACTTGCTGATGGACACTCAATCATGCTGTCCCTATTTATAAAAATGGAAATCATTTGCAATCATCAGTGGCTTTTGTGCAAAATAACTCTCCAACAGTTCGCATAATTCTAGGTGTGTCTTCTTTGTGGGTTTCTCTGGTTGCACAGACTCATTAGAACTGTAAAGTTCTTGCCTCCAATAGTACACAAATAAGCTGGTAACCATTATGTCTTCAGTCACTTTATGCGTCTTTAAATATGCCTCAAAATGTTCAGTATAAAGTGTCCAACATTCTGTCTCCTCATCAAATGATCCTATTGCTCCAGACTGGGCAACTATTTTGATTTTCCATGGCAGGAGTTTTTCCCACCACTCTTGTCTAGTAGCAGCCTGAGTCGCATTGGTGAAAGTCTGTGGCTCCATCACCCACTGTGTTAATGCACCACTCTTTCCTGGCATCATCTGCAGCCCAAGTCCCCTTGCAACCACTTCCCTCAATGTTATCTCCACAATCCTATGCTGCTTTCAGAGTCTGGGCAGTGTCCTTCCTCCCCACAAAAAAAGCATAGCGTTTGCAATAGTTGGTAGCCTGAGTCCAATCCTCGTCACCAGTTATTGTGTTTGTGTTTCACTAGAACTAGAAATAGAACATGAGGTAGACAGAGGATAAATTAAAACAGAGAATACTTTATTGTACATTCTCTTTGGTCCACAGTCAGTCCTAGAATGGCCCTGTAGCTCCTGCATCCAGGTCGCCTGACCTACTCTTAAACAGGGCAACATACAACAACGACATACATATCATCTTTAAACCTAATGAAGTCAATTGTGTTAGCAGTTCTTTAAGTAGATGGAGATGTTCTAATCCATTATTTGTCTGTGGGAAGAGTTCACCCATATATTAAATCAGGCACTCAGGACATGAAAACTGTTGTAACACTTGACCAGCTGTTGGTGAAAGATGGACTGAGAATTGTGGAAGCCTTGGGGCAAACAACTCCATGTGTACTGTTGTCCCTGGAAAGTGGATACCAAATTGTAGTGGCACTGCTCGCTGGATGTCCAGCTCATTGAAATATTTTGAGATAGTAGGAACTGCCAATGCTAGAGTCTGAAATAACAACGTGTGGAGCTGGATGAACACAGCAGGTCAGGCAGCATCAGAGGAGCAGGAAAGCTGATGTTTCGGGTCTGGACCCTTCTTCAGAAATGGGCAAGGGGAAGGGGGCTCTGAAATAAATACAGAGGGGAAGGCAGTGACAGAAGGTGGATAGTGGAGCAGATAGGTGGAGAGAAGACGCACAGATCAAGGAGGCAGGGACAAAGCTGGTAAAGGTGAGTGTAGGTAGTGAGTTGGGATGGGGGTTGGTCAGCGAGGAGGGAGGGTTGAGTAGGTGGGAGAGAAGACGGATAGGTCAAGGAGGTGGGGATGAAGCTAGTAGAGGTGAGTGTAGGTAGGAAGTGGGTGTGGGGGTTGGTCAGTGAGGCGGGAGGACGGATAGGTAGGAGAGAAGACGGACAGATCAAGGAGGCAGGGACAAGAGGGAGGGCTGGTCTTGGGATGAGGTTGGGGGGTGGGGAGATTTTGAAGCTCATAAAGTCCACATTGAGGCCATTGGGTTGTAGGGTTCCAAGGCGGAATATGAGGTGCTGTTTCTCCAGTTTTCGAGTGGCATCATTGTGACACTGGAGGAGGCCTAGCATGGACATGTCTTCCAGGGAGTGGGAGGGGGTATTGAAATGGTTTGAGATTGCATGGAGTTGTCGTTTGTTGCCAACTGACTATAGGTGCTCCACAAAGTGGTCTCCAAGCCTCCGCTTGGTCTCCCCAGTGTAGAGGAGGCCACTTCGGGAACAGCGGACACAATAGACCTCATTAGTGGATGTGCAGGTGAACATCTGTTTAATGTGGAAGGTTTTCTTGGGGCCTGGGATGGAGGTGAGGGGCGTGGTGTAGGGGCAGGTGTAGCACCTCCTGAGGCTGCAGGGAAAGGTGCCGGGGGTGGTGGGGCTAGTGGGATGTATGGAGTGGATGAGGGAGTCGCGGAGAGAGCGGTCCTTCCGGAAGGCTGATAAGGGTGGAGAGGGAAATACATCCTTGGTAGTGGGGTCAGATTGCAGGTGGCAGAAGTGGTGGAGAATGATGCCTTGAAACCAGAGGTTAATGGGGTGATGCGTGAGGACCAGGGGAGTTCTGTCTTTATTTTTATTGTGGTGAGGGGATGTGAGGGCTGAGGTGCGGGAAATGCAAGAGATGTGATCAAGGACATTTTTGATCACTGCTGGGGAGATATTGCGGTCCTTGAAAAACGAGGACATCCGCGATGTCCAGGACTGGAACACCTCATCTTGGGAGCAGACACGGCGGAGGCGGAGGAATTGGGAATAGGGGATCGCATTCTTGCAGGAAGGTGGGTGAATGGAGGTGTAGTCTAGGTGGCTGTGTGAGTCAGGGGGCTCGAAATAAATATCAGTTTCGAGGTCGATACCAGAGATGGAGACAGAGAGGTCCAGGAAGGAGAGAGAGGTATCAGAGATGTCCAGGTGAACTTAAGGTTGGGGTGGAAGGTGTTAGTAAAGTGGATGAACTGTTCGAGCTCCTCGTGGGAGCACGAGGCGGTGCCGGTACGGTCGTTGATGTAGTGGAGGAAGAGGTGGGGGATAGTGCCAGTGTAGCTGTGTAGCCAGTGTAGCTGTGGAAGAGGGGCTGTTCCACGTATCCTGCAAAGAGGCAGGCATAGCTTGGGCCTGTGTGGATGCCTATGGCCACCCCTTTCGTCTGTAGGAGGTGGGAGGAGTTTAAGGAGGAGTTGTAAAGGATAAGGACGAGTTTGGTTAGGTGAATAAGGGTGTCTGTGGAGGGAGATTGGTTGGGCCTGCAGGAGAGGAAGAAGCAAAGGGCTTTTAGGCCATCTGCATAGAGAATGCAATTATACAGGGATTGGATGTCCATGGTGAAGATGAGGTGTTGAGGGCCAGGGAATTGGAAGTTTTGGAGGAGGTGGAGGACGTGGGTAGTGTCCTGAACATAGGTGGCGAGTTCCTGGACCAGTGGGGAGAAAATGGAGTCAAGGTAAATGGAGATAAGTTCAGTGGAGCAGGAGCAGGCAGAGACAATGGGTCGACCAGGGCAGTTGGTTTTGTGGATTTTGGGAAGAAGATAGAAGTAGGTGGTGCGGGATTGGGGAACGATGAGGTTGGAGGCTGTGGGTGGGAGGTCACCTGAGGTGATGAAGTTATGGGTGGTCTTGGAGATGATGTTTTGGTAGGAGGAGGTGTCAGAGAGTTGGCGCCTGGCCTCGGGGATGTAAAGGTCAGTGTGCCATACCACAACTGCGCCTCCCTTGTCCGCGGGTTTTATAGTGAGGTGAGGGTTGGAGCAGAGGGAGTGGAGGGCTGCACGTTCTGTGCGGGAGACGTTGGAATGAGTGAGAGGGGTGGATAGGTTGAGACGATTGATGTCGTGATAACAGTTAGAGATGAAGAGTTTGAGGGAGGGTAGGAGGCCTTGGGGTGGTGTCCAGGAGGATGGGGTGTGTTGGAGGCAGGAGAAGGGGTCAGTAGAGGGGGATTTAGACTTGAGATTAAAGAAATAAGCGCAGAGGCGGAGGCGGTGGAAAAACTGTTCAATGTCCAGGTGTGAGCGGTATTCATTGATGTTCAGGTGGAGGACAATAAAGGTGAGTCCTTTACTGAGGACTGACCAGTCGTCCTCAGTGAGAGGGAGGTCTGGGGGAATGGTGAAGACCCGACAGGACTGGGGGCTGGTGTTGACTGTAGACCTGCTAGCTATAGGTGCGGTGGGCAGAGCGGCGTCGGTGGTGGACAAAGAGTCATCGCATTAAACATTAAACAGATGTTCACCTGCACATCCGCTAATAGAATCATAGAATCACTACAGTGTGGAAACAGGGCCTTTGGCCCAACAAACCCACACCGAACCTCGGCGCAAGCCAACCAGACTCATCCCCCTATAACCCACTGAACCTACACATTCCTATGGGCAATTTAGCATGGCCAATTCACCTAACCTGCATATTTTCTGTCGGAGGAAACTGGACCACACCCACGCAGACAGGGCAGAATGTATAGACTCTGCTCAGACAGCTGCCCAAGGCTGGAATTGAACCTAGGTCCCTGGCACTGTGAGGCAGCAGTGCTGACCACCGAGCCACCATGCCTGATGTGCTTTATTGTGTCTGCTGTTCCTGATGGGGCCTCCTCTACATCGGGGAGACCAAGCGAAGGATCAGAAACCGCTTTGTGTAGCATCTACACTCAGATCATGACAAATGACAACACTTCCCAGTTGCGAACCACTTCAACTCCCCCTCCCAAGACCACATGTCCATCCTGGGCCTCCTCCAGTGTCACAATGATGCCACTTGAAAACTGGAGAAACAGCACCTCATATTCTGCCTTGGAACCCTACAACCCAATGACCTCAATGTGGACTTTATGAGCTTCAAAATCTCCCCACCAGCGACCTCATCCCAAGACCAGACCTCCCTCTTGTCCCCGCGTCCTTGACCTGTCCATCTTCTCTCCCACCTATCCGCTCCTACCACCTCATTGACCAACCCCCACCCCCACTTCCTACCTACACTCACTTCCACTAGTTTCATCCCCGCCTCATTGACCTGTACGTCTTCTCTCCACCTATCTGCTCCACTATCCACCCTCTATCACCGCCTCCCCCCTCTCTATTTATTTCAGAGCCCCCTTCCCCTTGCCCATTTCTGAAGAAAGGCCCAGACCCGACACATCAGCTTTCCTGCTCCTCTGATGCTGCCTGGCCTGCTGTGTTCATCCAGCTCCACACCTTGTTTTCTACATTGAAGTATTTGACTTGTGGGGCTCGTTTCATTATGACTTCAGAGTTGTCTGCTACAGTTTGTGCAGTGATATGTGTTTCTGCTTTGTTTAGCTCACAGTTGTTTGTTATTTACATAAATAATCTGGATGTGAATGCAAAAAGCATGATTAGTAAGTTTGCAGATGACACAAAATTAGGAGATATTGTTGATAGAAAGGAATGTTGTCAAAAATTACAGGTGGGTATGTGGGCTGAGGATTGGCAAATACAATTCAATACAGATAAGTGTGAGGTGTTGTACTTTGGAAAGTCAAACCAAGGTAGTACTTATGCAGTAAATGATAAGGTCCTGAGGAGTGTTGTGGGACAGGGTGATTTAGGATTACAAGCACATAGTTCGTTGAAAGCAGCAATGCAGGTGGACAGTTTGATGAAGAAGGCATTTAGCATGCTGGCCTTCGTCGGTTGAGGCATTAAGTATAGTAGTTGGGACGTTACGTTACAGCTGTATAAGTAGTCAATCATCAGCCTCCAAGAGCTATCAGACTTACTAACAGGCCAGATTGGGAAATTGTTAATGCAGAACTCCCCGTTGGAGGAAGCTGTTTATGACCATGGAAACATCCCCCTCAGCCTGTTTGGGGAACCCATCTTGCTTCTGAGGTTTCCAATAGCCATCTGTAACTATTTTCCCCGAACTTTCTACTGCAGTAATGATTGTTGTCTGCAAAGGTTTGAGTTTGTCTTCTAAGAATCTCCTGTGCCTCTGTGTCACAGGACATGTCTGTGGTCATAAGCCACATTTCTCCCAGGGTGCAAATTCTATCTACATACCCCACCCCCACCCACCACGCCATGGAGACTTCTATTGAGCTTCAACCATATTGAGCATCCGCTGTATGCATTGGGTCGCGGCGTCAAACAATAAATTGCATTTCCGCATGAAATTTGAGCCCAGAATATTTTCTGATTCTGGGTGCAGATTGACTAACATGGACTGGTGAAGGCAGGTCGTGTTGCCCAGCATGAATCTTAATGGGTCAGTTTTTAACCCTCCATTAAGTGCCTTGTGAATCCGCTTGGGATAATCTTTTTGCGATACGCCAGGACCAATCAATTTCTTGGGATAGGTTCAGGAATGAACAAGACACTTCCACCTCCATGTCAACTGTGAATTCAACATGATGGTCTCCGAATTTGCCTTCTACTGGGGGTCCCTACACTAGCTGGGAGATGAAGTTAAAGATAATCCTGAGACATTCTATAGCTATCACAAGAGTAAGAGGATGGCTCAGTAGACAATAGGTCCCCTTAAAGATCAGCATGGCTATCTATGTGTGGAGCCAGAGGAAATGGAGAAGATTTATAGTGAATATTTCTCCTCAGTGTTTACTGAGGAGAAAATCATTGATGCTAAGGAAATAAGGGAAACAAGTGGGATGTTTTGGATCGCATACATATTACCAGAGAGGAGGTGTTTGCAGCCTTACAGCGGGTTAAGGTGGGTAAATCCCCTGGGCCTGATCAAGTGCATTCCTCGGATGTTGTTGGAGGCTAGGGAACAAATTGCAGAGGCCCTTGTAGAGATTTTTGCTTCATTTTTAGCCAATAGTGAAATTCTGGAAGACTGGAGGATGGTTAATGTTGTTCCGTTATTTAAGAAAGGTAGCAAAGACAAGCCAGGGAACTAAAGACCATGAAGGCTGACATCAGTGGTAGGCAAGTTATTGGA
Organism: Ginglymostoma cirratum; assembly: GCA_024137785.1. Classification (NCBI taxonomy): domain Eukaryota; kingdom Metazoa; phylum Chordata; class Chondrichthyes; order Orectolobiformes; family Ginglymostomatidae; genus Ginglymostoma; species Ginglymostoma cirratum. The sequence continues at coordinate 83,532 of JAHRHZ010000228.1, forward strand.
GAGGATACTGAGGGACAGGATCGACCAACATTTGAATAGTCAAGGTCTGATTAGGGATAGTCAACATGGATCTGTGTGCGGGAAGTCATGCCTGATAAACCTTTTAGACTTTTTCAACAAGGTAACCGAGAGAATAGATGAGGGTAGGTCAATGGATGTTGTCTATATGGTCTTTAGTAAGACCTTTGACAAGGTCCCGCACTGCAGACTAATCACGAAGGTTAGGTTGCATGGGATCCAGGGAGAGCCAGCTAATTGAATTCAAAATTGAATCGATGGTAGGAAGCAGAGGGTGATGGTTGAATGTTGTTTCTCTGACTGGAGGCCTGTGACTAGTGGGTGCTACAGGGGTCAGTGCTGGGAGCTTTGATATTTGTTGATTATCTGGATGTGAATGTACAAGGCATGATTTGCGGATGACACAAAATTAGGAGGTATCAATGACAGCGAGGAAAGTTATCAAAACTTATAGAGGGATCTTGATCAGATGTGGAAGTGAGCTGAGGAGTGGCAAATGCAATTCTATACAGATGTGTGAGGTGTTGCACTTTGGAAAGTCAAACCAGGGTAGGACTTATACAGTAAATGGTAAGGTTCTGAAACAAAGGCACCAGACAGTACAAGTACATAGTTCATTGAAGGCAGCATAACAGGTAGACAGTTTGGTGAGGAAAGCATTTCGCATGCTGGCCTTCATCAGTTGAGGCATTGAATATAGGAGTTGGGATGTCATGTTAGAGTCGTATAAGTTGTTGGTGAGGCTGCACTTGGAGTATTATGTACAGGTTTGGTAGTGTTATAAAAAAGACACAGCTAAATTAGAAAGTGCGCAAAGATTTACAAGGTTGTTGCAATGACTAGTAGGCCCAAGTTGTAGGGAAAGGTTGGCCAGGATAGGTATTTATTCCTTGAAACATAGGAGAGTAAGGGGTTACCTTGAGGTGTATAGAATCACGAGGGGCATAGATAGGACAAAAGTATATAGCCTTTTTCCCCAGGGATGGGGAATTGAAAACTAAAGGGCATTGGTTTAAGGTAAGAGAGGAAAGATTTAAGAAGGGCCTGAGGGGCAACTTCTTCACACAGAGAGTGGTGTGTGAATGGAATGGATTGACAGAAAAAATGGTTGAGGCAGGTACAATAACAACATTTAAAAAACATTTGGATAGGTACATGCATGGGAAAGGTTTAGAGGGATATGGACAAAATGCGGGCAATTGGAACCAGCTGATTCGGCACCATGGGTCAGCATGGACCAGTTTGGGCTGAAGGATCCGTGCTGTATTACACTGTGGCTCAATGGCTGCATGATTGGCCATCTGGAATCACATACACGTTTCAGTGAAGCCTGACACCATCATGCCATAGGCCCGTGTGTCTGACTAGGTTTATACACTGGAGTTGTCGCAACTTAACATGCAGGTTTCTCTAGTGGTGTGATGGAGTTTGTCTGATTTTCTCCCTGTGGTTGTGGACTGGGCACTCTGCACTCGCTGGCATGATGGCCGATCCAGCCACAATTGTAGCACCTTATCTGTGGTGATTGTTTTCAATCTTTCCTTTTGCGGGGCATCCAGGTATGTGACACCCCGTTTATTTCCATCTCTGCCTTTGTTTCTCCACACCGGGCAACCGTTGGGATTTAGCCTGACCAGGTACAGTTTTCCAGGCTTCATGGACTTGGCTCTTTTTCTAACCCATGGACCTCCATTTCCCATATGCTGGCTATTCTGAGCATCAACCCTGCCTCTGTTTGCGGATCATTGGCGGGTTAAAATTATTACAAGCTTCGCTATTCTCTTTGGTAGCATGTGAGACTAGGGTCTAATCCAATTGGCCCTGTTCTGCGCCATGAGCTGGGTTTTGTCCAGCTGCCCGAAGACAACAGTGAAGTGTGTCCATAAATGCCTGGCAAACGCAGTCAGGTGTTCCTCTTTCTTTTGCTAGAACTTATTTAGCCTGTCTACGGGGCACATCTGTTGTGGCTGACTGCAGTTTTCATGTCCTTGTGTTCCCCTCTGCCTATGTAGGCCTCAAGCATATTAGTATCAGTTTGGTTTCTTCAGGGTTTTCTAGACTGTGCAAAATTCTGTTTTGGTGGCAGTTGTCAAAGAGTTCATAGGCGTTCTAAACCAGAGATTTTTTTGGCTATGAGATAACAAGGTGTAGAGCTGGATGAACACAGCTGGCCAAGCAGCATCATAGGAGCAGGAAAGCTTGACGTTTCGGGCCTAGGCCCTTCTTCAGAAATGGGGGAGGGGAAGGGGGTTCTGAAATAAATAGGTAGAGAGGGGGAGGCGGGTAGAAGATGGATAGAGGAGAAAATAGGTGGAGAGGAGACAGACCAGTCAAAGAAGCGGGGATGGAGCCAGTAAAGGTGAGTGTAGGTGGGGAGGTAGGGAGGAGATAGGTCAGTTCAGGGAGGACAGACAGGTCAAGGGGCCGGGATGAGGTTAGTAGGTAGGAGCTGGGGGTGGGGCTTGAGGTGGGAGAAGGGGATAGGTGGGAGGAAGGACAGGTTAGGGAGGCGGGGACGAGCTGGGCTGGTTTTGGGATGCGGTAGGGGGAGGGGAGATTTTGCTGGTTTTATCTCTGCATGAGATTTTCCAATTACCTGACATGTATGACATGTCTGGCAAAATTCAATCACATCCTTATGCAGTCCAGGCCAATAAGAATGTTTTTGTATTTTGGCTTGAGTTCTTCTTACTTCCAAATGACCTCCTACTGGTTATTCATACGGTACTCACATACAGGGACGATTGTTTTTTGTTAAAACCATTGCAATCTTGTGGTGTTAATTTCTCCTTTAAATGTTAACTGTTTCTGTAGGGCTGCCCATGTTTGAAAGACACAAAATGGCCAACAAAGGATAAATAGAATTCAAACAACCTGCTCCAGCATTTAAGTGAAATAAAGTAATACCTTTGAACAGGGCTACACCAAGGTGAACAGGAGACCCTACAAGCAAACATCTGAGACAGTTTGATAAGAGGATGCCTAAAGATAGACACAAATTCATTAAAATATGATAAGTGATTGATTCCAGCCTCATTAATGAAAGGATGATGTCCCATTAGGTGAACAGTGCCAGTTCGAACAAGGATGTAAATCTCAATACATGAACCAGTCAGCCTAACTCATTAAGCAGGTATGAAAACAACAGCTAAAGTTATTTTACAGTAATCAGTTGTTTCTTTGAAGTTATTCACAATATTAAGAAATAGGTTCTACTTATAGGTTCTTCAGAAAAGCAGAGAGATAGATTTCAGCATAATTATAGATACACATATAACCAACGTCTAATGGAAATATTGAGGAAAACATTTAAACTTAGATATGAAAGTTACTTAGTCTTGGGAAATACTTTCCTTATCTCTAAAAAGATGCCTGGCACATCCTGAATGAAATAGACCTTTCTCAACTTATTAGTTAAAAAATACAAGTAACTTTATAATGGGAAATTAGTACTATGAATCTTTTTGCAGTTAGTTAAAACTAATTGTCTTTTGCACTTTTTATACATATAATTGAGAGTGCAGAATATAAGAGGAATAACAGAATTTGAAAGAGATAGCTTATGGAATACATTGCATAACAGAATTCAAGCAGTCCTCAGAGATAGGAGGCATGGGATTCAGGGGATTTTGGCTGACTGGATACAAAACTGGCTGTTCAATAGAAAACAGAATGTGGTGGTAGATGGAAAGTATTCAGCCTGGAGCTCTGTGACCACAGTGTTCCACATGGATCTGTTCTGGGACCTCTGTCCTTTGTGATCTTTATAAAAGACTTGGATGAGGAAATGGAAAGGTGAGTTAGTAAGTTTGCCAATGACATGATGGTTGGTGGATTGTGGACAGCATGGAGGGCTGTTGTAGGTTGCAATGGGACATTGACAGGATTCAGAGCAGGGCAAAGAAGTGGCAGATGGAATTCAACCCGGAAAAGTGTGAAGTGATTCATTTTGAACGGTTGAATTGATTAGATCCCTCAAAGTTGCTACCCAAGTTGATAGAGTTGTTAAGAAGGCGTATGGTGTGTTGGCTTTCATTGGCAGGGGAATTGAGTTTAAGAGCTGCGAGGTTATGCTGCAGCTCTGTAAAACCCTGGTTCGACCACACTTGGAATATTGTGTTCAGTTCTGGTCGCCTCATTGTAGGAACAATGTGGAAGCTTTAGCGAGGGTGCAGAGGAGATTTACCAGGATGCTGCCTGGACTGAAGGGCAGGTCTTATGAGGAAAGGTTGACGGAGCTAGGGCTTTTTTCATTGGAGTGCAGAAGGCTGAGGGGTGACTTGATAGAGGTGTACAAGATGATGAGAGGCATAGATAGAGTGGACAGCCAGAGACCTTTTCCCAGGGCGGAAATGGCTATTATGAGGGGGCATAATTTTAAGGTGATTGGTGAAAGTTATAAGGGAGATGTCAGAGGTAGGTTCTTTACACAGACAGGGTGGGCGTGTGGAATGCACAGCTGGCAGTGGTAGTGGAGTCAGATATTTTAGAGTCATTTAAGCGACTCTTGGATAGGCACATGGAGGATACTAAAATGTAAGGTATGCAGGGTAGTTTGATCTTAGTAGGATAATACATCAGCACAACATTGTGGGCTGAAGGTCCTGTATTGTGCTGTACTTTTCTATGTTCTATGTTCTATAAGCAAGTCTGGGACAGATTGTTTAACCAGTAACTTTGGAAAGTGAATTAATAGGATGCATAGAAAGATCTCAAGGCCTGGCGATTACAATGTCTGTTAAACACCATGTGACCATGGGAACCTTGGGCTGCCCATAGGAATGCCTATTATTGATTAGGTGTTTCACAGGATTATGGAATAAGGGAGAAGGACTCAGTGATCGTGCTGCATGTGATAATTGTAACAGCAAATGTATAAAAATGCTGTATTTCACTGTCAAAATCAGAGTGTGGCATTGATCTCTATTTGGATCTGAGCTATAGATTAAGAGAATGATTGGGTTCTCATGTCAAGGCCAGATTTGGGCAAGGTCTTTGGCCCTCTCCCTGCATTAACCGGTTGTTGCTTGAATAAAATGGGAGCAGCTGGCTCAATGGTTAGCACTGGTGCCTCACAGTACCAGGGACCCGGGTTTGATTCCATCCTTCGGTGACTGTCTGTGTGATGCTTTCTCTGCACATTCTCCCTGTGTCTGTGTGGGTTTCCGCTGGGTGATCTGGTTTCCTCCCACAGTCCAAAGATGTGCAAGTTAGGTGGATAGGTCATGATAAATTGCCCGTAGTGTTCTGGGATGTGCGAGCTAGATGCATTAGCCATGGGAAATGCAAGGTTACAGGGACAGGGTAATGGTATGGGTCTGGGTAGGATGTTCTTTGGAGGGTTGGTGTGGATTTGTTGGATCAAATGGTCCCTGTCCCCAGGGATTGTAAAAGTCTGCCACTGCCTGAATCCTGCTTGCCTCCTGAGCCTTTGTCCCCAGAAGGGGTGAGCGGGGTGTGGGGTTACGCTCCCACAGTTCCTCGTAAGATTATAACAATACCAAGTAATTCAGACTGACTAAGAAGTCAACTTTAGAATCTTTATCTTTTCCATGGGTCAGTAATGAACAACTTGGGTCTTTGAGCTGCCTTTTTTCTCAAACTTTCTTGGAAGAGAAAGATGCTCAGACCTGTCAGAATGACATTGGAAAACAAAGAGCAGTTACATTAGTCATCAAAAAATTTGTCCTTTTACTTGTCCTTGTTGTAGGGTTAATTGTTCACAGCTGAACAGATAATATGTCCATAACAGTGCGTTCTTTTGGCACATTTGTGATTTTAATAATTCAGTTTTGTTTTAATGTAAAAGTGCACGCACTCTGGGTGTACATTATGAGAAATTGCACTTGAACAGTAAAATAAATCTTTAGGCAATCTGCTCCCAAAATATACATCTGCTGTATCATTTATTATGGTGTAGAGGCAATACCATGGTAACATCTTAGCTTTTTCCTAATTGCTACAGATAATTAGTTTGAATTGCAAATTGCACCATTTGTTAATGTATTTTTTCGCTCAGTGCTATTCATAACAGCTAATTTGAGATATGTTGTTTGAATTTATGTTGTAAAGCTTTGTTTGAACAGTGGATATTTGCTTTCATCTGTTTCTTTCCATGGTATGCTAGTCAGTGAATGCAATTATCTTGGCAAGGCTACGTGATTGGTGAATTTCTGTGAGGCTTCTTCAGTTCATTACCATGGTAGAAAAGCAACTGAAAACCAAAGGAAGTATATTCTTGTTATCTTTTGCAAACTATTTTATTTGAGGGAGTTCTAGGTATGCATTAATCTTGTATTCAAAGTGCTCAGACAGTAAAGAGCCACAGAGAACAGAAAAGTTGTGGTTTGAATCTACGTTGAGTAACATAGATCAGCAATGGGACACTAAAAACAATCTCTGTGAGCTTCAACAAAAATGTATTATCTTGTTGGATACATATCTAAAGGATGGTAGTAGGAGGCTTTGAATAGTCCAGATGCAATAAGATAATGAAGGGAAGTGAAAAAAATCATATTTTGTACAAAACATTTCAATTAATGCAAGTTCAAAGTTAATGAAAACAAGAACAAAAAATGCTTAATGCTTGATACAAATGCAAATTTTTATAAAATTGATCTGTTTTTTGACAGTCTTTAACTTTAGGGAAAATTTGAGGAATTAAAGTGACTTTTCTGAATTCCACTGACATCAAGCTTGAGTGCCTTGGATAATAAAACTTGAAGGGGAGCAGAGGTCATTTCATCATTAACAATGTATAAGGTGTTCATGCTTGTAGATAATAAAAAGAAACTGTGCTGTTGATGGATTTGTCCTCAAATTCCCAGGAAGGAGTCAATAATGTCAGGTCTTATTAATGCTTGTACTGTAGGCCAACTACCTGATTTCAAAACAGAATGGCATTGGAAGTAATGAATGAATTAATTAAGTAACTAACTAATTTCGAATGGATACAAGGGCTTCATTTTGCCATGAAGAAAAGACTGTCAGAGAAGGAGGCTCCATAGAAAGCCATTGTAGGATCAGCTTACAGATTTTTTTTCTTAAATATCACAGAGTCACAGAGTCTTTATGACTTGCCATGCAAGAAAATAATCAGGAGGTCATGCTGGATCAAAGAGGCTATGCTAGTGAGGATTTAAATGAGACTGGAAGATCTGCCCGGCTATGGGTGAAGGTAAGAACCTCCTGACTGTAAAAATCAGTTCAGAGATTAGAAAATATCGGTGGAAAAAGAAAATAACGGAAGCAAGCTCTCGGGAGATAAACGTCGCTTGGGGCTGATTTAGGAAGAGTCAAGTGTGTACTTAATGAATAGATTGCAGAGGAAAATTTTTCATGTCAAAGCATTAAGCATAGAATGTAACTGTTTTTTAGGGTATACATTGACTACACGATAGACAGTTATTTTTAGTTTGTTCGTAACAGTACAAATCTTAATGGAAAAAGTATTAAAAAGTATTTTAAAAAATTAAAGTTTTAAATTCCCATTGGGAATTCAAATTTCTTTGTAAGGTTAGCTGCCTCAACATTATGTTCTTACGACAGCAATTATAGAAAAGTATTTTTGAAGCATTATAACCATGATTTCTGGCTGCAAGAGTGACTTTCACTTCTGAATGACAAGGTTATGGGTTGAAGCTCAGGATTTGAGCACAAAAATCTAAACTGACACTCAGGCCAGAAAGAATACATGAACTTGTCAAAGGTGCCAGTTTTTGGATTAAATGCCAAATTAAGACTCTGCCTGCTCTCTCTATTGGATAATAAAAATCCCAGAGATTCTTTCAAAGAAGAGCAGGAAGCTATTTCCAATGTTCTGGTGAAAATTTATTCCAGAGTAAATATATTAAAAATTAGATTATCAAGTCATTGTGACATTGTTCTTTTGGGAATTTGCTGTGCATTACTAAATTACGGCAGTGACTATTCTTCAAATATACTCAATTTACTTTCAGCATTTTAGAATGCCCTAAAGTTGTGAAAGGTGCAGTTTGAATGCAAAATCATCTTTCTGCGTTTGCTCAGAATTTTTAACAACCCAACGTTAATACAACTCAGTCTAGGGACATCACTGAAACAAGTTCCTTGAAGTAGGCCCTAACATCTTCAGCTAATTCACCAATTACATTCCTTCTATCATAAAATGATGAGCAGAGGTGTTAACTAATGACTGCATAATGTTCAGCAATATGCTGCTAATCTGACACTGAAGCAATTTGTGTCACTTATCTACCCAGGCTTGGATGTTGGGCCATATGGGCATATAACATGCACACCACAAAAATGCCCGGCAATGACCACCTTCAATGAGACAGAATCCAACCAATACCTCTCTACCTTCAATTACATTGTCATCAGTAGATCCACAACTGGGAGATGGTGGCAGAGTAGCAGTGCAGTGTGCAGGCTTCTGTCTGGAGCTCATCCTCTTTTACCTTGTTGCCTTCTTTCATTGCTTCTTTTTCTTACATGCCTTCTGTGGACAGCTCAAGGTGTCCAGCATGTCTCTTGCAGGTTTCTCCCTGGTGGTGGCAGAGGGAGTCGAGTTTGTGCTCCTGGCAGCAGTGGTGGATGAGAGATGCAAGTTTGGGCTCAGTGCCTGGTGCAGGACCCAACAACTTCAGCAGGGGCTGCATTGCCAAGATTGGTCCGGTGCAGGCTCATGGTGGCGGTGTTGTTGGTAGAAGTAAGATGGTGATGGGTGGTGAGGTGAAGGAACTCAAAGCTAGCTGACTGTTTCCTCCTGTTGTTGGCCTCTGTGTGGAAGAGCCTGGATCCAGGCCCACGTTTGAGCACTTAAGAAGGACTGTAGTGTTGAACTTTTAATGTTATTTCTTTATTTTTCTACTGTATACCTATGATTTTGTGCCTAGGTACCTTTGTATCTAAAATGGGAATGGAGACCATACACTTTTCACTGTACTCCTGTATCCCTGTACTTGAGTACACGTGACAATAAAATCTATTTCACTGATTCACTAATTCAATATCAACATCCTGATGGCTATCAGTAATCAGAAAATCAACTGGACCAATGATAATATATATATATATGCTGTGGCTACAAGACCGAGTCAATATGTAGGACTTCTGTGGAAAATAACTCACTTCTTGACTCACCAAACCTTGTCCTTCCTTTCCAAAGCACACTTTTAATACTGATGGAAGATTGTCCACTATCCTGAATGACTGCAACTCCAACAACACTCAGAAAACTTGACACTATACAATGCAAAATAACTTGCTTCATGATCACCATATCCATAAACATTTACTGCTTCCACCACTGACAAACAATTCCCGAGTATATATCATCTGGAAGATGCACAGCGCATCCTTCAACAACACCTTTTAAACCCCGTGACCACAACCACTAGAAGGATGGCAGCAGCTGCTACGTGGGAACAGCAAAACCTGCAGTTACACTCAAACCCCGCTGCCCCCCACCCCGGTTTGGAACTATATCAACATTCTTTCATGACTGCTGGGTCAAAATCCTGGGAATCCCTTCCCAACAGTACAGTGGATGTCTATCCATAATAGACTGTAACAGTTCAAGAAGGTGATTCATCATCAATTCTCAAGGGACATTTGATATTCGTGATAGATATTGGCAGAACCAGCATTGCCCACATCCTGTGAAAGAAATAAGAAGTCTCTTTTCATTTTACTTACCTAAGAACAGGAAACTGCTTAGATAGAGGAGAAAAGAAGCAAGTGAAGTGAAGTGAAAATGGTCTTTGTCCAATCTTATGCTCACAGTTACTGCCAATGACTATATTGCAGAAAACTGGATAGAGGAGAAATATACAGTCATTGAGCACTAGAGTGGAGAACTAGGATGGGGAAAGGGCAAATATTTGCCAATATGTAAGAAGTAAGATACTCTATTGCAGATGATGAAGTTGGGAGTTTTGATGGGGAGGTTACAGAAGGCAGCTGATTAGTGTTCATACACAAATACATGATTCAATTCCACTGAATACTAAGAAGCACTAACGGAGCCCAGCATCATCGTGATACATGGTTTCATCCAGACAATGGAGCCTATCTTCTCCATGTTTTGGCCAACTCCAGAAGAACATTTGCAGACCTATCAAGGTGCAGTTTCTATGGGCTGATGTCTCAAATTCTATTGTAAAACGAGCAGCTTTCAACAAAAATTTGACTGCTGCAGTAGAAACAAAGATAGCACGGTGGTTATGTGAATTAATGATGCAGTAACATGAAACAGAAAATTCAACTCTTAGTTGCAGGCAAAATGATGGTTCTTAGCAGATGAACTACAAGCTGGGATCTGAAGTTAGCTTTTTTATGGCTCTTTAACTAAGCCACAGCATTTGTACCTTGCTTCTAAATTTGTGATTCATCAGAGACTCAGGTGAAATTAAGTACTAAATGTATCAAAGGAAGGAATTCTGCTTAGATGGACCTAGGTATGATACAGAAAGGCGCAAATGGACCAAAATTCCTAAGGTGGAACCTAGAACAACCAAGGAATGGAATGTTATCTGATCCCACCTGCTGTGGGATCTGAGGGGCAGCAGAGAGATGATCTCTCCCAATGAGGAACAGGTCACCCCCTAAACCGAACAGTGCAATAAGAGGATCCAGGATCTTAGACAAATAGAAAATTATATAAATACCACTAACGGGTTCAGGATGCTTTTGACAGTTGAAGAATGGAAGCCACACTGGTGCAAGGAAATGAATATTAGCTATCAATACAGGCTTCATTCAACAACACTCCACCTGAGTCCCAATTTCATGTGATCTAAAATCACCTAACATTTTTTCCCAGTGCTTCATTCTAACCATAATATACTTACATTATAAACTACTGAGAAGCCTTTTGAGTCAAAGAAAAAGATGCTGCAGTGGCTCAACTAATCTGGCTGATCATACGCTTGTTTGTTTTGAAGGAAAGGTAGGATCATGTGATCTAGTGGAGGAGGATAGTCCAGGATAACTTCCTGTTCAGGATATCTTCCTGTTCATCAGGGCAGCCCAGATCTGCAAAGATTGCATGTTCATAGACATCAATGCTAATCTGTTGTATTTGAGCACATTATGGTCAGTATCGCCTAAGTGAGAGCAGTGACGAACTGATGGGCTCAAAACCCAGCCAGATCAGTATTGGTCCCATATTCAGACAGACTTCCCAGGACGGAGTGCCATGAGTATTTCATGGTGGCTGCTGAAGGTTGTGTCCTGGTTTTTATAATACTGTTCCTCCTTCTGTCTGACACGACCTAAGTTTGCCTCTGTGATGCCTTATTAAAGAGTATATAAGAGACTCAGAACCTAAGTCATAATCTCTGTTAGGAGCTCCAAAAAGGTAATACTATTATGTACATTTGTAGACTGCTAACAAAGCAAGACTGGGTCAATGTCATTGCTTTGTCTCAACAGCACTCTGACCGAATAAACACTCTATTTACCTGCACAATTTGTTTTTGGGTATTGAGATGAACTGGTAATACGTACAATATGTACAGTGAAGTATTTGAAGCTATCGTTAGTCAAGTGTGATAAATCAGGTCATGCAACACTGTTGCAATCCTATGTATGGCACTTGGTATTGCCCAAGTATGCTAAGGATGCTGGTAATATGAATGCCATCATTATAGACGAATATGCCATCCAGAAGGCATAGATGATACGTAACTGAATGTATTGCTTTAAAATGCAAATTCTGGTGACAAAGCCTGTGACAGAGGGTTGTCTTATTTGTGGACCCTCAGCATCAGCCGTCTGAGCTGCATAAATTTCTTACAACTTCTGCATTGTTGCAGGAAAGAACTTGGTTGACAAAGACACTCCATGTCCTGAACAAAGTAGACATGTAAAGGCTTCCCCACAATGATAGGGGGCAAAGTATTAGTCACTTTTTGTCTTGGGCATATTCCACGGTGACAACAAACTACATAAACATAATCAGGGCTGCTAGATTCAAGGTTGAATCTTAGTGAGTTCTTTGAGGGTTCCCATTAGCTTGTGATCTGTTTGGATTGTGAGCTTGAGGACTAGGACACAGTCTGAGAACTTTTCACAGACCAATGTGACCCATGTGGCCTCTTTATCAATGACTTTGTATCTGTGCTCCATTACTGTCACTGCCCTGGAGGCATACTAGATCAATTGTCAGAGCTATCATATTTGATCTGAAATGAGACAACTCCTCAGCAATGGAAGACACACTGCTTTCCACAATGATAGACTGGTCCAGGTTGTAACAGGTTGGACTTGAGTCAACATAAATAGCTTTATGATTGTATCAAAGACCTGCTGTGGATATATCCCAGTTCAAGCTTGATGCTGTTTCAGGAGTTGTAGTAGTGGTTCACTGATGTGTGCCAAGTTGCATAGAAACTGTCCAACTAGTTGGTGGAGGAAAATCTCGATGACTACATATTTGACATTAGATTGGCATTGACATTAAATGCATCAATAATATGGCCCAGGTGAATGATAGCAAATTTGGAGAACACATACTTTTTGGAATGTGAATTCTGCAGCTTGTAAATATTATAATATTGTTTATGTCCTTGTATTATGCTCCATCATGGTGAAGCCATGAACAAGATCCTCAAGCCCACTAGGATATTAGTCATGGTGTGTTATGAGGGTTTTGGGTGCTGAGGCAAATCTAGCTGGTAGTTAATGCAGATGTCTGAGGGGAATAATATATTTTGTTAATTGTTTCGATTATTCATTGAATGGGAGGTGCCAAAAGCTGCTATTTGTATCCAGCTGAAGCTCCCCATGAGGTTTGTCAAGGTCTCATTAACAGATGCTATTGGATGAGTTTCTCATTCCATGGCTTTGTTGAGCTCTATGAGGTCAAGACAAATGCATGAAGAACTCTTAGGCTTCAGTCCAGGCAGCTGGAGCTTCAATGAGTAGCTTGAGTGACTGGTGATATAATCCCAGTTGCAGCATGGCTTCAACCTCCTTTCTGAAATTATGCCAGAAAGGATGTGTAACCTTTCCTATGTTAAATAGTCACACTGGCTTAGCAATTGATTCTAGGGTGATATGGTTAGCTGTTTACAGCTTGACAAGTCCAGTGAATTGTTTCAAAATTCCCTCTTGAACTTTCTTGGGCTGTGTTATTTGTTCAGTTCATCTACTCTGCAGATAAGGTACAAATCTGTGCACTTCCTGCAGCTCAGTAAGGAAGATTCCTGATTACGTCACCCAGAAATGACTTCAGTAATACCTCTTCACTTGTAATGAAGAGTTTCAACCATCTAACTTTGTATAATCAGTGGTGGTGCCTCCTGGACTATGGATTTGAAAACTGGAGATACTCAGGCTTAAACTAAGGTATAGTTTTGAATGAAATTGTTCCTAAACCCAGTTCAAAATATGTGTTCTTGTGTCCAATATTTCATCTTGAATTCTGAAACTTGTATAAAGTCAGTGATTGGCACTCACAAACATTCCTTAATAGAGTTTGAAGCTGTGAATGTTTAAATTGTCATGTTGAAACTGAAAACTGCCTCTTGTCGCATATTGCTTGGAAATGCCTTCTCCTGCAGCAGACTTGGCACTGTGCATCAATGGCTGGACAGATTTAGTAGTGGTGTTATTTTGCCTCCATTCCAGTTAATAGTTTGAAGTTATTGCAATGAGGTCAGCCAGATGCACTTCATAGAATATGAGTTCCCTGATTGGGGCTTTTAAGATGGCCCAATCAGGGAGCGCTGGCTGGCAGATAAGAACAGAAGTGTCATTCATTCTGTTCACCTGAGAGCTGGCTCTGAGGGAGCTGGATTAGTGTCAAAAACTCTCCACAAGTAAATAAAGGACGGAAATAAAGTGATGGAATCTGACCTCTATGGAGTTATTTCAATGGCAACGAGAGACAAACAAGCTCCTGAAGAAACTCATTCATAACAGTCATCTTTGAGTTTGGGTAAGCATCATGCCATTCTCTGGGAAGCTTGACTCATTCAATCCTGCTGTCAAAGACTGGGTCCAGTATATGGAAAGAATGCATTATGTTTTCTGGGCAGATGACATCGGGGCAGATAAAATGCAATGAATAATTCTCCTGACAGTTCGTGGACCTACAGCTTTCATGGTTATTAGGAGCCTAAATTTCCCTGAGACACCAGATGCTAAAACTTTTCAAGACTTGGCAGATTTACTTAAGGAACATTATTACTCTAAGCCTCCTCTAATTCTGAAACACTACAGGATTTACATGGCAATTTGAGAACTAAGGGTTTCTGAATTGGGCTTTTTGACTAGGTTAAGACAACTGGCAGAGACAAGTGACTTTGGCTTAACATTTAATGAGATGCTGAGAGACAGTTTTGTATTTAGGATTAATGATGTAACCATGCAAAAGTGTCAACTGGCTGAAGCCCAACTGAACTTCAAACAGGTACTAACAACTGGCTTTACCATTGGAAAATGTGGCAAGTGGACCATATGCGTTGCAGGGTATTCCGATGGAAGACAGCACTCTTGCCAGTCCGAATGAACTTGTGGAACACCACTTGAGTGAAGGCAATTGCATAGCCTCACTCAGGACATATCCAGAACAGTTCAGCCCACAGCAAAACCCCAAAACAAAGCCAAGCCTCAGCCAAATGATTAAAATTTTCTTCAGGATTTGGGCTGGCAAGCCAATGTACCTGTTGCCAGTATGTGGATTTGAGACAGCAAAAAAGTCCCACTGGACCTAAACTGAGTCAGAGAGCGTATGCCTGTATCCAGCAAAGTGCACACCCTGGAAAATCCATTTACCTCTCGTTTGAAACAGTTAAATTGCCCAGCCACAGTCAAACCAGAACCAATTGAAATAAGTGTTTAAATGGTCTTCTAGGTCCAATGGAGGTTGATAATAGTGTGGCTCTTTCAGAGTTCACAAAACCAGTCTTTAAGAAAATTCGCTCCGGACTCCATCCCTTAAGTTTGCAAAAGATCTCAGCTAGACTGACAACCTACACTGGTGAATATTTACAGCTTATGGGTACAACTTCGGTTCTAGTCTCTTATGAGAAGCTGCTGGTTCAGTTACCACTGATCGTAGTAAGAAGCTTGGGCCCAAGCTTGATGGGGAAAAATTGATAGAGAAAGATTCATCTAGTTTGGCTCACCATTTTTCAATTAGAAAATGGCTGCCTGACTGAAGTCCTAATTAAATACCCAGAAGTATTCCAGGAAGGCCTAGGGACTATTAAAGGGGTCACTTTGCATTCTGACCAGGAAGCAATTCCACACTTCTGCAAGGCCTGGCCAGTGCATTTTGCCTTGCGAGCTAAAGTAGAGGCAGAAATTAGGAAGCTAGAAAGCGAAAGGAATCATCAAACCAATTCAGTTTGCAGAATGGCCAGCACTGGTCATACTGATTGTGAAGCCCAGCAGTTTGGTTCACATTTGTGCTGTTTTAAACAAATGGTAAATCACTTTTTGCAGCTGGATAAATACCCAGCCCCTCGCATAGAGGATTTATATGCAAAGCTGCCAAGCGGACTATCCTTTGCGAAGCTGGACAACAGCCATGCATACTTACAATTGCTGTTAGATAAGGATCCCCAGAAGTTTACTACAGTTAATACCCATAAGGGTTTGTACCAATATACAAGACTGCTGTTTGGGGTATTGTCAGCCTGTTCAATTTTTCAGCAGACGATAGAGAACATTTTACAAGGTCAACCCCAGGCTGCCATTAATCTAAATGATATAGTAATCACAGGGAAGACCAATAAGGAGTACCTACAGAACTTAGACACAGTCCAGGGATGTTTCTCCCAGGTGGGTGTATGCCTTAGAAAGGAAAAACAAGTCATCTACTAGGGCTACAGAGTTGACAAGACCGGGTTAATGGTTGTTAGATAATGTGAGGGCGATCAAAGATGTGTCAGCTACCCCATCTGTATTGAAGCTTAGGTCCTTCTTTGGGCTGGTTAATTATTATGGAAAGTTCATTTGAACTGCAAAACCCTGCTAGGTCTGCTTAATGAGAACAAAGCAGTGCTGCCCACAGTTTCACGCTGAATTCAGCGTTGGGCTTTAATACTAAGTTTAAAGTTGTCGAGAAGATTTGTAGCTTGGGTTGTAGATGAGTTTATAGACATGCTCGCTGAGCTGGTGGGCTTGGTTGCAAATGTTTCGTCACCCTGCTAGGTAACATCATCAATGTGCTTCTGGTGAAGCACTGGTGTCCTCTCCTCCTAGTTATATGCCTCATTTATTGGGGTGTTTGGTATCACTTCTGGTTCTGTTTCTCAGCGGTTTACACTGGGTCTAATTCAATGTGTTTGTTGATGCAGTTCTGGCTGGAATACCAGGTCTCCATGAATTCCCTGGCACGTGTTTGTTTGGCTTGTGCGATTATGGCTGTGTTGTTCCAGTTGAATTCGTGGCCCTTGTTGTCTGTGTGTAGTGAGACAAGTGAGAATTGAGTCATGTCTCTTGGTGGCTATTTGGTGTTTGTGTATCCATATTGTCAATTTTCTTCTGGTTTGGCCTATGTAGTGTTTCTCACAATACTATTGAATTTGAAGGATACCATACCCAAAACCAGCAAAGTGGGTGTAATATACAAAATACCATACAAGGACTGTGAGAAACACTGCATAGGCCAAACCGGAAGAAAATTAACAATATGGATACATGAACACCAACTAGCCACTGGAAGAATCCGTACCGGTTTTAAATTTTCTGAACATGCTTCCAGTCACGGCTGACAATATCAGACTTCAGACCCAGAAATATCTGGTCCTGGCAAAACTGAAACTGTTAGTGATGACGGGGGAAGCCAAAGGGCTGACACAACCAGAATTGAAACCTTTTTGGACCTGGAGAGACTGATCAGAGTGGAGGATGGCATATTATTTATGGGGATCAAGAGTGATTGTCCCGAACAAAGATAGCCACCTCGTACTGGCTGAGCTCCACTAGGTTATCCAGGGGCTTCCAAAATGAAGATGTTGGCAAGAAGTTGTATCTAATGGCCAGGATTGGATGCAGACATAGCCACATTGATGGGGTAGTGTCCAGAGTGCTAACAAGGACAAAAATTATCAGCTCCTCCACATTTGTGGGAATGGCTAGGTAAACCTTGAACTTATTTGCGTGTCAACTCCTTCATTCATTCATGAGATGAGGGCATCACTGTTGCTGGGCAGCATTTATTGCCCAGAGGGCAGTTAAGAGTCAATGACATTGCTGTGGGTCTGGATGGCAGTTTGCTTCCCTAAAGGACATTAGTGAACCAGATGGGCTTTGCCCCCAACAATTGGCTTTGGATTCACAGTCATCATTAAATTCTTAATTCCAGATATTTATTGAATTCAAATTCCAACATCTGCCACGGCAGCATTTGAACTCAGGTCCCCAGAACACTATCTGGGTCTCTGGATTGACAGCCCAGTGATAATACCATTAGGCCATTGCCTCTCCTTGTGTGACTATGTGTGTTCCAGGCACCCCAAGTTACCTCTTTCATGGTCCCAATATTCTTAGGCATTGTGGACGTCTACTCAAAGTGGCTGGATGTGCACAGAGACCATTCATAAAACATGGGGACAATGTTAGAAAAACTGCATGCATTTTTTTTTGCAATTTATGGTATCCCAGAAGTGTTGGTCACAGACATTCATTAGTCATTGTATACTAGCAGGGAATTTGAATATTTTCTAAAGTTGAATGGTATAACTCCATACCATCCATCATACAATGTTCTGGCAGAAAGAGCAGTCCAAACTTTGAAGGCAGGCTTAAAGAACAGCTTACAGCTTCACTAGACACCAAACCATCCTAGTTCCTTTTTAATTATAGGATCACTCTCATACATCTACAGGGGTAGCTCCAGTGGAGTTGCTAATGGACAGAAGACTCCACACTAGGTTAAATCTGATCTCCCAGACTTGGGGGTAGGGTGGAACACCATTAGGATGGCCAATGCCAGTCACAAGACTGCTAAGTGAGAGAGACATTTTACTTAGAGATGAAGTGTGGTGTAAGAACCATGCGTATGGCCCTGCTTGGGTAAGAGGCATGGTTGACGCGAAGTCAGGTCCAGTGACATATAAAGTTCAGGCAGGTGTGATAGTCCTGAACAATCACATGGACAATATGAAAACTACAAACTTGCAAACAGTGCGGGAGCAAAATGTGCCCAGCTCCTCGACAGTCTTTCCAAGTGTTCTGGAACCCATGGGTTCTCCATTTCCATCGAGTTTTGAAGATACATCAGAATCTGAGATGGATATGGCTGATGTCACCACTTCATTGTCCTTTCTGCCTTATGAAGAGAATGAATTTCTTCTGAGATGGTCTGGATGCAAGAGGCGAGCTACATGCATTAACATGCTGCATGTATCAGAGGCACATTTGGACGAACCTGATTCAGTGCTAAAATGCCCCAGGAGGAGCTACAGGAGAAAAAAATGTACCTAAGCCCTCAGACTCAGGGGAAAGGATGTAATGATTTATAACAAGATCAATTAGGTAGACCTCATAGAATGTGAATTCCCTAATTGGGGCTTTTAATCTGGTCTAATCAGTGAGTCGCGGCTAACAGATAAGAACAGGAGTGTCAGACACACTGTTCACTCTGAGCTGACTCTAAGGTAGCTGGATCATTGTGAAGGACTCTGCACGTGTAAATAAAGGGTGACTTGGTGATGGGATACCGCCTTTAGAGAATTATTTTGGTGGTGACAGCACCCTCTGACTTCAGCTCTGCTATGTTGTTAGTATCCTGGGGGCCTTCCCCTTTCGATGCCTGGCTGGTGCCTGTTACAGGGAATTACCAAATGAATTAAAAATTTGCTGCAGATCCCTGGGTTTCCATGCAAATTCTTCCTGGTCTACAAGAGTTTCTCAAATATGAAATCTTAAGAATGAATCAAAAACATAAATTATCACTCTATATTTAGCCATTTGTTCATTAACACCTTATCATATTAAAATATCATTACTGCAGGTGCAGATTCTGTTCAGCAGTGCATTGACCTGATCCTTTTCTCGCTACTTATTGAGTTTAGAGTTAGTAGTTAGGCACTGATGGAATTGGTAACTCCAGTTTCTCCAATGTGCAGTTTGGTCAACGCATCCTGTGAGGTTCACTTGTTTGAATGTAGGGAAGGATGTTCTTAGTTGCTCTGTGCACTTCTAAATGTTCATGGATTCCAGTGATGATTGATTGCTCCAACAGTTACTGTGAGTGTTCTCTTCAGTGTATTCTGCTGGGCCACCAGCTTTTCATTTCCCTTCCTTTATCAGCTTCAGCTAGGATCCTCTATAAAAGGTTTGAGGTCTGCTGTCACTATGTATAAATATCACAACTGGATACTGGATGTTTTTGACAGATGAGCACCGGAAATCATACTAATGAAAATGAAAGAATAGTTACTAATTCTTTACAGACATGTTTCAGTAGGACTCCATTAGAGCCTCTTCCCTCAGGTCCAAATAAATGTGATCTGATAGCATATGACATCAATGAGAATGCTATAACTCTAAGCAGGATGCCATTAACCTCCTTTTCTGGAGAAGTGTGGGTGGAGAAGTATGGACAGGGACAAAAATCATGGGCCTCACTGCTGTCTCTGGCCTGGGCTGGGTACCTGAACTGAACAGTGGCACCAATCCCCAACCTAAGGACAATGGTCTTGCTCCTTGACTAGAGCATATGGGCCACCTGGAGTGCTGAGCCCTGGTTATTAGGCTTTGGCATGCACATCTGTCAAGGGTTCTGGACAGAACAATTTCAGGTGTCAAGTCCGATAATTTGACCTTCCCAGCAAACTCTTGCACAGCATTTCTTCAAAAAACAATCTTGCATCACTATTGGAGCAACCAATCTACAACATGTAGTTCGAATTGGATCTTGGTTCCCATCCTCTTGTCCCAATATAATGGCATGTGCTTGAGGTGAAGAAAGGTGGTGCTGTTCCAGCGATGTTGAAGTTGGTAATCCTGCTATCTTGGTTCTGATCAGAGATCTTTGGCAGAGATGCAAAACTGTTCCCTTGAGGTGGTCAAGACCAACAGAGAAATGCAGTTCAATGTTGATAAAGAACATAAGAAGTGTTGTAATTCCTGAGAAGTAAGCAAATGCCTTACCAAACAAAAATATCTTTCTGAGAAGGTGCACTTTGGAGGCAAATTTCTCCATAGTGTGGTGCAAATTTGGGTGACTGCCCAGTTTCAGCACAACATATTGGGAACACCACAATGAGACCATAGGCACTGCAGATTCTAAGACAGTCGATCAGATGGATGATGATGTAAGTTAGTACAAGTTGGGAATGCTTCATCTGGAAAGCTTGGGCGCAACAGGTTTTTGGACAAAGGATATTTTTGATTTTTGTGTCCACTGTAGTCTGTACATTATATGTTCAGGCCCTTTGACAAAAGCTTTGCTTCACCCAAATGGACCTTAAAGGACCTAAAAGGAAGCTCCAAATGGACCTGTAAACTCACTGAGATGGTTATATGGGCTGTTTGGGACAAAAAAATTGTATTTAGGTCCCTTCAGGTCCATTTGGGCCAAGCAAAGTATTTTTTTCAAAGGGCCAGAACTCAGCTTGTTTATAGATCTGTTTGGGTTCACTTTCAAAAAGACCTTCGGTTTTAGGGCTTTTTGGTTTTTGGATGCACTTATGAAGGATATCAGCCTGTCATGCATTTATGAATGTGCATTTGCATTTGCATTTGCAATGAAGGCTCACTTGCACCACCTATCTGCCCTCAGTTTCTTTCTCACTCCCCTCACACTATGTGCACAATGAAGGGCAGTTCCTGGGTGGCACTGATTAACCTGGTTAATGGCTGGGCTCTAAATATGAAAATATGTCAAATTTGAAGACATGGATTTAGAAGATTTCTCTTTGCGACTTCTAGCAGGTTATTGCACACAATTCTCCTCTACATACCTCACTGTGTATTCATCATTTCTTTCTGGTGCCTCATTGGATGTGAATGTAAAATGTAGAGAGAAAGAGTGATAGTGAAGGGTTGTTTTCATAAATCGAAGCCACCAGTGGTAGGGTGTACCACAGTTTGGTGCTGGGACCCTTGCTTTTTGTCAGTTATATTAACGACATGGAGTCATAGAGTCATACAGCATGGAAACATGTCCTTCAGCCCAACTCATCCAAGCTGACCAGGTTTCCTACACTGAACTAGTCCCACTTTCCTGCATCTGGCCCATATCCCCCTAAACCTTCCCTATCCACGTACCTGTGCAAATGTCTTTTAAAATGTTGTAATTGTATTCACTTCCATGGCAGCTCATTCCATATATACAACACTCTCTGTGTGAAAAGGTTGCCCCTCAGATCTCTTTTAAATCTTTCCCCTCTCACCTTAAACCTATGCTCTCTAGTTTTGGATTCCCTTACTATGGGGTGAAGAGCTTGGCTATCCGCCTTATCTATACCCCTCATGATTTTGTAAATCTCTATAAGATCACCCCTAAACCTCCTATACGCAAGGGAAGAAAATGTTCCAACCTATCCAGACTTATAACTCCATCCTCCCCGTTTCTTCCCTAACATCTTTCTAATTCCTTTTTGGCATCTTTTCCATTTTAATAATATCCTTCCTATAGTAGGGAGACCAGAATTGTATGCAGTACTCCACATGTGGCCTTATCAATGTCTTATACGGCTGCAACATGATGTCCTAGCTCCTGTCCCCAATGGTCTGACCGAAGGCAAATGTGCCAAGCTTCTTCTTCACCACCCTGTCTACCCGTGACGCCACTTTCAAGCCCCCATGTATGTGCAGTGTCTTTTGCAACAACATTCCCCGGGACCCTACCATTAACTGTGTAAGTTCTGCCCTGGTTTGTCTTACCAAACAGCAAGGCCTCGCATGTCCCAGACACCATCACCATGAGATAACAGGAACTGCCGATGCTGGACTCTGAGAATAACAAGGTGTGGACCTGGATGAACACAGCAGGCCAGGCAGCATCAGAGGAGCAGGAAAGCTGATGTTTTGGGTCTGGACCCTTCTTCAGAAATGGGGGAGGAGAAGGGAGCTCTGAAATAAATAGAGAGGGGGAGGAGATGATAGAAAGTGGATAGTGGAGTAGATAGGTGAAGAGAAGACGGACAGGCCAACGAGGCAGGGTTGAAGCCAGTTCAGGTGAGTGTAGGTAGGAAGGGGGGATGGGGGTTGGTCAGCGAGGTGGGAGAACCGGATAGGTGGGAGGAAAGATGGACAGGTCAAGGAGGTGGGCATCCCAGATGTCCTTGTATTTCAAGGACTGCAATTTCCCCTCTACAGTGGTCGAATACGCCCTTGACCGCATATCTTGCATTTCCCACAGCATTACCCTCATACCCTGTCCCTGCAATAACAACAAAGACAGAATTCTCCTTGTCCTCACATAGCACCCCATCAACCCCCAGATTCAATGCATCATTCTCCGCCACTTCCGCCACCTGCAATCTGACCCCACTACCAAGGATACATTTCTTTCCCCACCCTTATCTGCCTTCCAGAGGGATCGCTCTCTCTGTGACTCTCTCGTCTGCTCCACACTTCCCACTAGCCTCACCACCCCCGGCACTTTTCCCTGCAACTGCAGGAAGTGCTACACCTGCCCCTACATCTCCCACCCCCACCTCCATCCCGGGCCCCAAGAAAACCTTCCACATTAAACAGATGTTCACCTGCACATCCGCGAATGAGGTATATTGTATCCGCTGCTCCCGATGTGGCCTCCTCTACATCGGGGAAACAAAGCGGAGGCTTGGAGACCGCTTTGTGGAGCACCAACGTGCGGGCCGTGACAAATGACAATACCTCCCAGTTGTGAACCACTTCAATTCCCCTTCCAACTCCTTTGACAACATGTCCATCCTGGCCCTCCTCCAGTTCCAGAACGAAGCTACCCCAAGGCTGAAGGAACAGCACCTCATATTCCACCTGGGAACCCTGCAGCCCAATGGTCTCAATGTGGACTTTACATGCTTCAAAGTCTCCCCACCCCCAACCTCATCCCAAGACCAGCCACTCTCATCCCCACCTCTTTGGCCTGTCCATCTTTACTCCTACCTATCCGCTCCTCCCACCTCACTGACCAACCCCGCCCCCACTTCCTACCTACTGGCCTCATCCCCGCCTCCTCGACCTGTCTGTCTTCTCTCCACCTATCTGGTCCTCTATCCACCTTCTATCATCGCCTCCCCCTCTCTCTATTTATTTCAAAGACCACTTCCCCTTCCCCATTTCTGAAACATCACGAAACATCAGCTTTCCTGCTCCTCTGATGCTGCCCGTCCTGTTGTGTTCATCCAGCTCCACACCTTGTTACCACCATCATCATCCCTGGATATGTCCTGTCTCACCGGCAGGACAGACCCAGCAAAGGTGGCTGCACGGTGATATACAGTCGGGAGGAAGTTGTCCTAGGAGTCCTCAACATTGACTCCAGACCCCATGAAGTCTCATGGCTTCAAATTAAACATGGGCAAGGAAACCTCCTACTGCTTACCACATTCCGTCCTCCCTCGGCTAATGAATCAGTACTCCTCAATGTTGAACAATATTTAGAGGATGCACTGAGGATGGCAAGGGCATAAAATGTACTCTGGGTACAGGATTTCAATGTCCACCACAAAGAGTGACTCAGCAGCAGTACTACTGATCGAGCTGGTTGGGTCCTACAGGACATATCCGCTAGACTGTGTCTGCAGCAGGTGGTGAGGGAACCAACAAGAGGGAAAAACATACTTGACCTCAGCCTTACTAATCTGCCAGCTGCAGTTGCATCTGTCCATGCCAGTATTGGTAAGAGTGACCAGTGCACATTCCTTGTGGAAACGATGTCCTGCCCTCACATTGAGAGCAACCTCCATCGTGTTGTGTGACATTATCACCGTGCTAAATGGGACAGATTTCGCACAGATCTGGCAACTCAAAACTGGGCATCCATGAGGTGCTGTGGGCAATCAACAGCAAGGGAATTGTACTCTAGCACAATCTGTAACCTCATGATCCGGCATATCCCCCACTCAACCATTACCATCAAGCCAGAGGATCAACCCTGGTTCAATGAAGAGTGCAGGAGGGCATGCCAGGAGCAGCACCAGGCATACCTGAAGATGAGGTATCAACCTGGTGAAGCCACCAAACAGGACTACTTGCATGCCGAACAGTCAAAGCAGCAAGTGATAGACAAAGCTAAGTGATCCCACAACCAACGGATCAGATCTAAGCTCTGCAGTCCTGCCACATTCAGTCGTGAATGGTGGTGGACAATTAAACAACTCATCGGAGGAGGAGGGTCCACAAATATCCCCATCCTCAATGATGGAAGAGCCCAGCACATTAGTGCAAAAGACAAGGCTGAAGTATTTGCAGCAAACATCAACCAGAAGTGCTGAGTGGATGATCCATCTTGGCCTCCTCCAGTGTTCCCCAGCATTACAGATACCAGTCTTCAGCCAATTTGATTCAGTCCATGTGATATCAAGAAACGGTTGGAGACACTGGATACTGCAAAGGTTACCAGCCCTGACAATATTCCGGCAATAGTACTGAAGACTTGTGCTCCAGAACTTGCCGCTCCCCTAGCCAAGCTGTTCCAGTACAGTTACAACACTGGTATCTACCTGACAATGTGTAAAATTGCCCAAGTATGTCCTGTACACAAAAAGCAGGACAAATCTAACCTGGCCAATTACCGCTTCAGAAGTCTCCTTTCGATCATCTGTAAAGTGATGGAAAGTGTCATCAAGAGTGCTATCAAGCAGCACCTGTTCAGAAATAACCTGCTCAGCGATGTCCAGTTTGGGTTCTGCCAGGGCCACTCAGCTCTTGATCTCGTTACAGCCTTGGTTCAAACATGGACAAAAGAGTTGAATTCCAGAGATGAGGTGAGAGTGACAGCCCTTGATATCATGGCTGCATTTGAGCGAGTGTGGCATCAAGGAGCCCTGGCAAAACTGGAATCAGTGAATATCAGGGGGCAAATGCTCTGGTGGTTGGAGTCATACCTGATACATAGGAAGACGGTTATCGTTGTGGGAGGTCAATCATCGCAGCTCCAGGACATCTCTGCACGAGCTCCTCAGGGTAGTGTTCTAGGCCCAACCATCTTCAGCTGCTTCGTCAATGACCTTCCCTCCATCATAAGTTCAGAATTGGGGATGTTCACCGATGATTGCACAATGTTCAGCACAATTCGTGACTCCTCAGATACTGAAGCAATCCATGTTCACATGCAACAAGATCTGGACAATATCAAGGCTTGGGCTGACAAGTGGCAAGTGACATTCGTGCTACGCAAATGCCAGGCTATGACCATCACCAATAAGAGACAATCTAACCACTGCCCCTTGACATTCAATGGTGTTACCATAACTGAATCCCCCACTATCAACATCCTCGGGGTTACCATTGACCAGAAATGCAACTGGACTCACCACAGTAACAAGAGTGGCTACAAAAGCAGGCCAGAAGCTGGGAATACTGTGGCACGTAACTCACTCCTGACTCCTCAAAGCCTGTCCGCCATCTACAAGGCACAAATCATGAGTGTGATGGAATTCTCCTCACTTGCCTGTATGAGTGCAGCCCCAATAACACTCAAGGAGCATGATACCATCCAGGAGAAAACAGCCTGCTTGATTGTCCTACATCTACAAGCATTCACTCCCTCCATCACTGAAGCTAAGTAGCAGCAGTGTGTACCATCTACAAGATGCACTGCAGTGATGGGTTAGGAAGGTGCTGTCTAAGGACCCTTAGTGAATTTCTGCAGGGATCTTGCAGATAGAACATAGAACATAGAACATAACAGCACAGTATGTACCCTTTGGCCCATCATGTTGTGCCGACCTATTACCCTACTTTAAAATCAATCTACCCTGCATACCCTACATTTTACTATCATCCATGTGCCTATCCAAGAATTGCTTAAATGTCCCTAATGTATCTGACTCCACTATCACTGCTGGCAGTACATTCCAAGCACTCATAGTTCTCTGCGCAAAAAACTTACCTCTGACATCTTCCCTATAACTTCCTTCAATCATCTTAAAATTATGCTCCCTCATAACAGTCATTTCTGCCCTGGGAAAAAGTCTCTGGCTTTCCACTTTATCTATGCCTCTCATCATCCTGTACGCCTTTATCAATTCACCTCTCATCCTTCTTCACTCCAGTGAGAAAAGCACTAGCTCCCTCAACCTTTCCTCATAAGACCTGCCCTCCTGTCCAGGCCGCATCCTGGTAAATCTCCTCTGCACCCCCTCTAAAATTTCCACATCCTTCCTATAATGAGGTGCCCAGAAGTGAACACAATATTCCATGTTTCAGAGATAGTAGGAACTGCAGATGCTGGAGAATCTGAGATAACAAGGTGGAGAGCTGGATGAACACAGCAGGAACGCAGCATCAGAGGAGAAGGAAGGCAGACTTTTCCGGCCGAGACACTTCTTCAGAAAAGGGGGAGGGGAAGGGGGTTCTGAAATAAATAGGGAGAGAGGGGGAGGCGGATAGAAGATGGATAGAGGGGAAGATAAGTGGAGAGGAGACAGACAGGTCAAAGAGGCGTTATGGAGCCAGTAAAGGTGAGTGTGGGTGGGGCGGTAGGGATGGGATAGGTCCGTCCAGGGAGGACGGACAGGTCAAGGGGGCGGAATGAGGTTAGTAGGTAGGAGATGGTGGTGGGGCTTGAGGTGGGAGGAGGGGATAAGTGGGAGGAAGGTCAGGTAAGGGAGGCGGGGACAAGCTGGGCTGGTTTTGGGAAGCGGTAGGGGGAGGGGAGATTTTGAAGCTTGTGAAGTCCACATTGATACCATTGGGCTGTGGGGTTCCCAAGTGGAATATGAGTTGCTGTTCCTGCAACCTTTGGGTAGCATCATTGTGGCACTGCAGGAGGCCCAGGATGGACATGTCATCTGAGGAATGGAAGGTGCAGTTGTTTAGTGTGAACCGAGCATAGGTGTTCTGCAAAGCGGTCCCCAAGCGGTCTCTGCTTGGTTTCCCCGATGTAGAGGAGGCCACAACGGGAACAGCGGATGCAGTATACCACATTAGCAGATGTGCAGGTGAACATCTGCTTGATGTGGAAAGTCTTCTTGGGGCCTGGGATGGGGGTGAGGGGGAAGTGTAGGGGCAGGTGTAGCAATTCCTGCGGTTGCAGGGAAAAGTGCCGGATGTGGTGGGGCTGGAGGGGAGCATGGAGGACATAAGGGAGTCACGGAGAGAGTGGTCCCTCCGGAATGCAGATAAGGGTGGGGAGGGAAAAGTGTCTTTGGTGGTGGGGTCGGATTATAGATGGCTGAAGTGTCGGAGGATGATGCGTTGGATCCGGAGGTTGGTGGGGTGGTACATGAGGACGAGGCGGATTCTGTTTTGGTTGTTATTTCAGGGAGGGGGTGTGAGGGATGAGTTGCGGGAAATGCGGGAGACACAGTCGAGGGCGTTCTCGACCACTGAGGCGGGGAAGTTGCGGTCCTTGAAAAACGAGGACATCTGAGATGTACGGGAGTGGAATGCCTCATCTTGGGAGCAGATGCGGCGGGGGCGAAGGAATTGGGAATAGGAGGTGACATTTTTGCAGGAAGGTGGATGGGAGGAGGTGTATTCTAGGTAGCTGTGGGAGTCGGTAGGCTTGAAATGGATATTGGTTTCTAGGTGGTTGCCGGAGATGGACACAGAGAGGTCCAGGAAGGAGAGAGAGGTATTAGAGATGGTCCAGGTGAACTTAAGGTTGGGGTGAAAGGTGTTGGTGAAATGGATGAACTGTTTGAGCTCCTCGTGGGAGCATGAGGTAGCACCAATACAGTCATCAATGTAACAGAGGAAGAGGTAGGGTTTAGAGCCAGTGTAGGTACGGAAGAGGGATTGTTCCACGTATCCTACAAAGAGGCAGGCATAGCTTGGGCCCATGCGGGTACCCATGGCCACCCCCTTTGTCTGTAGGAAGTGGGAGGAATTGAACGAGAAGTTGTTGAGGGGGAGGATGAGTTCTGCTAACCGGATGAGAGTGTCTGTGGAGGGGGACTGATCGGGCCTGTGGGAAAGGAAGAAGCAGAGGGCTTTTAGGCCATCTGTATGGGGAATGCAGGTGGATAGTGATTGGACGTCCAATGGAGTTGCGTTGGCTGTGGGTGCAGTTGCGTCGGCAGTGGTGGGCGTAGTTGCGTTGGCATCGGTGGTGGGCAGAGTTGCGTCGGTGGTGGGCGGAGCGGGGTAGGAGGCAGCAGCAGCAGTGACGGTAGGTGAATCCTCAGTGTCCAGGGTGTTGGCCTCGGAAATGGAATCGGTGGCATCAGTGTGGATATTGGGAAGGAGATAGGAGTGGGCAGTGTGGGGTTTGGGGAACAATGAGGTTAGAGGCTGTGGGTGGGAGGTCACCTGAGGTGATGTGTAATTTGGGAAGGAGATAGATGCCACTGCCTCCATTTCCGAGGCCAACACCATAGACACTGAGTACGCACCTACCGTCACCGCTGCTGCCGCCTCCTACCCGGCTCTGCCCAACGCCGACACAACTTCGCCCACCACTGACGCTGGCGCAACTCCATCCACCGCCAACGCCAATACAACTCTGCCCACAGCCAACGCCGATGTCGCTCCGTCCAACGCCTCCACAGCCAGCAGCTCCAGAGGAGACAGCAACACTCAGCCCTGCCAAGTCTTCGCCATCCCCCAGACCTCCCTCTTACTGAGGACGAATGGTCAGTCCTCAGTAAAGGGCTCACCTCTGTCCCCCTCCACCCACACATCAACGAATACCGGTCATGTTTGGACGTTGAGCAGTTTTTCCCCCACCTCCGCCTCCACGCTTACTTCTTCAACTGTGAGCTTAACCCTCCCTCCATTGACTCCTTCTCCTGCCTCCAACACACCCTCCTCCTGGACACCACCCCAAGGTCTCCTACCCTCCTTCGACCTCTTCATCTCCAACTGCTGTCAAGACATCAATCGCCTCAACCTCTCCACCACTCTCACCTACTCCAAACTCTCCCCCGCAGAATGTGCAGTCCTCCGCTCCCTCCGCTCCAATCTCAACCTCACCATAAAACCCGCGGACAAGGGAGGTGCAGTTGTAGTATGGTGCTCTGACCTCTAAATCGCCGAGGCCAGGCGCCAACTCTCCGACACGTCCTCCTACCACCCCCTTAATCATGACCCCACCCCCAAACACCAAACCATTATCTCCCAAACCAGCCACAACCTCATCACCTCAGGTGACCTGCCACCCACAGCCTCCAACCTCATTGTTCCACAACCTCGCTCCGCCCACTTCTATCTCCTTCCCAAAATCCACAAACCTGACTGCCCTGGTCGAACCATTGTCTCTGCCTGCTCCTGCCCCACCAAACTTATTTCTACCTATCTCGACTCCATTTTCTCCCCCTTAGTCCAGGAACTCCCTATCCACGTCCGTGACATCATCCACGCCCTCCACCTCCTCCAGAACTTCCAATTCCCCGGTCCCCAACACCTCATTTTTACCATGGACTTCCAGTCCCTATACACCTGCATTCCCCATACAGATGGCCTAAAGGCGCTTGGCTTCTTCCTGTCCCGCAGGCCTGACCAGTCCCCCTCCCTGACACCCTCATCCACTTAGCCGAACTCGTCCTCACCCTCAACAACTTTTCTTTCAATTCCTCCCACTTCCTACAGACAAAGGGGGTGGCCAGGGTACCCGCATGGGCCCAAGCTATGCCTGCCTCTTTGTAGGTTACTTGGAACAATCCCTCTTCCATACCTACACTGGCCCTAAACCCAACCTCTTCTTCCGTTACATTGATGACTATATCGGTGCCGCCTCATGCTCCCACGAGGAGTTCGAACAGTTCATCCACTTAACCAACACCTTCCACCCCAAATTTAAGTTCACCTGGACCATCTCTAATACCTCTCTCTCCTTCCTGGACCTCTCTGTCTTCATCTCCGGCAACCACCTAGAAACCGATATCCATTTCAAGCCCACTGACTCACATAGCTACCGAGAATACACCTCCTCCCACCCACCTTCCTGCAAAAATGTCATCTCTTATTCCCAATTCCTTTGCCTCTGCCACATCTGCTCCCAGGATGAGGCATTCCACTTCCGTACATCTCGGATGTCCTCATTTTTCAAGGACAGCAACTTCCCCCCAACAGTGGTCGAGAATGCCCTCGACCGTGTCTCCCACACTTCCCGCAACTCATCCCTCACACCCCCTTCCCGCAATAACAACCAAAATGGAATCCCCCTCGTCCTCACGCACCACCCCACCAACCTCCGGATCCAACGCGTCATCCTCCGACACTTCTGCCATCTGCAATCCGACCCCATCACCAAAGACATTTTTCCCTCCCCACCCTTATCTGCTTTCCAGAGGGACCACTCTCTCCGTGACTCCCTTGGTCCTCTCCACACTCCCCTCCAGCCCTACCACACCCGGCACTTTTCCCTGCAACCGCAGGAATTGCTACACCTGCCCCTACACTTCCCCCCTCACCCCCATCCCAGGCCCCAAGAAGACTTTCCACATCAAGCAGATGTTCACCTGCACATCTGCTAATGTGGTATACTACATCTGCTGTTCCCGTTGTGGCCTCCTCTACATCAGGGAAACCAAGCGGAGACTGCTAGGGGACCGCTTTGCGGAACACCTACGTTCGGTTCGCACTAAACAACTCACCTCCCAGTCGCAAACCATTTCAACTCTGGGCCTCCTGCAGTGCCACAACGATGCTACCCAAAGATTGCAGAAACAGCAACTCATATTCCGCTTGTGAACCCTGCAGTCCAATGGTCTCAATGTGGACTTCACAAGCTTCAAAATCTCCCCTCCCCCTACCGCATCCCAAAACCAGCCCAGCTTGTCCCTGCCTCCCTTACCGGTCCTTCCTCCCACTTAACCACTCTTTCCACCTCAAGCCCCACCCCCATCTCCAACCTACTAACCTCATCCCACCCCCTTGACCTGTCCGTCCTCCCTGGACTGATCTATCTCCTCCCTACCTCCCCACCTACACTCACCTTTACTGGATCCATCCTTGCCTCTTTGACCTGTCTGTCGCCTCTCCACCTATCTTCCCCTGTATCCATCTTCTATCCGCCTCCCCCTCTCTCCCTATTTATTTCAGAACCCCCTTCCGTCCCCCATTTCTGAAGAAGTGTCTAGGCCCGAAACGTCAGCCTTCCTTCTCCTCTGATGCTCTGATGCCTGCTATGTTCATCCAGCTCTGCACCTTGTTATCTCACAATATTCCATGTGTGGTCTAACCAGGGTTTTATAGAGCTGCAGCATACCTTGCAGCTCTTAAACTCAATTTCCCTGTCAGTGAAAGCCAACACACCATACGCTTTCTTAACAACTCTATCAACGCGGGTAGCAACTTTGAGGGATCTGTGGACGTGGACTCCAAGATCCCTCCATTCCTCCACACTGCCAAGAATCCTGCCATTAACCCTGTATTCTGCATTCAAATTCAACCTTCCAAGATGAATTACTTGACACTTTTCCGGATTGAATCCCATCTGCCACTTCTTTGCCTAGCTCTGCATCCTGTCAATGTCCCATTACAATCTACAACAGCCCTCCACACTATCCACAACTCCACCAACCTTCATGTCATCGGCAAACTTACTAACCCACCCTTCCATTTCCTCATCCAAGTCATTTATAAAGATCACAAAGAACAGAGGTCCCAGACAGATCCCTGCAGAACACCACTAGTCACTGAGCTCCAGGCTGAATACTTTCCATCTACTACATAGAACACAGAACATAGAACACAGAACAATACAGCGTAGAACAGGCCCTTCGGCCCTCGATGTTGCGCCGCCCTGTGAACTAATCTAAGCCCATCCCCCTATACTATCCCATCATCATCCATATGCTTATCCAAGGACTGTTTAAATGCCCCTAATGTGGCTGAGTTAACTACATTGGCAGGCAGGGCATTCCACGCCCTTACCACTCTCTGAGTAAAGAACCTGCCTCTGACATCTGTCTTAAATCTATCACCCCTCAATTTGTAGCTATGCCCCCTCGTACTAGCCGACGTCATCATCCTAGGAAAAAGACTCTTACTGTCCACCCTGTCTAATCCTCTGATCATTTTGTAGGTCTCTATTAAATCCCCTCTTAGCCTTCTTCTCTCCAATGAGAACAGACCCAAGTCCCTCAGCCTTTCCTCATAAGACCTTCGCTCCAGACCAGGCAACATCCTGGTAAATCTCCTCTGCACCTTTTCTAATGCTTCCACATCCTTCCTGTAATGGGGCGACCAGAACTGTACACAATATTCCAAGTGAGGCCGCACTAGCGTTTTGTACAGTTGCAGCATGACATCACGGCTCCGGAACTCAATCCCTCTACCAATGAAACCTAACACACAGTATGCCTTCTTAACAGCACTATCAACCTGGGTGGCAACTTTCAGGGATCTATGTACCTGAACACCAAGATCCCTCTGCACATCCACACTACCAAGAATCTTTCCATTGACCCAGTATTCTGCCTTCCTATTATTCTTCCCAAAGTGCATCACCTCACATTTATCTGCATTGAACTCCATTTGCCACCTTTCAGCCCAATTCTGCAGTTTATCCAAGTCTCCCTGCAACCTGCAACATTCTTCCACACTGTCCACCACTCCACTGACTTTAGTGTCATCTGCAAACTTACTAACCCATCCACCTATGTCTGTGTCCAAGTCATTTATAAAAATGACAAACAGCAGTGGTCCCAGAACAGATCCTTGTGGCACACCACTAGTAACTGGACTCCAGGCTGAATATTTTCCATCAACCACCACTCTTTGGCTTCTTTCAGAAAGCCAGTTTCTAATCCAAACTGCTAAATCTCCCTCAATCCCATGCCTCCGCATTTTCTCCAATAGCGTACCATGTGGAACCTTATCAAAGGCTTTACTGAAGTCCATGTACACCACGTCAACTGCCCTACCCTCATCCACATGCTTGGTCACCTTCTCAAGAAACTCAATGAGGTTTGTGAAACACGACCTGCCCTTGACGAATCCATATTGACTATCTCCAATCAAATTGTTGCTTGCTAGATGATTATAAATCCTCTCTCTTATAATCCTTTCCAAAACTTTTCCGACAACAGATGTAAGGCTCACTGGTCTATAATTACCTGGGTCATCTCTACTGCCCTTCTTGAACAAGGGCACAACATTTGCAATCCTCCAGTCCTCTGGTACTAAACCTGTAGACAATGACGACTCAAAGATCAAGGCCAAAGGCTCCGCCATCTCCTCCCTCGCTTCCCAGAGAATCCTCGGAAAAATCCCATCCGGCCCAGGGGATTTATCTCCCTTCACACCTTCGAGGATTGATAACACCTCCTCCTTACTAACCTCAATCCTTTCAAGTCTAATAGCCCGTATCTCAGTCTTCTCCTCGACAATATTCTCCTTTTCCTGAGTGAAAACAGATGAGAAATATTTGTTTAGCACCTCTCCAATCTCCACAGGGTCCACACACAACTTCCCACTTCTGTCTTTGACTGGCCCTATTCTTACCCTAGTCATCCTTTTATTCCCCACATACCTATAGAAAGCTTTAGGGTTCTCCTTAATTCTACCTGCTAAAGACTGCTCATGTCCCCTCCTTGGTCTTCTTAACTCTCTCTTTAAATCCTTCCTAGCTAATCTGTAACTCTCCATCGCCTCATCTGAACCATCTTGTCTCAATGTCACATAAGCCTCCCTCTTCCGCTTAACAAGAGATACAATTTCTTTTGTAAACCAAGGTTCCCTTACCTTATCACTTCCTCCCTGCCTGACAGGGACATACCTATCAAGGACACGCAATATCTGTTCCTTAAACCAGCTCCACATTTCGATTGTCCCCATCCCCTGCATTTTGCTACCACATTCTATCCCTCCTAAGTCTTGCCTAATTGCATTATAATTGCCTTTCCCCCATCTATAACTCTTGCCCAGTGGCATGTTCCTATCCCTTTCCATTGCTAAACTAAACGTAACTGAATTATGGTCACTCTCTCCAAAGTGCTCACCTACCACCAAATCAAACACCTGGCCTGGTTCATTACCAAGTACCAGATCCAGTGTGGCCTCCCCTCTTGTCGGCCCTTCGACATACTGTGTCAGGAAACCCTCCTGCACACATTGGACAAAAACTGATCCATCCGACGTACTAGAGTTATAGCATTTCCAGTCAATGTTGGGGAAGTTAAAGTCTCCCATAATGACCACCTTGTTCCTTTCACTCCTGCCCAGAATCGTTTTGCCGATCCTCTCCTCCACATCCCTGGAACTTTGCGGAGGCCTATAAAAAAACTCCCAGCAGTGTGACCTCTCCTCTCCTGTTTCTGACCTCAGCCCATACCACCTCAGTAGACGAGTCCTCGTCAAAAGTTCTTTCAGCCACCGTTATACTGTCCTTGACTAACAATGCCACACCTCCCGCTCTTTTACCGCCTTCCCTGATCTTTATGAAAGATCTAAACCCTGGAACCTGCAACATCCATTCCTGACCCTGCTCTATCCACGTCTCCGAAATGGCCACAACATCAAAGTCCCAGGTACCTATCCATGCTGCAAGCTCACCTACCTTATTCCGGATACTCCTGGCATCGAAGTAGACACACTACAAGCCAGCTTGCTGTCTGCCAGCACACTCCTGTGATGGTGAAATCCTGTCCATGTCCTCCTTTCTCTCATCCTCCTGTGTACTGGAACTACACCACAGGTTCCCATGCCCCTGCTGAGCTGGTTTAAATCCACCCGAATAGCACTAGCAAATTTCCCACCCAGGATATTAGTACCCCTCTGGTTCAAGTGAAGACCATCCAGTTTGTAGAGGTCCCACCTTCCCCAGAATAAGCCCCAGTTATCCATATACCTGAAACTCTCCCTTCTGCACCATCCCTGCAGCCACGTGTTCAGCTGATACCTCTCCCTGTTCTTTGCCTCGCTATCACGTGGCACGGGTAACAAACCAGAGATAACAACTCTGTTTGTTCTAGCTCTCAGCTTCCACCCTAGCTCCCTGAAATCCTGCCTTAAAGCCCTATCCCTCTTTCTACCTATGTCATTGGTACCTATGTGGACCACGACTTGGGGCTGGTTACCGTCTCCCTTCAGGACCCCAAAAACACGATCCGAGACATCATGGACCCTGGCACCTGGGAGGCAACACACCAACCGTGAGTCTCTCTCGTTCCCACAGAATCTCCTATCTGTCCCCCTAACTATGGAGTCCCCAATGACTAATACTCTCCCCCTCTTCCCCCTTCCCTTCTGAGCAACAGGGACAGACTCTGCACCAGAGACCTGTACCCCATGGTTTACCCCTGGTAAGTCGTCCCCCTCAACAGAATCCAAAACGGTATACCTGTTATTGAGGGGAACGGCCGCAGGGGATCCCCGCACTGTGTGCCTGTTCCCTTTCCGTCCCCTGACTGTAACCCATCTACTTTTATCCTGTACCTGAGGTGTGACTACCTCCCTGTAACTCCTCTCAATCACCCCC
This sequence comes from Ginglymostoma cirratum, assembly GCA_024137785.1. NCBI lineage: Eukaryota > Metazoa > Chordata > Chondrichthyes > Orectolobiformes > Ginglymostomatidae > Ginglymostoma > Ginglymostoma cirratum. The sequence continues at coordinate 119,017 of JAHRHZ010000228.1, forward strand.
TCAGCCTCCCGAATGATCCGAAGTTCATCCAGCTCCAGCTCCAGTTCCCTAACGCGGTTTCCGAGGAGCTGGAGTTGGGTGCACTTCTCACAGATGAAGTCAGCAGGGACACTAGTGGTGACCCTTACCTCCCACATCCTACAGGAGGAGCGTGCAACTGCCCTTGCATCCATTGCCATTGTTCTGAATTGTAAGAAACAGACTATTGGAAAAGAAAACACTGGTAACTGACCAAATCGGCGCTCAGACCCTTTTTGGTTAGAGGAGGAGGATGGGTGGGAGACACTACTTTAGTAGTGTTTCGGGTAAAGCAACCACCCAAATATATTACCTCACTTACTCAACCGTCCCGTGTCTGCTCCTGCTCGACGCGCACTCCGCGTCACGAGGTAAGTTTTTAAAAGGAGAAGCTCACCTTCCCAGGCTGCCCTCGCGCCTCCTTCCGGACTCCCGCCACTGAAACGACTGAAAGGCCGCAGTCACGCGAGGTAAGACCTTTATACTCCTGAAGCTCACCTTCCCAGGCTGCCCTCGCGCCTCCTTCCGGACTTCCGCCGCTGAAACGACTGAAAAGCACCCTCTGTCTTCTACTGGACAGCCAATTTTGTGTCCAGACAGCCAAATTTCCCTGCATCCCATGCCTTCTTACTTTCTGAATGAACCTATTATGGCGAACCTTATCAAATGCCTTGCTAAAATCCATATACACCACATCCATTGCTCTGCCTTCATCAATATGTTTTGTCACATCCTCAAAGAATTCAATAAGGCTTGTGAGACATGAAGTCCCCCTCACAAAGCCATACTGACTATTTCTAATCAACCTGTGCTCTTCCAAATAATCATAAATACTATCTCTCAGAGTCCTTTCCAATAATTTACTCACCACAGAAGTAAGACTGACCAGTCTGTAATTTCCAGGATTATCCCTATTCCCTTTCTTGAACAAGGGAATGGCATTTGCTATCCTCCAGTCATCTGGTACTACTCCAGTAGACAGTGAGGACACAAAGCTCATCACCAAAGGCACAGCAATTTCTTCCCTTGCTTCCCATATTAACCTTGGGTATATACCATCTGGACCAGGGCACTTATCTATCCTCATGTCTTTCAAAATTTGTAGCACATCTTCCTTGCTAACCTCAACTTGTTTGACCATATCTGCCTGTTACACGCTATCCTCACAAAAGCCAAGGTCCCTCTCACTGGTGAATACTGAAGCAAAGTATTCATTAAGGACCTCCCCTACCTCCTCCGACTTGGCACACAAGTTCCCTCCACTAACCATGATCAACCCTACCCTCACTCTGGTCATCCTCTTGTTCCTCACATAAGTATAGATGACACACACTGCATTGATTGAGCATCAGGATTGAGGGAGTGAATGATTTTTGGATGTAGTGCTAATCAAGTGGGCTACAATCACTGGTGTGAAGCTTCCTAAGTGTTGTTGGAGCTGCATTCACCCAGGGAAATAGAAGTACAGTCAGAGCCTGTGTTGTCAATGTGTTCTGTTCTTGAGTCTGTTCACAAGTTGATTTGCACAAAGTTGGGACACAATTTAGAATAAAATAAAATAGCCATTCGTAAATGCAGAAAATATTCGTATGTTGGCTCTTTAAAATTACACCTTGGTATAGGATCATATTTGTAAGTATGTACGTTTGTGAATCAGACATTCATAAATCAGGGATCCTGCATTCCTCTACACTCCTGACTTGTGCCTTGTAGGTGGTGGACAGGCTTTGGGAAGTCAGGAAGTGATTCACACACTTCAGAATTCCTAGCATCTAACTTATTCTTGGGACTTTAATGTATAGATCTTACATCACTTAGGTATCACAAAGTATTTCTTTGATTATAGGAAAATAGTTTTTAGAATTAAGATATTTCCACTAATTACCTTCACTTAATGAAGACAAGTTTATGATGCTTCATATCTGATTTATTTGCAGCATGATATTCAGAAGGACTTTAATGGTAGCTATGTTGAGCACACAAAGATTAAGATTAATATAATTTCACTTATTTGGGATATTTTCAATGATTAACTTATTGGCTTGATGCTGTTTGTATATTTTAGGTAATGTTGTAATCAACAGGAATCATCAATAATCAGTGCAGCAGTGGATTACAAAGGAACACATTTTATGGACTGAAGTCAGGAAAAATCAAAATACTGCTTTTAAAAATAAAGCTGCACAATAAAAATGTTATTCTCCTGAACGTTGTGTTTGTTATGTTCTATTTTCAATTCAATTATTTCATTTCAAAGCTTTTTGATCAGGCAAATCCAAATCTCATTGCAGAGACTGCAAAAGACACAAAATGGTTGAGCCATTATCAAGAAATAACTAGTATAGTTTTTCTCAGTGGGCAATCAAGTGGAAAGGGCATCATTTACTAAAGACAGAGGTGAATAAAGACTGACAATTTCATTTAGTCGAACTGTCATAAGAAAATATCCATGCTTCACATTGCTAGAAATATGCCTTCAGGTTTGAGAAGGTGATTGCTCAAAATGGAAAAAAAAATACAGCCAGTAAACAAGGTATTCATTACTCCTTCTAACTGATTTTTCACTGAATGATAGAGGTGATTTTAGTCTTTTGAGTTCAAAGATGACATATATGAATTCATTATTCCAAGCATAAAAAAGTTTTGAGATAAGAAGTAATTGTAGCACTTAAAATTTCACTCCGTTTGGTAAGAATGTAAACCTGAGGTAATCAAACATTCTATCCTTCTTTTAAATTGTTAATTTAATGATCAACACTAAAAGTGATATATATAACGCCATCATCGAGTCAAAAGCATGGTGTGAAAAATAAACTGCAATTATAGCTTTGTGAATAGTTTCCTGTCACGTTAGGTTTCTAGGAAATCACAATGAATAATGGTCAGTCAGACAGACTTGGTTTTAAGAATCATATTCCTGAGGGGAATACTATTTTCGAGCCACAAGGTTTATACACTATACTAATTTATCAGAATTGTTTAATTTATTTTCTATGAAATTAATTCAGCCTTTGAAATTATTCTTTTAAAAGTTCACTTATATTGGGCACTGCCAAAATCAAAATAAATTGAGAATGCCGCGCACAATTAGAAACAGTCATGCAAATGCAATCTCAAAAAGCACAAAATATTTTTTCATCTATGAGACAGAAAATATACCACAGAAAATAACATGAGATGTTTAACTCCAAACAGCATGAGTCTCTTTATAATATATATTTGTTTATTATGTGGATGTTGCTCGCAAAGCCAACGTTTACTAATCACTTTAACTGTACTTGATGAGCTGTCTTCTCTAATCCCTGAAGCCCATATGGTGCAGGTTTACCCACAGTGCTAATGGGAAGGTAGTTTCAGGATTTTGATCCAGTAATAATGAAAGAATATTGATGTCGTTCTAGGTCAAGATGTAATGTGACTTGGATGGAAGAAAACTCCAGCAGGTGGTGCTGTCCCTCGTCCTTGTAGAGTTATGGATGCAAAAGAACCTTGGTAAGTTGCTGCAGTCAGTCTTGTAGATGATGCATGCTGTTGCTATTGTGTGCTAGTGGTGGAGAAAAATAAATGTTTTAAGGTGTTGAATGATTTTCCAGTCAAGTGGGCTGCTTTGTTCTCGATGGTGTCGAGCCCTTGAGCCTATCTCATTAATGAGCAATGATGTAAAATGGATTTCAGTACTAGCGTGATGCTAAGTTATCTATGCTGTAAGTTCCAGAGACTGGTGGATCATATCAAGTAACAATTCCTTTTAGCTGTTTGCAACAGTCAGGGTATCACCTGTAACCAATCAACTTGTGCTTGCAAAACTCAAAGGACCTTAATCAACATTAGATGTGATTCCACAATTAGACAACATTTGCTACATATCCCCAAGTGCACAAAGAATTATGTTGGCAAACAATTTAGGATTGTCAGTCAGGCTTGTAGAATGGTATACTTATGTGCATTGGAATCTATATACACAGGCCCCTGTCCTTTGCTACCATAAATAACCTATACACATACTGTATCAGAGATAAAAGGTACTGCAGATGCTGGAGAATCCGAGATAACAAGCATGGGGCTGGATGAACACAGCAGGTCAAACAGCATCATAGGAGCAGCAATGCCACAGTGATGCCACCCGAAGGCTGCAGGAACAGCAAATCATATTCAGCCTGGGAACCCTGCAGCCCATTGGCATCAATGTGGATTTCACAAGCTTCAAAATCTCCCCTCCCCCAACCGCATCCCAAAACCAGCCCAGCTCATCTCCACCTCCCTAACCTGTTTTCCCTCTCACCTCAAGCCACACCCCCATCTCCTATCTACCAACATCATCCCGCCCCCTTGACCTGTCCGTCCTCCCTGGACTGACCTATCTCCTCCCTACCCCCCTACCTACACTCACCTTTACTGGCTCCATCCCCGCCTCTTCGACTTGTCTGCCTCCTCTCCACCTATCCTCACCTCTATCCATCCTCTATCCACCTCCCCCTCTCTCCCTATTTATTTCAGAACCCTCTTCCCTTCCCCCATTTCTGATGAAGGGTTTAGGCCCAAAACGTCAAGTTTTCCTGCTCCTATGATGCTACTTGACCTGCTGTGTTCATCCAGTCCCATGCTTGTTATCTCGAATACACATACTGTGTCTGTTTCAATGCAGCCATTATCTGCTGTATTTTGTTTTAGGCAGCGCCTTGACCAGCCTTCATTATTTAAAATGTAAACAAAGATTCACAGTTAACAGTTAGTTGTCATTAACTGGTGAATCTGCATTGCACCACCTCTACCAATAACAGGCCACTTGCCAACCAATCAGCAATCTCCTCTTTTGCAAAAGAAATATTGTTTGCCCTTTACATTGGTATTTCTTGTCAAGTATTTTGCGAGCAAGATGAAAAATTTCAACAAAAACTTTATTTTTTCAGTAATACTCAAGAATACCAATATTCATTTTTACCTTGATGCTTGAATCCATAGTGTCCATGGTTACCTTTAATAATAAAATAAATTACTACTTGGCATCTAGCGCCATAACTGGACTGTAGCTTAGACTAATACACACAAGTGACAGCGTTGTCAATTACCTTTAAGGATTCCCTTCTAAAATTGCTGGATTGACATTTAAGGCAAGGGTGGAAACATGGATGCCATTGAGTCCCATGTGCCTCTGATAGTTTTTTGCCCGAATGATCTGAAACTGATTCCTTCCCTAGTCTTCCCAAAGTCTAAACTTTGCAACTTCCCCTGCTTGAATTTTTTTTTCCTTTGAGATTTACAATGCTCCTGTATCTACTATTGCTTTATATCAACTAGCAACCTTAAATCCCATAATAACCCTCTACCCTCTGTATAAGGAAATTTCTTCTAATTTCCATGCTTGCCTCTTAGCGGTTAACTAAGGTTCTAAACCTTTATCACTGATTCTACATTCTGAGTAAATTCTCTTTCCCTACTTACTTTTAAACTCCTTACAAATGAAGAGATGCTGTAATAAATTTATTCTTAGCCTTCTCTAAAGAAGGAAAAAAAGACTGTTCTGAGGATGGGTCACTGGACTCAAAATATTTGCTCTGCTTGCTCTCAACAGATGCTGCCAGACCTGCTGAGTTTCTCTAGCAATTGGTTTTCTTTTAAAAAAACGACCATGGTGACGACAGACAAAACGCTTTATAAAAAGTGAAATATTTCAAACATAGTCATCACTTTATGTTGGAAATAAGACACCCCATTTGTGTGTAAAAACACCCACAAACAGCATAGTGACAAAGACCTGGTAATAAGTCTGTGATGTTCATCAAAGGATAAATATCGGCCTCTGGGGACAACTCCTCTCCTATTCATCAAAATAGACAGCAGGATCATTTTTCTACATCTGAGATGGAAAAAGTAGCCTTCATCCAAAAGGTGGCAGCTGTGATGGTGCAGCACACACCCTCACTATTATAGAGATCACAGCCTAATTCTTGCTCTGAAGTCCTGATATTGAATCCATGATCTTCTGACTCAATGAGTGGTTCCATATCTCCAATGTCTCATGATAATTATAGCTTTATATTCCTGGAATCATCTGGTACATCTCCATTATATGATCAGAATAACATTAATATCCTTATCCTTAAGCACCTTACTACTCTTGTACACCCTCCTGTACATCCTATCAGCAGTGGTAAGAGCTTAATTCTTTAGGATAAGAATCCCCCTTGTCACAGAATCATAAATCTATTGATTTTTTTTTAAAGAAAGCTGTTATGCTCAGATTAACATAAGCCTCTTCCTGAGGTGATACTTGTGTTCCGGTCTAAAGATCAAGATATGTCAGCATTGTAAAAGAAAATTAGATAATTACTTGGCACTAATTTAGAAAGACTGACTGTAACACATTGTTGCTTTCTATTCCTTAGGGATCCAAGTTATCATTAGAAATTGCAAAGAGAAACAATATATTGACTATCATTATTGACAATGTTTTCCGATCTTGATGACAGTATTGAGAAGAACCGCTCTAGCCCCAAGGTGGTGTGATATTAACCCATTCTTTTTGGGTTTATTTATTTTGATTCTTTTACATGATGTGAGTGTCACTGGCAAGAGCAGCTTTTGTTGTCCATTTTTATTTTCCTTGAACTGAGTGACGTGTCAGGTCATTTCAGAGGATGGTTAAGAATTGATTACATTGCTGTGGATTTGGAGTCACAAGTAGGCCAGGCAAGGTGATGATGCCAGACATCATTTCCATAAAATCATAGAATCTCTATAGTGTGGAAACAAGCCATTTGGCTCAACAAGTCCACATTTCCCCTCCGAAGAGCACCCACCCAGACCCATCCCCATTCCCCTACCCTTTCCCTGTAACCCTGCATTTCCCATGTCTAATCCACCTAATTTACACACCCCTGGACATTATGGGCAATTTAGCATGGTCAATCCACCTAGCTTGCACATCTTTGGACTGTGGGAGGAAACCAGAGCACTTGGTGGAAACCCACGCAGACACGGGGAGAACGTGCAAACTCCAGACAGACAGTCGCCCAAGGGTGGAATCGAACCTGGGTCCCTGGCGCTGTGAGGTAGCAATGCTCACCATTAAGCCACCATGTAATTGTAATGTTCCCTTTCCTGCTTCGTCCTTCAACGAAGAAAAGTGAGGGACAGACTGTTATAAAATTTGGTTGTGGTTTAGAATTAGCAGAGCCTCAGTAGCGAGGTCGAAGTGTTGCTCTTGAGGTCAAAGTGCAGGCTTCGCGGAAGATTGCCAGCAGCATTAAGGTATGAAAAAGTAAGATCTTTCCTTTTCTTTTCTTTTAATCCGGTAGTTACTAGAAGGGTAGCAATGGCAATTAGTGGAGTGGTATGCTCCTCTTGTGAGATATGGGCGATCACGCAGAAGTCAAATGTCCTTGAAAACTATGTCTGCAGGAAGATTTCACCTGACGATGGAGCACGCTCCGAGATCTTGTGACCTTGTCCACCCTGGGATGGAGAACACTGGCACCTCCACATCATGCAGGAAATGTGTTCACCTGCAGCTTCTTTCGACTTCACATGGATTGGTTGGAGTGGCATTGGACTCACTGAGGAGCATAGGTAGGCGTATCAAGGATGTGGACATGCCAAAGATTCAGCCAGATGGATGGGTGGTCACCAGAAGGGGTAGACAGATGGTGCAGGTGACCCCTGTGGTTATTCCCTCTTAAACAGGTATACCACTTTGGATGTTGTTGGAAGTATGGCCTCTCATGAGAAGCAACAGCAGCAGCCAGGTCACTGGCGTTACGATTGGTTCTGGTGTACAGCAGGGAGAGTCAAAATGTAAGCGAGGCTTAGTGATAGAGGACTCTACAGACAGGGGCACAGCCAGGCATTTCTGCGGCTATGAGTGAGATTTCAAGATTGTGTTTTGCCTCCCTGGTGTCAGGGACAGATGTGTGTGAGTAAGCACAGGATATTCTGAAAGTGAAAGTTATGGTCCATACCAATATGAATGACATAGGTAGCAAGAGAGATGAGGTCCTGTAAAGGGAAATTAGGGAGTTAGATAGAAAATTGAAAAGGAAGAACTCTAGGGTTGTAATCTTGCGATTACTCACTGTGCTGTGTGAGGCGAGAAGTAAGAAATTAGTACAGTTGAATGCATGGCTAAAGAGCTAATATAGGAGGGAGAGCTTCAGATATCTGGATCATTGAGATCTTTTCCAGGGCAGGAGGGACCTGCACAAGAAGGATGGGTTACATCTGAACTGGTGGGGCACCAATATCTTTGTAAGGTGGTTTGACAGTGTCACTCAGGAAGGTTTAAACAAATATGGCTGGGGAAATGGGAACCAGAGCAATATGTCAGCATATGGAGTGATTGTGAAGGAGGTGAAGTAAGTTTAATAGGAAGAACAGGTGGGGCCAGCTAATGAACAGGGCAGGACTGGTGATCTGATGTGTATTTATTTTAAGGCTAGGAGTGTAACCTTAAAGCTTAGACCCTGGATTAGAATATGGAACTATGATGTTGTAACCATTTTAAAAACCAAGCTGAGAGAAGAGCAGGACTGGTAGCTCAATGTTCCATGATTTAGATGTTTTAGGTGTTAGAGAGTGATGTAAAAGGTGTGGCAGTGTTGCATTATTGATTAGGGAGAAAGTTATGATTGTATGAAGAGAGGGCATCTTGGAAGGCTTAACCAGCAAATAGAACTCAGGAATAAGACAGGTGCAATCACGATGATGGGGGTTATACTACAGGCCTCCCAAAACCCAACAGGAAATAGAGGAACAGATTAAAAACAGATATAAAACAACGGTGTTGTTGTAGTGGGTGCTTTTTCCCTGATCTTGACAGAACCTCCCTTAGTGCTGGCGCTTAGATGGGGAAGAATTTGTTAGATGATCCCAAGACAGTTTAATGAACCAACATGTAGATAGTCCAACGAGGGAAGGGGTTGCAGGAGACCTTGTACTGGGGAACGAGTCTGACCATTTGATCAGATTTCACTCGGGTAGTATTTTGAGAATTGTGATCATAATTCCTTAAGTTTTAAAATAGATAGGAATAAGAATAGGACTGGTCATCGGTGCAAAACTGGTGGAAACTAGTTATAACAGTAATAGGCAGGAACTGGAGAAATTAGATTGGGAGTGGCTGGTTGAAGGTAAATCCACATGTGAAATGTGGGAGTCTTTTAAAGGCAACTTCATCAGAGTTCAGGACCAACATGTTCCTTGAGGATGAAACATAAGGATGGCAGGATTTGGCAACTTTGGATAACAGGATATAGTAAAAGTATAGTCAAAAAGAAAAAGGAAGGTTTAGTAAGGCTTACTAAAGGGAAAGCAAACAGGACTATTATGAAGGAAGTAGGAAAGAACTTAAGAACTTAAGAGGGCTAAAAAGGGCTGAAATAATTCCACAATTACTCCTTGGCATCTGATATGGGCAGCATGTAACACGTGGGAACTCGCCTCTTAAGGCAGGAATGCCTCAGTAGAAATTCACCCTCTTTTTCCGCCAGCAAAGGTATTGATGTGGCTATATCTATCAGGTCCATCTCAGATTCAGATATCTTGTCAACGCTTGATGGAGAGGGTAAACCAAGAGTTCCAGCAGCCTTTCCAACTGTTCCAAGGAGAGGGCACATTTTGCTCCCGCACCGTTTGCGAGTTCGTGGCTTTCACATGGCCCATGTGCTTGTTGAGGACTGTTGCACTGACCTGAACTTTATACATCACTGGTCCTGACCTCGCAATGACCATGCCTCTTACCTGCAGGGCAATTTCACCAAACCTCATCTCCCACAATAAACTCTCTTGTTTGGTGAAGTCTTCGGTCTGGCACTGGCATTCCTGATACCATTTTGCCCAACTCTCGGAACAGGAGGATCAGATTTAACCTGGTGTGCAGTTTCCTATCTCTTAGCAACTCTGCCAATGCTATCCATGTAGTTCCGTGTGTGCTCGTCTAATAATCAAATAAGAACTGTGACAGCTTGGTAAATAGCTAAACTTATAGGCTGTTTCTTTAAGCTTGCCTTCAAAGTTTGGACTGCTTTTTCTGCCAGTTCATTGGCTGATAGATGGTATGGAGCTGTCCTTATATGTTGAAGCCCATTGGACTTTAGGAAATAACCAAATTCCTTGTTGCTAAGCGATTGCCTATTAGCTGTCACCAACTCTCCTGGGAGTCTGTGTATTGAAAAAGATGTGTGCTCGTGTTTGAAGAATGGACTCTATGCATGTATTTTGAGTGGCCATCTGCAGCGACTAAGAACATTAAGCCCGTGAAAGGACCTGCATAGTCAACAAGTACACGAGTCCAAGGTTTACCTGGCCATTCCCACAGATGTGGGGAGCTGCTGGCAGTAATTTGTTTCCTTGTTGGCACTCTCGGCGCTTCACCACCAACGCGGCTATGTCTGCATCCAGGCTTGGCCACTAAACATAACTTCTCACCAGCATCTTCATTTTTGAGACCTCTGGATGACACTGGTGGACTTCAGCTAGTATCTGTTGGTGGCCTTTGCTCAGGACAATCACTCTTACTCCCCAGAACAATATGCCATCCTCCAAAGGCAGGTGATCTCTCTGGGTCCAAAAATGTTTCATTTCTGTTGTGACAGCCCTTTGATTTTCCCCATCACCATCAGTTATTTTAGTTTTGACACAACTGTGTCTTTCTCCATCCAAAGTCTGTAACTGGAAATGTGTCCAGAAAATTTAAAGCCATTACAGACCTTTCCCTTGGTGGTACCACTGGTGGTGTATCTGCCAATAGAAGGGAGCTCAGTACATCAGCATTTGCTACATGGCCTCCCAGATAATGTTCTAACTTGTAACTACAGTATAGGCACTTAGTATTGGAGCCCACTGCTGAATTTGGCCTGAAGCTATGGGCAGCACTGCCTTGTCTTCTTTAAGCAAACTTATTAGGGGTTTGTGGTCCTTTATAAAGGTATTGGTGGAACTTCCTGATTTCAAATATGACCACTAATCCTCTTTCTCTATCTGGGCATATTTCAGTTCTGCATTAGCCAAACTCCTGGATGTACATGCTGTCGGGCATTCCTCTCCATTGGGCCATCGTGAGCTAATACCATCCCAGTGCTGGATGGAAAGGCATCACATATTAGTACTAGATCTCACTTGGGACCATAGTGTGCCAACACCCTGGAGGGCGATAGATGTTTCTTCACTTCACTGAAAGCATTTCCAAGGTTGACTCTTTTTTAGGAGTTGATGTAAAAGTGCCAGGATGGAGGCCAGTTTATGTATGAACTGTCTGTGATAAGTTACGTAAGCTTCTGGACGGTATGGGAGCTGGGGCACCTTTGACCGCCCTCACTTTATCTTCCAATGGGTGTAACCCGGTCATGTAGACTCTGTAGCCTAAGTAGGTCACTTGAGATCATTGAACATATATTTTTCCCTTCATAAGCATATGCCCACCTCGGAAAAACATCTAACGACTATGTCCAAGTTCTCTAAGTGTTCCTTATTAGTCATCCCTGTTATTAGCATGTCATCTAAATAAATGTCGATCTGAGGTAGACCTTGCAAAGTTCTCTTCATTGTCCACTAATAAAATTAACAGGCTGACGATACCCTAAATGGCAGCCACGTATATTGGTACAAATCTTTATGGCTCTTGATTGTAGCATACTACTCAGAATCCTCGTCTAAATGCAATTGCAAGATTCATGAACGACAGACCCCTGCCAGCTTTGCGTATGTGTCCTCTATCTGAGGGATTTGGTGCTTATCCAGCTGCAAAAAGCAGCTTCTCATTTGTTTAAAATCCCCACAAAGGTCAACTATACTGTAGAACTTAAAATCAGTATGACCAGCGCTACTCATTCGACAAATTGGACTGGTTTGATGATTCCGTCACTTTCCAACCTTCTTATTTTTATCTCTACTTTTGTCCATAGGGCAAATGGCACTAGGTGGGCCTTGCAGAATCTTGGAATTGTTTCCTGGTCAACATGCAAGGTGGCCCTGGCAATGTTGATAGTCCCTAGACCTTCAAGAAGACTTCTGGGTATTTCATTAGGACTTCACTCAGGCAGCCATTTTCTAATTGAAAAATTATGAGCCAATCTACATGATTTTCTCTCAACCAATTTTGTCCCATCAAGCTTGGGTCCATACCATTTACTACAGTCACTGGTACTTAACCAGCTGCTTCTCATAAGACACTGGATCCAAAGTTGTATCCTTAACCTGTAAATGTTCCCCAGTATAGGTTCTCAGCCTAGCTGAGGTCTTTTGGAAACTTAAGGGTTGGATTCCAGAGCGAATTTTATTAAAAACTAGTTCTACAATCACTGATATGGTCATGCTGGTATCTACATCCATTGGAACTGAAAGACCATTTAACCAGACATTTATTTTGATTGGTTCTGAGATGATGTTGCTAAGCAAATGAACTGTTCCAAAACAGATGTAGGTGGACTTTGCAGGGTATGCACTCTCATGGATACCGGCCTACGAGTTTTTTTAGTCAATTTAAGTCCAATAGGACTTTTTTGCTGTTGGAATCCACATCCCAGCAGCAACTACAATAGCTTGCCACCAAGATCCTTAGCCACTTGGCTGAAGCTTGGCTTTGTTTTTGGGGTTTTGCTGTGGGCTGACCTAGAATCCCTCTGAACAGGATATGTCTTGAGTGAGGTAATGAATTGCTTGCACTCAAGTGGTGTTCCCCAAGCTCAGTCAGACAAGTGAAGGTGTCCACTTCCGTTGGAATACCCTTCAAATCATATGCTCCACTTGCTACATTTTCCAATGACTTATCGGTTATAGTGCCTGTCTAATTTGCAGTTGGGCTTCAGCTAGCAGGCACATTTTCATGGCTACATTATGAATCCCACATACTAAACGGTCTCTAAGCACCTCATTAAAGGATAAAACAAAGTCACAAGCCTCTACAAGTTGTCTTAACCGAGTCAAAAAATCACGGCACGGATTCCCCTGCTTCCTGAATCACCGAGTTAAAACGATAGCAACTCAGAATTAAAGGAGGCTCGGGATCATAATATTCCTTAACTAAATCTGTCAACTCTTAATGCTTTAGGATCTGGCAGCTCAGGGAAAGTTAGACTCCTAATAACAGAAAAACCTGTAGGTCCACAAGATGTCAGGAGAATTACTCAATGCTTTGTATCTGCCCCAATGTCAATTGCCCAGAAAAAAATAATGGATTGTTTCCACATACTGGGCCCAGTCTTTGACGGCAGGGTCAAATGATTCAAACTTCAAAAATAATGACACAATGCAAGAAATGCTTACCCCAAATCAAAGGCGACTGTTGCGAATGGGTTTGTTCAGAGGCTGGTATCCTGTCAGCAAGCCACCCTTTATTGACATGTAGGAAGTTCTTGACTCTGGCGTCGTTCTGACACTGGAGGAGGCCTAGCATGGACATGTCGCACAGGGAGTGGGAGGGGGAGTTGAAGCGGTTCGCGACTGGGAGGTGTTGTTATTTGTCACGAACAGAGCGTAGATATTCTAAGCGTACCAACCATACTTGACTCTGGCACAGCCTCGCCAGTGTCAGCAGGCAGAGTGTTAGAATCTCTGACATTCCTGTTATAGTCTGTCAGCCAGGACCTGATATCTATTTCAAGCCCACCGACTCTGACAGCTACCTAGACTACACCTCCTCTTATCTACCTTCCTGCAAGAATGCGATCTCCTACTCCCAATTCCTCTGCCTCCCCTCCATCTGCTTCCAAGATGAGGCGTTCCACTCCCGAACATCCCAGATGTCCTCGTATTTCAAGGACAGCAACCTCCCCTCTTCAGTGGTCGAAATCGCCCTCGACCGCATCTCTTGTATTTCCCACACCTCTGCCCTCACACCCCCTCCCCGCGATAAAAACAAAGACAGAATTCCTCTTGTCCTCACGTATCATCATATTAACCTCCGGATTCAACGCATTATTCTCCGCCACTTCTGCCAACTGCAATCTGATCCCACTACCAAGGATATATTTCCCTCCCCACCCTTATCTGCCCTCTGGAGGGATCGCTCTCTCCGTGACTCCCTCGTCTGCTCCACACTCCCCACTAGGCCCACCATCCCCAGCACCTTTCCCTGCAACCACAGGGGCAGGTGTACCTGCCCCTACACCTCCCCCCTCACCTCCATCCCAGGCCCCAAAAAAACCTTCCACATCAGACTGATGTTCAGCTGCACATCCGCTGATGTGGTCTATTGGATCCGCTGTTCCCGATGTGGCCTCCTCTACATTGGTGAGACCAAGCGGAGGCTTGTAGACAGCTGGTAGAGTACCTACGCTCGGTTCACAACAAATAACAATACCTCCCAGTCGCGAACCACTTAAACTCCCCCTCCCACTCCCTGTGCGACATGTCCATGCTAGACTTCCTCCAGTGTCACAACGACGCCAGCCGGAGACTGGAGGAGAAGCACCTCATATTCCGCCTTGGAAGCCTACAAACCAATGGTCTCTTTGTGGACTTGACTAGCTTCAAAATCTCCCCACCCCCAGCCTCATCCCAAGACCAACCCTCCCTCTCATCCCTGCTTCCTGACCTGTCCGTCTTTTCTCCCACCTATCTGCTCCTCCCACCTCATTGACCAATCCCCAACACTACCTACCTGCTATTACCATCTCCCTACCTTCCCCAGCCCAACCCTTCCCCTCTCTATTTATTTCAGAGCCCCCTTCCCCTTCCCCATTTCTGAAGGATGGTCCTGATGCAAAACATTAGCTTTCCTGCTCCTCTGATGCTGCTTGGCCTGCTGTGTTCCTACAGCGTCACACTGTGTTATTTCATACTCTATGAGGTCCAGCTAGCTATGAAATGTTCCTGGCAACTAGGATTAAGTAAATTTCTGCAGCATTTTAAGTGTATATTACGAGCAAGTGGGTTTTTGTGAAAGCCTAGGTCCACTGAAGGAGGGAATTTATACATGGAGCCAGAGAAAGTGCGTGTTCTATTCAGCAAGGAGAGGGACACAGTTGATGGTAAGATTAGGGACAGGTATGTTGATATTCTAGGCAATGTTGATATTAAGAAGGAGGAGGTGTTGGATATCTTGAAAACCAATAAGGTAGGTTAGACCGCATGACCTGATGGGATCCATCCCAGGATACTGAAGGAGGCAAGGGAGGAGACTGCTGGGGTCTTGACACAGAAATTTGAATATCCTCTTTAGCCATAAGTATGGTCCTAGAAGATTGCCAAGTAGCCAATGTTCTTTTGTTTCAGAATGACAGAAAAGATGAACCAGTAAGTTATACATCAGTGAGCCTCATATCAGTGGCAGGGAAATTATTGGAAAAGATTCTTAGGAACATGATTTACTCACATTAGGAAATGAATGGACTTATTTGAGAGAGTGAGCATGGCCCTACGCAGGGAAGGTATTGTCTCACAATGTGATTTTTTTTAGTTCCTTGAGGAAGTGATGTAAATGACTGAGTGTAGGTCACTGGATGTTGTCTAAGTTGACTTTACTTAAGCATTTGACAAGGTCCTTCATGGTAGTCTGACCCTGAATATTAAGCCACATCGGATCCATGGTGATTTGGTAAATTGGATATTACCTTGGCTTGGTCATAGATGACAGTGAGTAGTTGTGGAGGGATGACTTTCTGACTCGATGTCTGTGGATCACTGGCGGGACTCTGTCGTTTGTAATATCTATGAATGATTTCGATGAAAATGTAGGAAATCCAATCTGAAAGTTTGCTGAAAAACACAGATTGGTGGAGTTATGGATAGTGTGGAAGTTTGTCAAAGGATATAGCATGATATAGATCAGTTGGAATTTTGGATGGAGAATGTGGTTTGATCTGGACAAGTGTTGGGGTGGCACGGTGGCTCAGTGGTTAGCACTGCTGCTTCACAGTGCCAGGGACCTGGGTTTGATTCCATCCTCGGGCGACCGCCTGTGCGGAGTTGCACATTCTCCCCATGTCTGCTTGGTTTTCCTTCGGTTGCTCCGGTTTCCTCCCACAGTCCAAAGATATGCAGGCTAGGTGGAGTGGCCATGCTAAATTGCCTAAAGTGTTCAGGGATGTGTAGATTAGGTGGGTTATAGGGGGATGGGTCTGGGCGGGATGCTTTAAGGGTTGGTGTAGATTTGTTGGGCCGAAGGGCCTGTTTCTACACTGTAAGAACTCTATGAAGTGTGAGGTGATGCATTTTGGAAGGTCAAATGCCAGAGGAAAATATACAGCAAGTAGCGTTGTAGTAGGATATACTGAGGGATCCTGGAGTGTAAGTCCATAGCTCTTTGAATGTGAAAACTCAAGTTGATAAAATGGTAAATAAAGTATTTAGCATGCTTTCCTTCTTGCCAGGAAACTAAGTTGGCAGGTCCTATTGCAGTTGTATAAAGCTTTGGTTCATCCATATTTGAAATATTGCGTGCAGTTCTGGTCACTGCACAATAGAAAGGATGTGGATGCTTTGGAGAGGATGCAAAAGGGGTTTACTAGGATATTGCCTGGGTTGGAGTGTATTACCTATAAGGATAGGCTGGATTGTTTTCTCTTGAGGAACGATCTTATTGAAGTACATAAAATTATAAAAGGCATGGATTGGGTGATAGTCAGAGCCTTTTTCCTAGGGTGGAAATGTCAAGTACTCAAGGTGCAAAACAGAGTACAACCTAACACATTGACCACACTGCCCTACATCAACAACATATCGGAACAAACAGCGAAACACCTAAGACCACTAGGAATCCTGATGGTCCACAAGCCCACAGCCACTCTATGACAAACACTTACAAGGATTAAAGACCCCTTTCCCACAACACCCATAATGAATATGGTTTAGAAAATACCATGCAATGAGTGCCACAAACATTCCATTGGACAGACAGGAAGGAAACCAGCCATCAGAATACACGAACATCAGCCGGCAGCAAAACGGCATGATGAACTCTCCTTAATACCTGTACGTTCAGACAATGAAGGCTATCAGTTTAACTAGGACAAAGTAACCATAGTAGCCCTAGCCAAACATAGACACGCATGGGAATTCCTAGAGGCATGGTTCTCCACCCATACTTCAATCAACACACATATAGAATTGGACCCCATATATAAACCCATGCAGATCAAAACCACAAATGACAGTACTCACCATAACGGACCAGACAATATAAATTCCAAGTGGAGTAGAATAACATTGCTTCATTGGAGGCTCCACTAATGATGTCACCTAGCATGGTGATGAAATGTCTGAACAAAAACAAGCCAGCTCAGTGAGCAAGTCAACAGCCTCAGAATCTATTCCATCTGAAATGAAATGTCAGATCTCATTCCAGTTGTCCTGTGACATTACTTCTGCTAAGAAGTGATTGGCAAAGGGGACATCAAAGGTAGGAGTTTTAGCAAACCCAATCCAACCTCCAACGGTGGCTACCCAACCCACAGAGGGAGAAGTAGCAGTATATGATTGACTAAGCTGGCACAATGGAATGGAATGGAATGGTGAGACACTTTTTTTATAGCCTTTGCTGCAATTTCCTCCAATTAGTAACAGCAATGAGACAGAGTTGAAGGATGCTCATCATTCCAGAGCTGCTTGTATTCAAAAGAAACAGGTGGCAATCCCATCCCAAGGCTGGCCAAGGTAGCTGCTATGCTTAGTTTGTTTGCTACTTCAGGGAGCAACTGGAAAACTCAATGGCATCTACTAATACTCCATTCATAACTGCATCTGGGATGTTACTGATGCCATTTTTGACTGAAACCACCTCTCAATTTCAATCCCCCTTGCTGATGAGTCAAATAGCCAGAACATTAGGATTCTCAGTCATCACTGGCTTCCCCTTGATGCAAGGTGCTAATCGTTGTACCTACATTATTTTGACAATACAATCCTTCTATTGCCAACCAGTAGCATTTGCAAAAAGGATTTCAGTTCCTTAGTGAGCAACTAATCTGTGACCAGGGAAGAGAAATGTTTTAGATTTCCAGCAGATATCCCAGTAGCTGCCATAATCTCTGCATGCTAGAGCATTCACAGCTGCTTGCATCATGCTAAGGTCCTTGGCTCACTCAAAGATGTTTCATAACACCTGCGAGAAATCTGTTGATGTTTGCGGAGAAAAGGTAGAACATTGTTCACACTTTAAAAGGGCTTTTGGAAAAGACCGTAGGCTTTCTGAGGTTGAGGTTTTGATGCCTGGACCGCTCAGATCAGTCTTTGCAATGTAGTTCAGACAGTGTGAAATTGTGGAACTCAATGCTGAGTCCTAGAAACGGTAAAGTGCCTAACTGGAAAATGAAGTGTTGTTTCTCTGGCTGGCATGGAGCTTCTTTGGAAAATTGTTGCAGGGTCAGGAGAAAAATGTTAGCATAGGAGCAAGGTGGTTTATTGAAATGTCAAGCTACTGGTAGTTCTATGGACAGAGAGGACATGTTCTGCAAAGCGGTCACCCAATCTATGTTTGGTCTCGCCAATGTAAAGGGGACCTCATCGTGAGCGCTGAACACAGTAGACTAGATTGAAAGAAGTATAAGTGAAACATAGCTTCTTCTGGAAGGTATGTTTGAGGTCTTGGATGGAGATGAGGGTGGAGGTAATGAGCAGGTGTTACACTTTTTGTGATTGCATGGGAAGGTGTGATAAGTGTTTAAGAAAGTGTTAGCAGTGATAGAGGAGTAAACCAGAGTATCACAGAGGGAGTAGCCTGGTGAACACTGACAGTGAGAGAAGAGGGTGAGGGTGAAAATGTGTTTTGTGATGGCATCTTTCTAGAGATGGCAGAAATGGCGAGTTAGAAATGTCATACTCTTTAAACACTATTTACTCCATCAATCTCAATTTCAAACTGAGAATCATTCAGTCTTGTCATCATTGTAGAATCCCTATATTGTGGAAGTAGGCCATTCAGCGCATCGAGTCCACAGCAACCCTCAAAAGAGGATCCCACCAGAGTCACTCCCTGCCCCATCCCTGCATTTCCCACTCTAGACATTATGGGCAGTTAGCATAGCCAATCTACCTAACCTGCACATCTTTGGACTGTGAGAAGAAACCAGACCACTCGAGGAAAGACACACAGACAGTGGGGACAATGTACAAACTCTACACAGTCTCCCAAGGTTGGCATCGAACTCAGGGCCCTGGTGCTGTGAGGTAGCATTGCTAACCATTGTGCCACCATGCTTTTTTTTGGATCCTGTTTCTTTAACTGGCTCACATAAAGAAAAGTGTCCTTTTCTTAAATTCTGGGTTACAATTCTACATATTTAGAAATTGCAATGTGAGGTTCACTTCTGATTAGAAGATACACAGACGATTCTGGGCAGCATGAAGACAGTGGTTAGCACTGCTGCCTCACTGTGCCAGGGACCTGGATTCAAATCCAGCTTTGGGCAACTTTCTGTCTGTGTGGAGTATGCACATTACCCCCATGTTTGCATGGGTTTCCTCCCACAGTACAGAGTGGGTACAGGTGAATTGGCCATGCTAAGAATTGCCCTGTAATGTCTAGTGATGCGCCGGTTAGGTGGGATAGCGATGGTCAAAACCCCATGAGAGGTTACCATGAGATGTCTTTGGAGGGTTGGTGCAGGCTTGATGGATTAAACAACCTCTTTTTGGACTTTAAGGATTCAATGACTACTGAACTGAAGAGAAAGGTAGATATAAACTTGTAGAATTACAATAGTGCTCTACTTGCTTTATAGCTTCACAACCACCTTGTTGAATAAACACTTGAAAAATTGGTCAGACAGATTTTACCAAGCATACCTTTTGATTCTGCCCACAAATCTAAGCATTTTGGGAAGTGACTTGCAAGTCACAAAGAGATGCCAAACATTTCTTTCCCCTTGAAATATACCCTATGTTTGTTCGGAATAATTTCAATGAAGGCTCAGATGCACCTATTGACACAAAGCTCACTGCAGTGGTTAGGAGGGTGCAATGCTCCATTATAGTGAAACCTTCTTTTTCCTAACAAAGGGAGAACTCTGAACCTAGCAGGGCTATTCGAACCTAGTGCAAATCAAACTCCTGCACAAGCCAGGTGCATTCCCTCCAATCCGGCCAAGAGTTAAGACTCCCCTTCTTTGGACCTTTTTCTTACAGACAGATGGGCTGGGTAATGAACTTTTCTAATTGCACACCTGCCCGCAGGAGCAAAATCCAGGTATTCATTTTATTATATTATACAAATCATGTTCTGATTTTTCTTTTGCCCTGCAGACATCTGTTGGATTCAGCAAAAGACTTGTTCACAGACCTTAGATGAATAGAGTTGCTGCAAATAATACTTGGAAAATCTTGCCCATACAAATGTAGAGAAATATAGAGACCAATACAACAGAAACCCAAGTTCAGAGAATTGTGATCTAATAAGCTGGATAGGAGAGTATTACAGTTATAAACCTCAAGACATTATTGCTCTGCCCAGGACATCTAATATTAAAGATTTATCGAGAGATAGATAGTTCTACGAAGAAAATGTGTTGAACTTTCGGGGATGATCAGTCAAAACATAATCTGTCTTCAAGCCAGTGGCCAGAGAACAAGATGGAATGCGAAAGTATTTTTTTTAATGTGCAGTCATGACATAGGAGACAAATTAATACCAATAATATGTTAAGTCATGATGTCAGATCTCTGTTGGTTAGATTATGTGGAGCCTTTGAGGGATCACATGAGTTTGATTCTCAATTTTTTTTCTCATGGTACTCCATGTGATTGATAAATATCAGCTATGCACTTTAGTTAAACATCAGGAAAATAAAAATACAATGTCCATTTCGATTTTTATTTTGCAACTTTTAGAATACTGTGTACAATTCAGGTCGCCCTGCTACAGGAAAGATGTTGTTAAACTTGAGAGGATGCAGAAAAGACTGACAAGAATTCTGCTGGGACTGGAGGGTTTGAATTAGAGGGAGGGGCTGATTAGACTGGGGCTATTATCCTTGGAGCGCCGGAAGCTGAGGGGTGACCTTATAGAGGTTTATAAAATTGTGAAGGGCATGGATAGGGTGAATATCCAAGGTCTTTTTCTGGTTGGTGGTGTTCCAAAACTAGAGGGCATAGGTTTAAGGTGAGAGGGGAAAAATTTAAAAAGGATACTGAGGGTGGTGCGTGAACTGCCAGAGGAAGTGGTGGAGGCAGATACAATTACAGCATTTAAAAGGCATCCGGATGGATATATGAGTAGGAAGGGTTCAGAGAGATATTGGCCAAATGCTGGCAAATGGGACTAGATTTATCTAGGATGTTTTGGATGACATACATATTACCAGTGAGGAGATGTTTGCAGCCTTAAAGCGCATTAAGGTGGATAAATCCCCTGGGCCTGATCAAGCCTATACTCGGCCATTGTGGGAGGCTAGGGAACAAATTGCAGAGGCCCTTGCAGAGATTTTTGCTTCATCTTTAGCCACTGGTGAACTTCTGGAAGACTGGAGGGTGGCTAATATTGTTCCATCGTTTAAGGAAGGTAGTAAAGACAAGCCAGGAAACTACAGGCCAGGGAGCCTGACATCAGTGGTAGGCAAGTTGTTGGAGATGATACTGAGGGACGGGATCAACCAACACTTAGATAGTTAAGGTCTGATTAGGGACAGTCAGCATGGATTTGTGCGCGTGAATTCATGTCTGACAAACCTTTTAGAGTTTTTCAAAGAGGTAACCAAGAGAATAGATGAGGGTAGGGTAGTGGATTTTGTCTATATGGACATAAGTAAGGTCTTTGACAAGGTCCTGCACGGCAGGCTAGTCATGAAGGTTAGGTCGCATGGGTTTCAAGGAGGGCTAGCTAATTGAATTCAAATTTGGCTCGACGGTAGGAAGTAGAGGGCAATGGTTGAAGGTTGTTTCTCGGACTGGACACTTGTGACTAGTGGTGTGCCACGGGTGTTTGTCATTTGTTATTTACATAAATGATCTGGATGTGAATGTACAAGGCATGATTCGTAAGTTTGCGGATGATACAAAATTAGGACGTATCGTTGAAAGCAAGGAAGATTATCAAAATTTACAGAGGGATCGTGATCAGATGTGGAAGTGGGCTGAGGATTGGCAAATGCAATTTAATACAGATAAGTGTGAGGTGTTGCACTTTGGAAAGTCAAACCAAGGTAGGACTTATACAGCAAATGGTAAGGTCCTGAGGAGTATTGTGCAACAGAGGGACCTAGGAGGACAAGTACATAGTTTGGTGAAAGCAGCGTCACAGGTCGACAGGGTAGTGAAGAATTTAGAATGCTGGCCTTCATCGGTTGAGGCATTGAGTATGGGAGTTGGGATGTTATGTTACAATTGTATATGTTGTTGGTAACACTGCACTAGGAGTACTGTGTACATTTTTGGTCATCCCATTATAGGAAAGACATAGTTAAACTGGAAAGTGTGCAAAGAAGATTTACAAAGATGTTTCCAGGATTAGTAGGCCTAAGTTGTAGAGAGAGATTGACCAGAGAGATTGTAGAGAGAGATATTTCTAGGAACATAGGAGAATGAAGGATGACCTTACTGAGATGCATAAAATCATGAGGGGCATAGATAGGATGAATACATATAGACTTTTTCCCCAACAATGGAAATTGAAAACTAGAGGGCATACATTTAAGGTGAGACGGGAATGATTTAAGAATGACCTGAAGGGTAACTTCTTCACGCAGAGAGTGGTGTGTGTCTGGAATGGGCTGCCAGAGAAAGTGTTTGAGGCAAATACAATTGCAACATTTAAAAGAAAATTGGATAGGTACATGCATGGGAAGGGTTTAGAGGAATATGGACCAAATGCAGGCAATTAGAACTAGCTGGGTCAGCATGGAACAATTTGGGCTGAAGGGTCTGTTTCTATGCTTTTCACTCTATGACTCTATACCTAGTCGGCATGGTTGAGTTGGACCAAAGGGTTTGTTTCCGTGCTGTACATCTCTATGACTCTATGACTCTATTCAATTCCTATTTATGTATTCGTCCAGGTGCTGCTTGAATGCTGCTATTGTGTCTTCTTTCAGCAACACCTCTGGCAGCGCGTTCCAGGCACTCACCATCCTTTGTGTGAAAAACGTGCCTCACACATCCCTTTTAAAATTCCCGTCCCCTAACCTCGTACCTTGAACATGTGTCCCCTAGTAATTGACCCCTCTACCCTGGGAAAAAGGTTCATACTTGCCACTCTATCATGCTGTTTGCAAATCTTATAAACTTCCATCAAGTTGCACCTCAACCTCCTGTGTTTCATTGAAAACAAACCCAGTATATCAAACATTTCTTCATAGCTAAAATCCCCCATACCAGACATCAGCTTGTTAAACTTTTTCTGTACCCTCTCCAAAGCATCCACATCCTTCTGGTAGTGTGGTGACTAGAACTGTACACAAGATTTTAAGCATGGCCGAAATAGAGTTCTGTAAAGGTGCAGCATAACTTCTCTATTCTTGCACCCAATGCTCCTTCCAATGAAGGTAAGCATGCCATAGCCTGTGGCTTGTTGTGAATCGTTCTCATTTGCCTTGATATTTCTGAAGATTTCATTCTAATTGATAACATTATTTTCCTCCACTGGTTTTCTCTGTGATCCATCTATCATTTAATTGTTGCAATTCTACCTATCTCAACATAATCAGCACATTTCCTCTATTTTCTTCTCCTTCATTCTCTCAAGTTCTTTTTTTCTGATCTATGTGCTGCATCATGTACTGCATCATGTACTGCACTAACACTAAACAATAGTTTAGCTTCTATGTGTATGCTGCCATCACTCTCAAGTCCATAATTAAAACTGTGCTGTCTAATTGAATCTGTTAGAGTTTGATACAGTTATTTTAGCTAAATATTGGTAAGATCTCTGATTTGATTCCTATCAGAAAGTTTACAACTCAGTCATTGATTTCCCATTCCCCATCTCATCTTTGCATTCAGGCTCAATCCAAATCTATTGTGATTTGGTTCACACTGAACTGTGTTCTAAATTCTGCTGCCAGTCATGTTCTAGTTCATCAGTTACATTTATCACAATACGTTCATCTCCATTGTGCGCTTACTTCCACTAAAATTATGATGCCATCGTCACTACAAGGCTTGGCAGTTCAAATTCTTTTATTCTCAGTCTTTCAGGCTTCATCCAATGCAGTCCAAGTCGGTCACAGCTACAGAAGTCCTCCTTATTAAGTCCTGAGCATCTGTTATCTATGTCCAATCATTGATGCCAAATCCTGATCCTTGTTTATTGCCCCATAGCCTCACTCCAACATATGGCATAGTGGCTCAGTGGTTATCACTTCTGCCTCTCAGCAATAGGGAACCTGGCTTCAGTTCTGGCCTCGGGTGACAGTCTGTGTGGAGTTTGCACATTCTGCCTGTCTCTGTGTGCTTCCTCTGGGTGCTCAGGTTTCCTCCTACAGTCCACGGATGTACAAGTTAAGCAGCTTGGCCAAGCTAAATTGCCCATAGTGTCCAACGATGTGTAGGCTAGGTGGATTAGCCATGGGGAATGTGGGGTTACAGGGATGGGAGGGTGGGATTGGGGGGAATGTTTTTCAGAGGGTTGGTGTGGACTTACTGGGCCAAATAGCCTGCTTTCACTCTGTAGGGATTCTGTAATCTTCTGCCACCTTCTGCTTGGCGACCGCTTTTCCTAATTGCAAGCATGGCCTAAAAAAGCTTGCTTGCTTGATTCACAGCTTCGATCAATCATCCTAACTTTTCACTTAGTTCTTGCTCAGTGTCGGATTTCCTTTCAGCCTTTATGAAATAATTGGTTATATTTTAAAAATTTCACATTGATGTTATTTTGAATCAATATCAAATTTATTTTGTAATCATTCATCCTTAAGGTCAAAATACAACTTTCTTTCAGTTGCTAATGTTTGTTTTTTTTAAATGCATGCACTGGATAAGAACAAATTTGTATTTCAGAAAATTGCATTGCTCTAATTTTTAAAGCATCATGGGAAAAGG
>JAHRHZ010000228.1:148934-220256 GCA_024137785.1 Ginglymostoma cirratum
GAACCCTCTTCCCCTCCCCCATTTCTGATGAAGGGTTTAGGCCCGAAACGTCAAGTTTTCCTGCTCCTATGATGCTGCTTGACCTGCTGTGTTCATCCAGCCCCATGCTTGTTATCTCGGATTCTCCAGCATCTGCAGTACCTTTTATCTCTGAAAAATTGGTATGAGTTTTGCTTTTAATATGATGCCAAGTTCTACAATTGGGACACATGAACATTCTGAAATCAAATGTGCGTATATTCACATTGTTCTATTTGAAAGGCTGCATCTGGCTTTATTCTACCCAGCATGAAAATTAACTAAGATGATTATTATAGAGCAATTGTGATATGAAAAGACTTCACATCCAATCAAAAGATTTATCTTTTATAGACCATCTTGAGCCTTTGTACATTTTGTTCATACAAATCCTGTACCAAAAGGCAAAATTAAAGAGATTTCTCATTGTTGAATAGAAAATCCAGTTACTTAACCCCTTTCAAGATTTTTTTTTGTTTGAAGGAATCTTTCAACAAATGGATTTTGCTTTTTTCTTTGAAAAAAATATAAATGATCCTTTGTAGATGCCATATTGTGAAATCAAGGACTTGAAAATCTCAAAGAATGGGTCATGTAGGAAAACAGCACTTGCATTAGACTTTTCTTCATAGTTGGTAGATTTAATTGATAGCAACATTTCAGTTCTCCCATCCACCATAACATTCAGTTCACTCAATACTCCACTTGACATATCCTAACTTTCACTATTATCTCTAACATCACTTATGAATTTCCAAAGCCTTACAATATAAAATTCTCAGCTACATATTCAGATCACTCCATGATCTTGTCTCTTCCCACCTGTATAAGCTCCTATAGCCCTATAAAAGAAATCAATTTTCCTCCAGTGCTAGCCTCTTGCTTATCTCCAACTTCTTTTGCAATGATTTAATAGACTTGTGTCTTAGAAAGTGTGGATATAATACAATAGAATGAAGACAGGAAATACTTTTGCAAGAATTTCCAAAGCTATTGAGTGGTTTGTGGAAATTGAACCAGCAGTGATAACTTATCACTGGTATGCTCCCAGGAAAGTCCCTTGTCCTCTGACAGGAAAGGTAAAATAATAGTTAAACAGTACGATTGAAAATGATGCCATGTTGCCAGTGCGAGAACCAACAATGGTTCAGTAGAGTATGAAAGTAAGCTTGCAGAAAACATGAAGAATGACTCCAAAAGCATCAATAGATAAGTGGAGAGAAAAGACTGGTGAAGACAAATGTAGTTCCTTTGCAGTCAGAATCAGATGAATTCATAATGGACAACAAAAAGAGATGGCACACCAGTTGAACAAATACTCTGTATCTGCCTTCTCTAAGGATGACACAAATAATCTTCAGGAAATGCTAGGGGATGGAGGGTCAAGCATGAAGGAGGAACTGAAGGAAATCCTTATTAGTCAGGAAATGGTATTGGTGAAATTGATAGGATTAAAACCCAATAAGTCCCTAGGGCCTGATGCTCTTCATCCCAGACCACTTAAGAAAGTGGCCCTAGAAATAATGGATGCATTGGTGATCATTTTCCAGTATTCTGTAGACTCTGGAAGACTTACAATGGACTGGAGGGTATCTAATGTAACTCCACTCTTTAAAAATGAGGGAGAGAGAAAATGGAGGTTTATAGGCCGGTTGGCCTGACATCGGTCGTGGGGAAAATGCTGGAGTCAATCATTAAGGATGAAATAATTGAGTATTTGGAAAATGGTGACAGAATCAGTCCTAGTCAGCATGGATTCACTAAAGCGAAATCATCTCTTGACAAATCTTCTGGAATTTTTTGAGGATGTGACCAGTAGAGTAGACAATGGTGAATCAGTAGATGTTGTATATCCGGACTTTCAAAGGGCTTTTGACAAGGTTCCACACAGAGGTTAGCAAGGAAAATTAAAGCTCATGGTATGGGAGGTAATGTATTAACATGGATAGAGAACTGAATGGCAGACAGGAAACAGAGAGTTGGAATAAATGGGTCCTTTTCAGAGCGGTAGGCAGTAGTAAGTGGGTGCCACAGGGTTCAGTGCTGGGACCTCAGCTGCCCAGAATTTAATTAACAATTGGACAGAGGAATTTAATGCCATATCTCCAAATTTGCAGATGATACTATGTTGGGTGGCAGTGTGTGCTATGAGGAGGATGCTAAGAGGTTGACTTGGACTGTCTGGCTGAGTGGGCAAATATTTGACAAATGTGATATAATGCAGATAAATGTAAGGTCATCAACTTTGGTCAAAAAAAACAGGAAGGCAGGTTATTATCTGAAGGGTGGCAGTTTAGGAAAAAGTGAGGTGCAACGAAACCTGGATGACGTGGTGGAACAGTCGCTGAAGGTTGGCTTACAGATGCAGCAGGCAGTGAAGAAAGTATGCTGTTCTTCTAGAGAGAGGGTTTGAGTTTAGAGTAAAGATGTCGTGCTACAGTTATAGAGGACCTTGGTGAGGCCACACCTTGAGTATTGTATGCAGTTTTGGTTTCCTAATATGCGGAAGGACATTCTTGCTATTGAGGGAGTCCAGCAAAGGTGCACCAGACTGAATCACAGGATGGTAGGAATGACATATGAGGAAAGATTGAATCAACTGGGCTTGTATTCACTGGAATTTAGAAGAATGAGGGGAATCTCACAGAATCATATTAAATCCTGATGGGACTGGATGGGCTAGATGTGGGAAGAATGTTCCCAATGTTGGAAGTCCAGAGCAAGAAGTCACAGTCTAAGATAAGGGGTGAGCAATTCAGGACTGAGATAAAGAAGAATTTCTTCACTCAGAGAGTTCAGAGAGACTCAGAGCCTATGGAAGTTTCTCCCACAGGAAGCTGTTGGGGCCAGATCATTAGCTATATTCAAGAAATGGAGCTGGATGTGGCCCATGCAGCTAAAGGGATCAAGGAGTATGGGGAGAGGGTGGGAATGGGATACTGAGATTGCATGATCAGCCATGATTATATAAATGGTGATGCAGGCTTGAAAGGCCAAATAGCCTACTCCTGCACCTATTTTCTGTGTTTCTATTTTTCTATGCTCAGGGCTAATAACGGTTCCTAAGACAAATGGACAACTAACATTATGTTTGGATCTCACTCAATTAAACAAACGATTTGGAAGAAAAATCCATCCTTTACATTTGTCAACAATTGTCTGCTGAGGTTGACGTCACAAAACTGGATACCAACAGTCAAGAGTCAAGATTGCTGGCTACTATTTTTATTCTTTGATGGGATGTGGGTATTGCTGGTTGGGCCAGCATTCATTGCTAATTTCTTGTTGCTGTTGAGAAGTTGGCATTGAGCTACCTTCTTAAATGGGTGCAGTCTATTTGCTGTAGGTTGACCCCAATGCATTTAGAGAGAGAATCTCAGGATTCTGACCAAATGATTCTTTACATCTTTTGGGTGGTATTACTTCATTTGCCTACCATTTGTGATTTCCTCTGCACCAAAGGTTTCCAAATGCACCATGGTGGCTCAATGGTTAGCATCGCTGCCTCACAGCACCAGGGGCACGGGTTCAAGTCCACCCCCGGGTGACTGCGTGGAGTTTGCACATTCTCCCAGTGTCTGTGTGGGTTTTCTCCAGGCGCTCTGGTTTCCTTCCACAGTCCAAAGATGTGCAAGTTAAGTGGATTGGCCACAGTAAATTACCCACAGTGTCCAGGGATGTGCAGGCTAGGTGTGTAGCTGTGGAAAATGCAGGGTTTCAGGGATGGAATGGGTCTGTGTTGGATGCTCTTTGCAGGGTTGTTGTGGACTTGTTGGGCCGATTGGCCAGCTTCCATACTATAAGGATCCTGATTCTAAAATCCTGGACCAGAAACTGGGAATAATTTGCCATACGGATGATATCCAACTGTATGATGAAATGAAGAAGGAATATGACCAGAGGGACATATTAATGGATCTGCAAAATGCAGGCTTTACACTAAATGAGAAATGCCAATTCTCCAGAGGAAGATTACATTCTGAGGACACATTATCTAAGAACAAGTTATCATGGTGAATGCATGGAAGACAAGAGCCTTGCCTTCATCACCTAAACATGTAAATAACAGCCCAGATATTCTGATTACCATTGCAATAGTTTCAACTGATGCTAACTATCCTTAAAATGACCCACTTATTTGTTGGCAATTTTTCTGGCCAAGATTCCAAGTCAGATCTGTCCTGAATGCATTCATCAGGGATAAACAGGAAAAAAATTCAAGCTGCATATGAGTAATGTGACAGACCAAGACACAGTCCCCTTCCTTAACACTTGCCTCTGTATTTTAGGAAAATTATTACTACCTCCAGCAGGACTGGGGTGTTTGGTTAGCTCCAGCAGGAGTGGTAGGGGAAAGGGGTTGAAAGTATGGTCAGCCGGCTTGTCAGCTCCACCAGGACCAGCCCAAAGAAAACGATTCATCAGGATCAGCTTGAAGTAGGGAATGTTGACTTGTGCAAATCCTGTCAGTTTCAGCCAGGCTTGGCACAGGGTCTGACCAGGGTTTGTCAAGGATTAGAAGACATAACGTTGGAGAGAGAGGTTAGGGGTCAGTGATGAGTCAGGAAAGTTAATTAAGTACTTATTTAGGGGTTGGACTATCCTTTTTAAGCGTATAACTTTCCTGGACTAACTATTAAGCTTAAGTGAATCAAATTCCTCTGAATTATCTGACTTTAATAGATTGTTTCAGAGGCTTCCAGAAGCAAGGAAATTGCCATCAGAAAATTCAATATCCTGGGCAGCTCTCAGAATCAGCTGTGCCAGTGATTCCACATTATCTCAAACACAACTCCAGGCCATGACGCTCCAATCAACTCACTGGCCATCGGAATATTAATTCAATTTCTGAGCCTACAAATGATGGTCAGTGCTTCTTAGGTATGGAAGTTTATACTTAACTAGCCTATAAGAGAGTTTTTGCGAAAAAGGCCAGCAATGGTATTATAGTGAGGCACAGGCTGCAGCTATTGAAAAGATTAGAAAGAGAAATTACTTTCTGATAATAAATTATAAAAGCAAGGCCTAAACTGCTCCCAGGATGTAGTATGAGTTACAGAGACTGAAGATGCTGGGAGTTGATCTAAGTGTGAGAGTTTAGGGAAGTGGGGGAAGGGAAGAATTACTGTGTTTTGTCTTGGCCACCTTCGCAGCCATTTTTGAAAGGGATTGCTTTGGGTGTTGGTTTTTCCAAGTGTGGGCCTAGGTGAATACAGGGCTTTGTTGAGAAGGCCGAACAGAAATAAGGTAAGGGCAAAGTCTTTATTTTACTAAGTCTGCTAGTTGTTAAAGGGGCATATACTGCAGTTGATGGAGTGGTATGCTTCTCCTGTCAGACGTGGGACATCAGGGAGGAATAGAGTGTCTCTGGAGACTATGCCTATAGGAAGTGTGTCTGAGTTCAGCACCTCTCAGACTGCATGGATTGGATGGAGCAGCAGTTGGACACACTGGAGAGCATACAGAAGGCAGAAAGGTTGATAGATAGTAGCTTTGGGGCAGTGGTCATACGCAGGTTCAATAGCTCCCAATAGTCAGCGGGAAATTGGGGAGCACATATGCAGAGACATTACAGATAGCTGTAAGAATAATAAGTTCATAATAGTTGGGGATTTTAACTTTCCAAATATATATTGGGACTGCCATAGTGTTAAGGACTTAGATGGGGAAGAATTTAAGTGTGTTCAGGAAAACTTTCTCAATTAATATGTAGATGACTCTATTAGAGAGGAGTAGATTAGATTTAGATTTATTGTCATATGTATATAAAATTTTTTTGCATATTATAAGCAAAATGTTGCCACGCTTTGGTGCCTTCTTAAAATACTGAATATCATGTAAGATTTTACTGCAATAGAGTTCATCTTTCTCTCTTCTTCTTGTTTGTCCTCCATTCTCCTCGAGTCATTGCTTGACATTGGCAGGAGTCTCAGAAATGGGCTCTGGGGCCTCAAATAGAGCACTGTAGGGTCTAAAGAAAGGAAGAAACTCAACCTCATCGTGGGATAAAAGGCAGGACAAGTGACTATGGTATTAGTGAGACAACACTTTGGGACCGGTGGCCATAGTTCTATTAGTTTTTAAACAGTTATGGAAAAGGATAGGTTTGGTCCACAAGTAAAAGTTCTAAATTGGGGTAAGGCCAATTTTGATGGCATTGGAGAGAATCTTTTAAACATTGACTGGGGAAGGCTGCTGACAAGTAAACCAACAGCTAGCAAATAGGAGGCTTGCAAAAGTAAGATAACAAGAGTTCAGGGTGAGCATATTCCTGTTAGTGTGAGGGACAAGGCTGGAAGGAGTAGGAAGCATTGGATGACTAGAGGTACTGAGGCTCTGGTCAAGAAAAAGAGCGAGACATATATTAGGTATAGACAGCTAGGATCAAGTGTATCCCTTAAGGAGATGTAGGACTACACTTAAGAGGGAAATCAGGAGGCAAAAGAAGGGTCATGTAATAGCTTTGGCAGATGAGGTAAAGGAGCATCCAAAGAGATCCTACAAGTATACTAAGGGTAAAAGAGTAACTAGGGAGAGACTAAAGCCTCTTAAAGATCAATAAAGTCATCTATACATGGAGCCAGAGGAGAAGAGTGAGATCCTAAACAATTATTTCTTGTCACTTTTTACGATCGAGAAAGACATAGAAGCTCGGGAACTTGGGGAAATAAATAGTGATATCTTGAAAAGATTCTACATTACAGAACAAGAGGTCTTGGAGGTGTTAAAATGCATAAAAGTAGATAATTCCCTGGAACCTGATCAAGTATACCTCAGGACATTGTGGGAAGCTAGGAAAGAGGTTCAGGACTGCTAGCAGAAATACTTGTACCATCACCAGCCACAGGTGAGGTAATGAAAAACTGGAGGGTGGATAATGTGCCTTTATTTAAGAAAGGCTGAAAGGAAAAGCCAGGGAGCTACAGACTAGTGAGCCTGACATCAGTGATGAGTAACTTGTTGGAGAGGATTCTGAGAGACAGGATCTACATGCATTTGGAAAGGGAAGGACTGATGAGGCAGAATCAGCGCAGCTTTGTGTTATGGGAAATGTTGTCTACATGGATTTTAGCAAGGCATTCAACAAGCGTCTGTGTGGTAGACTGATTAGTAAGGTTAGAGCACAGAGTGAGATAGCTAAATGGATACAAAATTGGCTTGATGGTAGGAGCTAGAGGGTGTTGGTAGAGGGTTGTTGTTCATACTGGAGGCCTGTGACCAGTGGTGTATCGTAATGATCGGTGCTGTGTCCACTGTAGTTCATCATTTATAAAAATGGTTTAGATGCGAATATAGAAGGCATGGTTAACAAGTTTACTTTGACACCAAAATTGTTGGTATAGTAGACAATGAAGACGGTTATCTAAGAGTACAATGGGATCTTGATCAATTGGGCGAATTGGCTGGGGAATTGCTGATGGAGTTTAATTTGGGTAAATGTGAGTTGTTTGTATTTTGGTAAGACAAAACAGGGTAGGACTTACACAGTTAATAGTAGGATCTTAGGGAATGTTGTCAAATAGAGAGACCTTGGGTTGCAGGTACATTGTTCCTTGAAACTGGCATCATAGGGAGACAGGGTGGTGAAGAAGGTGTTTGACACACTTTCCTTTATCAGTCAGAGCATTCAATACAAGTTACAACAAGACGTTTGTAAGGCCACATTTGGAGTACTGCATACAGTTCTGGTTACCCTGCCATAGGAAAGATGTTATTAAACTGGAAAGGGTGCAAAAAGATTTACAACGGATCTTATTGAGACTGGAAGGTTTGAGTTATAAGGAGAGTCTGGATAGGCTGGGGTTTTTCCTCTGGACTGTAGGAGGCTGAGGGGTGACCTTTCAGAGGTTTATAAAGTCATGAGGGGCATGGATAAGATGAATAGCCAAGGTCTTTTTCCCAGGGTAGGGGAATCTAGAGGTCATAGCTTTTAGGTGAGAAGGGAAAAATTTAAAAGGGACCTGAGGGGCAACTTTTCTCACAGACTGTATATATGGAATGAGCTGCTAGAAGAACTGGTAGGGGTGTGTACAATTACAACACTTAGGAGGCATTTGGACAGGTACATGGATAGGAAAAGTTTTGAGGGTTATGTGCCAAACATAGGCAAATAGGGCCAGTTCAGTTTAGGAATCCTGATCAGTAAGGACAAGTTGGGCTGAAGGGTCTGTTTTGCTTTATGACTCTATGACTGTATGATATTTTAGCACAATGCAATCTAAATGTATTCATTCTAGTTGCTGTAGATGCATCATTCACAGGACTTGAAGCAGACCTTATTCAAGCGACAGAATACGAAAACCAGTTTATTTTACGTTGAGGGCTTTGGCAGAATAACAATAGAAAAGGAAGTGTTAGTAGTTACATAGAGATTTGAAATGCTTGTAGACAACCTCATGAAACTGAAATAATTTTTACTCAAAACAGACAACAAGCCTTGATTAACATTATTGGAATAGGAAGACATCTCAAAAAATGTCCCTCTGCATACAACGTTTCAGGCTTAAACCTGATGACACATAACAATGGAATAGTCCGGTTCCCGGCAAGCCAACAATAACAACTCTCAAGGTGTTGTGAATTCAGGAATGAATTTGTGTAGAAGTAGAATCTTTTTCTATGGCAATAACCAATATTTTAATTGGCAGGTGAGGGCAAACTCAGATAAATTCATATCGCTGACAAATCTGCAAAATTGTGCACAAAGGTCACACAACTCTGCCTGCAAAATTTATCAAAATATAATCCAGCAGACTAAGTGCTGAAAAGATACCATGAACACAAACAACACTTGACAGCACTACAAGATTTATTCATGTATGACTACAGTATGTTATACAAAAGTTGATGTGAACATAAATCTTACTGATCCCCCACAGGGGACATCTGTATATCAAAGTATAAAACAAAAGCAAACAGTCAGTGTTGTGGGCAGATTTTTTAAAAGATATACAGGATTACATTTTGTCATGCCAAACAGGTCCCATTCGGACCCAAACGCCTACAGAACCAAGGATTTGATCAAAATTTCTGGAAAGGCTAAAGGAAAGGTTTGCAATGGATTTGCTTGATTTTAAAGGGATATGTATTTATTCCAAATCATTTATTATTCAAGGTGTATTGAAGGGCAAAACTTCATTCAACTACATGAGTCTTAGTGACCAAAGCTCTAAAAAGGAATTTTGTGGTACACACTTCCCAGGAAAAATTAGTATTGAACAATGTACATCAATTTGTGAGAATGAATTTCAAAAAATTCACTTTAGAGGCCATGTTAACCAGGTGACAAGTTCTCCATTCCATCCTCACTGGAACAGAGAAGCAGAAACAGTAATCAAGACTGTGACTTGACTGTGACTGCATAAACTCCAGACTAGGAATTATTCAGTCACAGAGCAACACCGTTAAATGATTGCTACCCTGGGTACTTGCCACACACCTTGCCAAGCTGTTCTAGTGAAGCTCCAAAACTGACATATACCCAACAAGATGGAAGATTGCTCAAGATTGGCATGTACACAAAAAGCAGAAGAAACACAATTTGGTCAAATGGCATCCCATTACTCTGCCCTTGATCATCTGTAACGTGATAGAAGGAGCAATCAGTAGTGCTATAATGCAAAACCTGCTTAGGAATACGTTGTTAACAGATTCCACCAGTTCTATTCAGTTCCTGACCTTATTACAGCCTTTCATGAAACAAGAACAAAACAGCTAAATTCCAAAGAGTTGCATTGGACATCAAGACTACAGTTAAGACCGTAAGACACAGAAGCAAAAATTAGGCCATTCAGCCCATCGAGTCTACTCCACCATTCAATCATGGCTGATAAGTTCCTCAACCCCATTCTCTCCCTTTCTCCCTGTAACATTTGATCCCCTTGATAATCAAGAACCTATCTATCTCAGTCTTAAATGTACTCAATGACCTGGCTCCACAGCCTTCTGTGGCAGTGAATTCCATAGATTCGCCACTCTCTGGCTGAAGAAGTTTCTCCTTTCTCCGTTCTAATAGGTCTTCCCTTTACTCTAAGGCTGTGCCCTCAGGTCCTAGCCTCTCCTACAAATGAAAACATCTTCCCAACATCCACGCTGCCCAGGCCATTCAGCATTCTGTAAGTTTCAATTAGATCCTCCCCTCATCCTTCTAAACTCCAATGAATATAGTCCCAGAGTCCTCAAACATCCCTCATATATTAAGCTTTTCATTCCTGGGACCATTCTCGTGAGCCCCCACTGAATCCGCTCCAGGGCCAGTACATCCTTCCTGAGATATGGGGTCCAAAACTGCACACAAAACTCCAAATGTGGCCTTATAAAGCCTCAGTAGTACACCCCTGCTTTTATATTCAAGTCTTCTCAAAATAAATGCCAACATTGCATTTGATTTCCTGACTACTGATTCAACCTGCAAGTTTACCTTGAGAGAATCCTGGACTTGAACTCCCAAGTCTCTTTGCACTTCAGACTTCTGAATTTTCTCCCCATTTAGAGAATAGTCCATGTTTTTATTCTTCTTACCAAAGTGCATGACCTCACACTTTCCCACGTCCTCCATCTGCCACTTCTTTGACCACTCTCCTAATCTGTCCAAATCCTTCTGCAGCCTCCCCACCTCCTCAATACTACCTGCCCCTCTACCTATCTTTGTATCATCTGAAAACTTAGCCAGAATGTTCACAGTTCCTTCATGTAGATCATTAATGTTTAAAGTGAAAAGTTGTGGTCTTAACACTAACCCTTGCGGAACACCACTTGTCACCGACTGCCATCCTGAGAAAGACCCTTTTATCCCCACTCTCTGCTTTCTGCCAGACAACCAATCTTCTATCCATGCTAGCACCTTGATTCTAACACCATGGGCCCTTATCTTACCCAGCAGCCTCCTGTGCAGCACCTTGTCAAAGGCCTTTTTGAAGTCCAGGTAGATAACATCCATTGGCTCTCCTTGGTCTACCCTGCTCGTTACTTCCTCAAAGAATTCCAGCAAATTTGTCAGGCATGACCTCTCCTTGATGAAACCATGCTGACTTTGCCCTATTTTACCATACACTTCCGAATATTCAGAAATATCATCCTTTACAATGGAGTCCAAAATCTTACCCACGACCGAGGTTAGGCTACTCGGCCTGTAATTTTCCATCTTTTGCCTTACTGTCTTTTTAAATAGGGGTGTCACGTTAATGATTTTCCAGTCGTCTGGGACCCTCCCTGACTCTAGCGATTCCTGAAGGATCACCACTAACGCTTCCACTATCTCTTCAGCTATCTCCTTTAGAACTCTGGGGTGTGGTCCATCTGGGCCAGGTGATTTATCCACCTTCAGGCCAATCAGTTTTACTAGCACATTTTCCTTGGTGATGGTCACCATACTCAGCTCTGCCCCCTGACTCTTTTGAATTTTTGGGAGATTACTCGTGTCCTCTACTGTGAAGACTGACATGAAGTAATTATTCAGTTCCTCAGCCATTTCCTTGTTCCCCACTATTATCTCTTCAGCATCATTTTCCAGTGGTCCAATGTCCACTTTTGCCTCTCTTTTGCCCTTTATATATCTAAAGAAACTCTTACAGTCTTCATTTATATTACTGACTAGCTTACCCACATACTTAATCTTCTCCCTCTTTATTTCTTTTTTGTTGCCATCTGTTGGTCTTTGTAAGCTTCCCAATCCTTTGGTTTCCCACTGCCCTTCACCATATTATATGCTTTCTTTTTTGCTGTTATGACTGACTTCCTGACAGGCCTGTACACAACTCCAACCAAGGTTTTTATACCTTTGTGGTTCCTCAATTCTACCCACACAGATTCTACACCATCTGACCTTACTTCGTTTCTTCCTATTGATTTAATTTCATTTCTTACTAACAAGGTAACCCCACCGCCTCGGCCCACCTGCCGATCTTTTTGATAGGATGTATATCCTTGGATATTCAGTTCCCAATCCTGATCCCCTTGCAGCCACATCTCCATGATGCCCACCACGTCATACATGCAAATTTCAATCTGCGCCCCAAGCTCATTTACCTTATTCCTTATACTGTGTGCAATCAGATATAACACCTTCAGCCCTGTATTAACCTTCCCTCTTCTCATTGTCATTCGTTTTCCAGTGTTTGATTGCTAGCCCTTTCCAAACACTCTGCCCTATTCGTGTCTGTGCTGGAGACTTTAATAACCCCTCCTGATTTCTCCCTCCCTGTTATTTCTTTCATATTTTTCCACTTGAATTCACCACTACAGATGTTAATCTGCTGCTTTGTTTCCCACTTGGGCAAGTTTCACCATGTGACTGAATGTAGTATCAAGGAAGCTTAGCAAAACTAAAGGGAACCAGGGAGAAATTTTTCCACTGGTTGGAGTCATATGTAGCACAAATGAAGATAGTTGACATTGTTGGAAGGCAACCATCTCTGCATGTTCCTCACAATGGTGTTCTGGCTCAACCATTTTCAGCTGCCTCATCAATAACCATCCCCCATCATAATGTCTGAGTAGGAACGTTCACTCATGACGGCATAATGTTCAGAACTACTCATAATTCCTTGAGTACTGAAGTAGTGCAAGACCTGAACAATATTCAATTCTCCTTTATTACCATCATCATGCTGTTTGTCTCTTGTTCTTCCACTCGCTCTTTCTTGACTTTCTGTCAACAGAAAAAACCATCTTGTTCCAACGTCTTTCGGTGACAGGTAACATTCATACTGCATAAGTGCCAGACATTGACCATCTCCAAAAAGAAAGAATGCAAACATTGTTTCTTGACATTAAGCAATTAAATAGCCTGCTTAATTGGCACTGCATCCATAAATATTCATAGCCTCCATGACTGATACTCAGTAGCAGCACTGTGCATCAGCTGCAACAAATTTTCAGAGTTTCACAAAGGCTTTTTAGACAGGACCTCCCCAACTCACAACCACAACCACCTATAAGGACAAAGGCAACAAATGCAAAGGAACACCTCCCTAATAGTATTATAGATATACTTACTGTAGACTGCTGAATTTCAAGAAAGCAGCTCACCGCCACATTTCCAAGTGCGGCTAGGAATTGCAATAACTGGTGGCACGAGCATGAATGAACAAAGAAAAACTCACCAGTAGAATTGTTAGTGTGAGGGAGGTACAAAACATGATGCTCAACATAACCTCACAACTCCCATGAGAAGGTAAAATAACAGGAGAAAGGCCACAGCAAAAAGCAGCAGAAGTAGTACGACTCAGGGCAAAAACAGTTGATTTTAGAGCCGAGGCTGAATGCCCAGGCAAGGGACAGGAAATTTGAAGCCACAGTTATTAGGTAGATCAGCTGAGATCATAGAGTCATAGAGTCATACAGCATGGAAAAAGGCCCTTTGGTCCAACTTGTCCTTGCCAATCAATTCTCCAAAACTAAACAAGGTCCATTTGACTGCATTTGGTCCATATCCATGTAAACCTCTCCTACTCATGTCCCTGTCCAAGTGTCTTTTAAAGGTTGTAACTGTACCTGAATCTATTACTTCCCCTGACAGTTTATTCCACATATGAACCACCCTCTGTGTAAGAATGTTGCCACTCAGGTCCCTTTTAAGTCTTTCTCCTTTCACCTTAAAATTATGCCCTCAAGTTTTGAACTCCCCAACCCTAGGGAAAAGAAAACCTTTGCTATTCACCTTATCAATGTCCCTCATGATTTTATATACTTCATAAGGTCACCCCTCAACCTTCTACACTCCAGTGAAAAAAGTCCCAGCCCCTCCTTATCACGTAAACCCTCCACACATGGTAACATCTTTGTAAATCTTTTCTGCACCTTCTCCAATTTAATAATATCCTTCCTATAGAAGGACAACCAGAACTGTACAGAATATTCCAGAAATGGCCTCATCAAAGTCATGTACAACTGTAACATAAAATCCCAAATCCTATATTCAGTGGTCTGAGCAATGAAGACAAGTGTGCCAAATGCCTTTTTTACCACTTTGTCTGCTTGTGACGCAACGTTCAATGAACTATGACCTGACGTCTCTCCATTCTACAATATTCCCCAGGGCCCCACCACTAACTGTGAAAATCCTGCCCTTATTCTTCTTATCAAGATGCAACATCTCAATTTAATTTATCTAAATTAAACTCCATCTGCTACCCGTCTGCCCATTGGGCCAATTGATTAAAATCTATTTGTAATCTTCGATAGCCTTCCTCGCTGTCCACTATACCAACAATGTTGGTATCTTCGGCAAACTCACTAACCATGCTTCCTATATTCTTATCCAAATCGTTTATTTAAACAACAAACAACAGTGGACCCAGCACCAATCCCTGTGGAACACTGCAGGTCACAGACTTCCAGTCCAAAAAACAACCTTCCACCACCATCCTCTGTCTCCTACCATCAAACCAATTTTGTATTCAATTTAGACAACAGGAGGCTGGAAGAACGCAGCAAGCAAAGCAGCATCTGGAGGAAAGGAGAAGTCAATATGTTGGATATTACCCTTCTTCAGGGCTGGTAATACCTAAAACATTGATTTCTCCTTTCTTCCAGATGCTGCTTGGCTTGTTGTGTTCTTCAAGCCTCCTGTTTCTCTACGTTGGATTCCAGCATCTGCAGTTATTTTTTGTCTCTAACCAAGTCTATATCCAATTGGTATGCTCTTCCTGAATCCTTGTGATCTAACTTTATGAATTAGTCTACCATGTGGAACCTTGTCAAAAGCCTTAATACAGTCCATGTAGACAACATCTACCACTCTGCCCTCATCTATCTTCTTCGTCACATCCTCAAAAATCTCAATCAAATTTGTGAGACACTGTTTGCTATTGTATGCAGTTTAGCATGTGCAGTCATGTGTTGTAGTTTTACTAGGCTAACAACTCATTGTTAAGCACACCTTGTGCTACTCTTGGCATGCACCCTACATTAAAGCAGAACTGATCCTGTGACTTAGAGTGAACAAATACATTTGGCTGTGAGGCAAGAGATTGTGGTCGAAGTAAACGAAGTAAACTGCTGAAGGCCACAGCGCCTAATGATTTCCTGGTTTTGAACTAGTACATGTATATGAATGAATCCTTCTAGCATGGCAGCAGTGCGACACAATATAAAGGATGGCATACTCTGTAAAGGACAAACATAGTAGCCACAAAATTTGCAGTGGTTAGCCTATCAATACTAGTTTGACCAATCTGTGATATGTAGGGTATAGTCATGTAAGTTTTTATTTGTTGGTTTCCTTACTGCCTGCACCTTCTGATTAGTGTTCAACATGGTAGACTGATCTCTTATCTGAGGTAGGAAAGTATGTGATAGTCAGAAATTTCCTTGGCCAAGCATGACCTGATGCCATAAGACTTCATGGGGTCTGAAAATCAATGTTGAGGATATGCAACTCCACCAGCGTGATGTGTGCCTGTATCAGCGTTGAACATGTATTGCTTATGTAATGTCCCTTCAAGGAATAAGCAGTGGTCACCTAAAGAATAAAAAACCCGCAATAAGTTTAGAATTTGTATCTTAAAGCATGGTAAAACAAAAGTAGCCCTTGGAATTGGTTACATTTGATTAAAATTAATTGGGAAAAGAAAAATTAAGTCAAGAGACATAACTTATCTCTTCCTTTCTCCTTGCGTTTGGCTGGAAGAAAGATGCTGAGGAAATTTTAATTTCATAAACATTATGTTTAAATTATCACGTTTGGAATTTCATTTTCTAGCCAGAGTGAACTTTCAAAAACTGTGTCAACTAAATTACTAGCTCTGGGTAACAAGATTTGCTCATTTTAAATAAATGTACTTTGGTATGAAAGTATCTAAGTAATAGAAATCTTGGAAATGCAGTTCTCTTTGAACAAAATTATTTAATAGTATATTCTAAAATCTGAGATAACTGATATTGAGGAATTTAAAAAGGAGTACAATCTAACAAAGGAGCTAAGCTTTTCCTTTGTTAATTATAACACACTTAATTCTGTACAGGAGGAAGAGGGGCTGGTGACACAATTACATCCAGGAGTTTTCACTTTATGCCTTTAAATCAATAGTAAACCATTAGTAATTAATCCATTCTCCTAGAAGTGGAATGAACGGATACGTTTGTTTTTCAGAGAATTGAAACTACTGAAGGCTTTCACTGATAGCTGCGAACTTCTGAACTTGTCTGCAGACTTTCAACATTGCAACACTGTGATGGATGAGGCATCCTTGACCCATCAAGCCATTTGTTAACACATCTCAGCATTGGAGAACTAGAGTGAAAACACTACATGTATTGACTATCAGGAATCTCAAAACCACAAAACCTGGGTACGCTTAAGCATATCATGTCAAAAATTATATTAAGTCTCACATGCCCTGGTATTCTGAAACATTTAAATTGAATAGTTACCTGAAAATGTAAAGGAATTTTGGGAAATGATAAAATGCATGTGCGCAGCCTCAGTGGTTTCAATGCATAAAAATTGTCAGTGACTTTCAGGGAGTAAACAGAACTTTGAATTTTGATAAATTTACATAGACATATATCAAATATCTCAAATGAGTTATCAAGTTACTTTTTGAAAAATGTGGGTCACCTTGAGAAAGAACAAACAAAATGTGTTTTGCCTGAATCTAATTGCTTTCTGAGGTTCCCTTCCGGTATTCCTTCGGGGCTGAAGCTGAATTCTTCCTTTAGGCTTGCCAAAAGCTGTACTATTCTTCCATATCCAGTTCAGAATTGTCCTAGACATCCAGGGTTATCTGAACGTATTGCTCCTACACTCCCCTCTAAAGAGTACATGTTAGACCTTTACTCTCCCTAGATCCTTTTTGAATTCCTCCCACTGCTCTGCTGTAGACTTACCTGCAAGGAGCTGTTCCTGGTCCACTGTGGGCAGATCCTTCTTTATTTAAATAAAATCTGCAATCCCCAACCTGTAGTGATTGGAACCGGGTGGACCCACTGACTACGCAGTTCTTGATTGGGGTTGTCACTTGGGCCAATCAAGAGACACCAGCTGACCAATGTTAACAGATTTAGAATCTCTTCAGTTCAGGGGACTGATTCCGAGCTGGCAGGCCACATTCAGTGTAACGTGCACAAACAAATAAAGGGCGACTTGGTGACAGGATACTGGCGTCTGTGCAGTTACTTCACAATCCAAAGTCACCTTTTGCAGGTCAACCTTTTCTTTGGCCTGATCAAACATAGTTTCTGATAATTGAACATCAACTTCCTGATCTTTACTCCTTGATTCCTTCTCCTGTTCCAACCTGTGGATTTGTGACCTTGTTACCACGCAGTCAAGAAAAATCTCAGAATATACATCCTGTAACACCTCAGTTACTTAATTTTCCACTGGCTTTTCACCCACAGTAGGCATCACTCCTGCCTGTATCCAGCTATATCATTACAGAGGCTAAACTGTATTTCCAGAATAGAGAACTTCTCTGTTACCTTAATTACCTCTTCACAGATTTTCACTGGACTCTCGAGCTTTACCTTATATAATGGAGCAGTGCATACTCACCATGAATTCCACGTATTACCTCATTTTCTGGCAATAGTCCTTCTCAATTACATATCTCCTCATCTCTCACCATCAAAGATTGACTTGCTCCTGTATCTCATAAAATCTTAATTTCTTTACTTGGTCGTCCTAATAGACATGAATGAACCTTATCCACACAATTAAATTATTTGAAGAAATCTTAGCAACCAACCCGTGACCAGGCTGTATTTTTTTTTGCAGCTTTTTAGTTTCCACAGTGCCTTCCTTCACCATCCTTTACGAATAAGAGACAATCTAACCACGTCTCCTTGACATTCAATGGTGTTGCATCACTGAATCCCCCACTATCAACATCCTGGAGGTTACCATTGACTAGAAACTCAACTGGACTCATCTCATAATCACAGTGACTACAAGAGCAGGTCAGAAGCAAGGAATATTTTGGACAGTAACTCATTGTCTAACTCCTCAAAGCCTATCCAGCATCTACAAGGCACATGTCAGGTGTGTGATGGAATACTCCTCACTTGCTTGGATGGGTTCAGCTCCAAAAACACTCAAAATTGACACCATACAGGACAAACCAGCTTGCTAGATTGGCAACACAGCCCCAAACATCCATTCCATCCACCACTGACACTCAGTAACAGAGTGAATGCTATCCAAAAAATGCACAGCAGAAATCCATCATAAATCATCAGATAGCATCTTCCAAACTCATGACCACTTTCAGAAGGACAAGAGCAGCATATACACCACCTCCAAGTTTCCCTCCAAGCCACTCACCATCCTGACTTGGAAATATATCACCATTCCTTCACTGCCACTGGGGCAAAATCCTGGAAATCCCTCTCTGATGGCATTGTGGATCAACCCACAGTAGGTGGGCAGCAGCAATTCAAGAAGGCAAATCACTACACCTTCTCAAAGGCAATCAAGGATGGGTAATAAATGCTGGCCAGCCAGCAACATCCATATCTTATGAATGAATAAAAGAAAAAAGAGGGGAGAATGTCTGTGGAGAGGTGGATGTGGTTGGTTGTGCATTTATGAGTGGGCTGGTGCATTGAGCCAGGTGCTTGCTGGGGGATGGGAGCTCCAATGGGATGTGCCCAGTGTCAGTTTTATAGTTAGCCGTGAGTTAGGTCAGGTCTAAATTCCTTGAATACTGGCTAACTATTAAAATTAGCAAGTCAAAGCCCAGAGATTCTGACTCTAGTTGAGAATTTTTTCAGAGGGTTCCAGAAATCAGATATTTGCCGATCAGAAGTTTCAATTTCCCAGGCATTTACTGTGTACGCACTGAGGTGAGAAATCCAAGAGCTCCCAACTTGCACCTTTCAGGATGTGTCAGGTCTATTACCGCCTGGAAATCAGAAGATCTGGACTAATATTGTAGGACTGCTCATGGTATAGTCTTGAACTCTGGTTGTACATAAATTGCAAATCATAGGTTTTAATTACTGATAAAAATTTCTATTTGTAGTTAGATTTGTCTTATTTTTTTCTTTAAAGACCAGATACAAAGGAATATGTTAGGAAAGTTGTCCCAGGTAGGAGATAGTTTCTGGGTTTTTGTCAAGTTTTTATCATCATGAGTGGAAGGAGGGTGATTTACTAGCTTTTGTGTACTTGAGTCCAAGGGAACCGATGGAGTCAATGAAGCACAGTTGGTCCGGGCAGGGCAGCTGTAGTATTTTGGAACACTGGAAGTGTAACAAAGGCATGGATAAGTGTTTCAGCAGCAGATGTAGAAATAAGAAACATAATGGTGGTGGAATTAGGCAGTTTCTGTGATGGAGAGAGTAAGGTGTCAGATAGTCATTTCAGAGTCAAAAAGCAAACTAAGATTATGAACAGCCTGAACGTTGTTATGGAGGGGGATGGGAACAGTAACAAAGCATTCCCTACCAGCCATATTAACTTCTCCTAATATTGTACTATACTTCCTTTAGTATCAATGCCACCACATAATAAAACTTTTACCTCAATATTCCAAACTCAAACAAGTGCACCGTTTCATATACCCAATAATCCTAATTTTGGGATTTGGCACAACAATGCCAAACTCCACCACACTTTTAAACAATCTGGCTCATGATGACAGTGGAAAGGCTTTCCACTCTATTTTGTTGTTTTTCTCACTATAAAATACACGTGACAATAAAATAATTTATTCCAAAAAATTCAGCCAAAATATTTTTGACTTTTTAAGTTGAAATACCCTCAAAATCCACAATTCATAAACCCCTTTATTCTCCTCTTTGTCTGCACGTACCTACCTG
This sequence comes from Ginglymostoma cirratum, assembly GCA_024137785.1. Lineage (NCBI taxonomy): Eukaryota > Metazoa > Chordata > Chondrichthyes > Orectolobiformes > Ginglymostomatidae > Ginglymostoma > Ginglymostoma cirratum. The sequence goes on from JAHRHZ010000228.1 coordinate 168,717, forward strand.
CATTATGAACAGCCTGTCATATTGATATTGTGTGCAGAGTCACACATTTTACAACTCAAGAAACAAAAACATAATATTACATGATCAAAATCAATTTCACTTATTCAGCTGCCATACATTCATGATTCTGTTAATATATTCTAAGCTAGTGGTTCTTAAAATGCTTTCGTTAAAGGACCCCCCTTACAAATGGATTAGTAATTACCAATTTCCAACTTAACTTATAATACTATAAAATAATCAAAATATAAAATAGCTGCATATATGGAATGTTTGAATAATGCTTTTAAGAAAACAGGCAACTGTTTAGTAACAATTCAAGGATTGTTGATCCATCACTGACCTACATTGGCTCGTAGTAAAACTACACATTGATTTTAAATTTTCATCCTTGCTTCCAATTCCCTCCGTGGCCTCCAGCATCCCTTGTTGCTATCTCTGCAATCTCTTCCAGCTCTTCAACCCTCTGAAAAATAGAACCCCTCGAATTGCAGCTTTTTTTAATCAATCGTGGCATGACCTTCAGTTGCCAAGGCTTTAAGCTCTGGCTCTCTACCTTACTTTTCCCCCTTTAAGACACTCCTTACAATGTACCTCTTTGACCAAGGTTTTGGTCATTTGCCTTATTTTCTCCTTATATAGGTTGGTGCCATATTTGTTATATAATGCTTCTGAAGTACTTTGGAATGTTTTATTGTGTTAAATGTACTTTATAAACACAAGCTGGTGTTGTTACTTCATTCCTTCAATTCTATTAAAAGTGGTGTTTAGGGGAGTGTGACGTTCTTGAGGATACTTTACAGACCTGTGCAATCCAAAATAATTTCTCAATATTATTTAATCATAAGGAATTTACGTTATTGCAACATCGTGGAAAATTTACCAAGTCAAATTGCAGCTTTTTCATGATTACAACATTCAAACCAACAAGTGTTTACGATAAGAAATAAAAGTGCTGGAAATTATCAGCAGGAAATGCAACATTATAACGGCACTTAGCAACTGCATGTATTGAAATTGCACCATCATCTCAGCAGAAGCTGGACTCCTTACTACCCTCCACTACCATTCCACTGGCAGTAAATCTGAAATTCAACGCTGAAAACTGTGGCAGCCAATGCAATTGCCACCACAAAAAGAGGGGATTATTAATTCTTTACAAAGCTGGCGACTTGCTTTTATTCTTTTTTTCTCTTTTTCCCTTTCTATTTTTGCTCTCTCTCTCTCTCTCTCACACATACACACACACACACTCATCTACAAGAGAAAGAATTTCAAAGTCACCTGCAATGTCTCTTAGGACTCTAGTTTGAGAACAACTCTTCTACATGAATTATGTTCAGAGTTAAAATTTTCAACTGACTACCAGCAATGCCACATGCAAACTGCTTATTTTAATGAACCAGTTCCTCTGCTTTCACTTAAAAACAGGACTAGAAGAAATCAACTGTACGGTAATTAATAAAAGCTTCATAGTCTTTTGAAGATTAGTGCAGGGAATCCTGAGAAAGTATTGAAGAAAGTGAACAGGGAATTGTTTACATAGGAAAGTTTGAAAGCTACTGGTCTAGACTAATAGATGATTGCCTTTTGTTCTTTATACCAAGTGATTTATCTGGAAGAACAGAAATTGCTTGAGGCAGTTCGTTGCACTTAATAGGTAAACAATTAAAGTGTTCCATTTCAGATTAAATCCTTAAGGGAGAGACAATGAAATTGGAGGATAGATATATCTAATCTGGAATTACACATTTCATTCCCTGCCCTCAAGTGACATCTTTCCATTTCACTGGACCACCAGTTAAAACATTTGTTTTGTAGTTGTTATGCAACCCTGCAGCTAACTTTGTTTAGCTGGCAGAGTAGAGGGTAGAGGAGATAAAGGATATTTTTTCACAAATACTCCAATTCTAAATGACATGAACAACGAAATGGTATGAGACGTAGTGTGTCTTTGATTTGAAGTTTAGGAATTGCTTGTACTGTTATTAAATTTGCGAAAAATAATTGTAATCGCTAGAAAAAGTGTTGATATTTTATGCAGAATTAATTTTCAACACTTCTAAAGATTCATATTTCATTTAGAACTTTTAACTATTTCTCCTTGGTAGCTAACAGGTCTATTGAGTTTCTTTGGCACTTTCTGTTTTTATGTCAACCGTGACTTGTTTGGACGAGCTTCAGACCTGAAGTGACTAACATTCAAAATTCCATTGCTAAAAAAGAAAAAAAATCTTGGAAAAGAACAATGAATTTTAATATGGAGTGAAAGAATGTTTGTATATTATTTCCAACAGAACATATGTCTTTCTGAAGAAGACATTCTGAAGCAAATATTATCAAAGTTTCCAAAAGGGCTACTCAGCTTGTGACTTCATTATAGCCTTAGCCCTAACATGGGCTAAAGAACTGAATTCCAGCATGACTACCCTTGATGTTAAGTCTATATTTGATCATAGAACATAGAACATAGAACAGTTACAGCACAGTACAGGCCCTTCGGGCCACGATGTTGTGCTGAACTTTTACCCTAAAACTAAGGTCTATCTAACCTCCACCTCTACCTTATACTATTATTCATATGCCTATTCAATAGCCACTTAAATGCCCCTAATGAGGCCGACTCCACTATCCATTCCGGCAATGCATTCCACGCCTCTATAACTCTCTGAGTAAAGAACCTACCTCTGATGTCTCCCCTATATCTACCTCCACTCACTTTAAAAGTGTGCCCCCTCGTAATAGCTAACTCCACACTAGGAAAAAGTCTCAGGCTGTCCACTCTTTCTATTCTTCTGATCATTTTGTACACCTCTATCAAGTCACATCTCATCCTTCGTCGTTCTACAGAGAAAAGCCCTAGCTCTCTCAACCTTTCCTCATAAGACCTACCCTCCATTCCTGGCAACATCCTGGTAAACCTCCTCTGCACCTTTTCCAACGCTTCCACATCTTTCTTGTAATTAGGCGACCAGAACTGGACACAATACTCCAGATGTGGCCAAACCAGGCTTTTGTATAGCTGGAGCATAACATCACGGCTCTTGAACTCAATCCCTCTATTAATGAAAGCTAACACGCCATACACCTTCTTAACAACTCTATGCACCTGGGTGGCAGCATTCAGGGAACTGTGGAACTGTGGACATGAACCCCAAGATCCCTCTGCTCCACCACACTGCCAAGAATCTTTCTGTTAACCCTGTATTCTGCTTTCAAATTTGTCCTTCCAAAATGAATCACCTCACACTTTTCAGGGTTAAACTCCATCTGCCACTTCTCAGCCCAGCTCTGGATCCTATCAATGTCTCTTTGTAACCTAAAACATCCCTCCGCACTATCCAAAACTCACCTTCGTATTGTCCACGAACTTACTAATCTACCCTTCCACTCCTACATCCAAATCATTTACAAAAATCACGAGTAGAAGAGGACCCAGAACAGATCCTTGTGGTACACTCGTAACTGAGCACCATGTTGAATATTTTCCGTCCACTACCACCCGTTGTCTTCTCAGGGTCAGCCAATTCTGAATCCAATCTGCCACATTTCCACCTATCCCATGCCTTCTTACTTTCTGTATGAGTCTACCACGGGGAACCTTATCAAACACTTTACTTAAATCCATGTATACCACATCCACGTGTTTGGCCACCTCTTCAAAGAATTCAGTAAGGTTTATAAGGCATGATCTACCCCTCACAAATCCGTGCTGACTATCACGAATCAAACTGTGCCTTTCCAAGTGATCATAAATCCTATCTCACAGAGCCCTTTCCAATAATTTGCCCACCACTGAAGTAAGACTAACTGGCCTATAATTTCCGGGGTTATCCCTATTCCCTTTTTTGAACAAGGGAATGACGTTTGCCACTCTCCAATCTTCCGGCATAATGCTCGTGGACAGTGAAGATGAAAAGATCATTGCCAAAGGCCCTGCGATCTTTTCCCTCACTTCCCATAGAATCCTTGAATAAATCCCATCAGGCCCGGGGGATTTATCTATCTTCAAGTTCCTCAAAATTCCTATTATGTCTTCCTCACTAACATTGACTTCCTCTCGCCTACCAGCCTGTTTCACACTGTCCACCCCTACAACTAGGTCCCTCTCAGTTGTGAATACCGAAGAAAAGTATTCATTAAGGACCATTCCAATCTCTTTAGGCTCGTGCACAAATTCCCTTTACAATCCTTGATCAGCCCTACTATTTCTCTGGTCATTCTCCTATTCCTCATGTATGTGTAAAAAGCTTTGGGGTTTTCCTTGATCCTATCTGCCAAGGTTTTCTCATGTCCCCTTATAGCTCTCCTAAGCCCTTTCTTCAACTCTTCCCTGGCTAACTTTTATCCTTCTAGAACCTTTTCCGATCCTTGTTTCCTAAACCTTATATAAGCATACTTCTTCCTCTTAACTCGTCGTTCGACCTCTCTCAAGAACCAAGGCTCCCTCACTCCACTGCATCTTCCCTGCCTGCTAGGGACAAACATATTGAGCGCACGCAGTATGCATTCCTTAAACAATCTGCACATTTCTACAGTGATCTTCCCTGACAGTATCTGTTCCCATTATATGTTACCCAGTTCTTGGCTAACAGAATTATAATTACCCTTCCCCCAATTATAAACCTTACCCTGCTGTATGTACCTATCCTTTTCCATGACTATGGTAAAAGTAACAGAGTTATGATTACTACCGCCAAAATGCTCTCCTACCAACAGTCTAACATATATGGGTAAATGCTGTAAATCAGCTGTCGAAGGTGACTTCTTCACCTTTCCAGTATCTGCCTCCCAATGCGCTCCTCCACTTCACTGCAACTATTAGGGGTCTGTAAAAAATCCCCAAGGAAGTGACTGCTCCTTTCTTGTTCCTGACCTCAACCCAAACTGACTCTGCAGACATATCATTCTCAAACTGCCTTGCAGTAGCTGCTATACTAGCCCTGACTAGCAATGCCACTCTGCCGCCTCTTTTTCCACCCTCCCTATTTCTTTTAAAGCATCTAAATCCCAGAACTTCCAACAACCATTCCTGTCCCTGAGTTACCCAAGTGTCTGTAATGGCTACAACATCGTTGTTCCAAGTACTGACCCATGCTCTAAGTTCATCCACCTTATTTCTGATACTTCTAGCATTGAAATATACACACTTCAAACCATCCCTGTGTCTGTAATTTCACTCCGTCGACCACATACTTTATTAACAACCTCACTCACTGTTGTGTCTGTTGGAAGGCTGAATACCTCATCCCCTGAATTACAAATCTGGTTCCCCACACCCTGCCAATCTAGTTTAAACCATCCTGTATAGCTCGAGCAGACCTCCCTCCCAGGATATTTGTGCCCTTCCGGTTCAGGTGCAACCTGATCGTGGGGCATCAAGGGACTCTCACAAAACTGAAGGCAATTGGATTTGGGGGATGCTCTCTGCTGGTTAGAGTCATACCTGGCACAAAGGAAAATGGTTGTGATTGTTGTAGGTCAGTCATCTTAGCTGCAGGACATCTCTGCAGGAGTTCTTCAGGATAATGCTTGAGGCTCAATCATCTTCGGCTGCTTCATCAACAAACCTCCCTCCATCTTAAAGTCAGAAGTGGAGATATTCCCCAAAGCCTATCCACCATCTACAAAGCAAAGTCAGTAGTGTGATAGTATACATCACACTTGCATGGTTGTTTGCAGTACCAACAACACTCAAGATACTTGATGCCATTCAGCACAAAACAGCCCATTTAAATGGCATCAGATCCACAGACTTCCACTCCCTCCACCACTGATGGTCAGTAGCAGCAGTGTACACCATCTGCAACAATGCACTGCAGAAGTTCACCAGAGATCCTTTGGTAGTACTTCCAAATCCATGACCACTTCCACGTAGAAGGACAAGGGCAGCAGATACATGAAAACATCATCACCTGCTGGTTGTCCTCCAAACCACTCACCATCCAGACTTGGAAATTATTCTTTTTCCTTCAACATCACTGAGTCAAAATCCTGGAACTCCCTAATGACATTGTGAATGTACTGACACAAAAAGAAGGAAGGTCACCACCAACAGGCATTAAATGCTGGCTCAGCCAGTGATGACTACAACCCAGGAGTGAATAAAATAAAAGCAAGTTTCAAATGAAATTCTAAGGAATAAGATATTAAATGTCAGTATGTGAAGTTTCCTGTATCTGACAATGGAACTTTAATATTGATGTTTAAATCGTGGCTCATTCTGTCTTCTGTCATCTGGACATCATCAGGGTTAATATGCTGAGATTTTTCTGACTGATGATTGCAATGAATAAATCTGTTATTATGCCTGTAGCTGACCAAAATATTACAACTAGTGAAGTGCACAGTGTGCATTGTTTGCTCATCTTCCTCAGGAAAAGGGAGTCTTATGCTTCCAAATGGTTCAGCCTACGTAGGACTCCAGTCCTACATTTACTAGATTATACTTCTTAATTCCTTGTGAATTGTCTCCATCCCATACCAGTTGCAAATATTTGCTAAAAGATTCAATCTTTGACCAGTACCATTGTACAAACACTATTAACACCAGGAACAGTTTCAAAAATCTCCATACCCTTACAGTCTAAACAGGAATGGACAATAAATATATTCTTAACATTGCCCACATGGAAAAATTAAGTTTAATAAAAGACTCCGAGTCTTTAGCTCCAGGAGATATTGTATTTACTCAGTTGTTGACAGTAATTTAATTGATATGAGCTATGTTATATTAGTTCCAAACCTCTTTTCCTTCAAACTGTTACTGATTTTTGGCTGGGTGCAGGAAATGAGTTTCAAGGACCACTCTGAAAGAATAACATTATATGTTGGCATCTATGCAATTTTATTAGACTAATGTTTAAAAAAACTTTGTATTTCAAATTTCACATGCAGGGTTCTAAACTTCATTTATTTCTGTGGCAATTAACAATTTTGAAGGCAATACACAGCATGATCCCAGGTCCCTTGCAGTTCCTCTTTAGAAGCAGCATATGTTCAATCAATTTAGGATGCAATGCTTGACTCGTTATCACTCTGTATTTAAGTATGAATACACTAGTAGAGAGAAGAAAATTGGACAAAATAACTTGTCTGATCCCTGTTACAGAAGCTTTCAAGAAGGCGTTGAAACAGTCAGCCAAAATTTCTTTTCAAAACGTTCTGTTCCTAGGCAGCATGCATGACACAATGCAATTTTGGTATTCCACTGGACTCTAGAATTAGAATCCCTACATTGCAGGAAGAGGCCATTCGGTCCATCAAGGTTGCATCAGCCCTCTGAAGATCATCCCATCCAGCACCCCCACCCTATCACTGTAACCTGACATTTCCCATGGCTAATCCACCTAACCTACGCTTCCCTGGACACAATGGAACAAGTTAGCATTGCCAATTCACCTAACCTGCACTTCCCTGGACATAATGGAACAATTTAGCTTTGCCAATTCACCTAACCTGCACACCTTTGGACTGCGGGAGGAAATTGGAACACCTGGCCGAAACCAACCCAAGACACAGGGAGAACATGCAAACTCTACACAGTCACCCAAGACTGGAGTTGAACTTGGGCCGCTGGTGCTATTAGGCAGCAGTACTAACTACTGAGCCACCATGCCATCATAACTAAGTGTATGCAGCAGGCTTTTTCAGGCTGTGGGTGTGGGGTCTGATGCCTTGCATGCAGAGGCTAGCCAGTATGGCTCACTGACTGTGTGTGGTGAAAAGCAAGATGGTTGTGACTGAGGCAGAAAAGTAGGTTTGCTGAGCTGCTGCACAAACTACGCATGCTTCTCACCCCAAGCTGCAGCCTCTACTTCACAAGTGGTGGAATTAAACCAGAAGTGGGTGGGGTAGTGTTGGCAAATAGATGTTGGGGAAAGATTATTGTATATGGGGCAGGGGAGAGGAGTTGGTTGTTGAATAAAGCGTTCATACTCAAATGTAAATAGCTAACCTACATCAGTTCTGATTGTAGGTTCTGAGGAAAGACATGTACTTGTTCTAAGCTTAATGTGTGTTTAATAAAAAGGTTATCTAACCAACACCTTCGACTTAGCATTCTCCTTATGTTTCCAAAAACCAGCTTCATCCAAGCCCCACACGATAAAAACACACTGATTATTTTGTATGTGTGATGTGGAGGTTCTGGAGTTGGACTGAGGGCAAAAGTCACACGACACCAGGTTATATTCCAACAGAGTTATTTGAAATCACAAGCTTTTGAAATGCTGCTCCTTTGTCACCTGACGAAGGAGCAGTTCTCCGAAAGCTTGTGACTTCAAATAACTCTTGTTGAACTATGAGCTGGTGTTGTGTGACTTCTGATTTTGTATGCAGTAAGATGGGTGATTACTCTGTGTGTTGCAGGGGGAGGAGGGTTTGTAGAAAGTAGAGAGGGGCTGATTACATTGATCTGAAATATTAACTTCGTTTCTCACTCTCCAGGTACAGCCACAGTATTTCTGTTTTTATTTCAGATTTCCAGCATCTACATTGTTTTATTTTGTATTTACAAATTTCCGGAGACCTGTTGATCTTTTGTGTAATTTCTTACAATTAAAAAGAAAAAAACATTAGTGAAACTGTCTCCAGTTCAACCCCTTTCTGTTCGCTTATCATGCTTGCTCTTCTCATTGCCATCTTTATTCCTTCAAAATTATGTATATCTCCAATTCTATTTCACTCTTTAAATTCTATTTCGTCTCTTTTGTACCGTCCTCCTCTCCCCTCTTCCCCACTGTTATCTCAATGTACACAGAGACCTGCCTTGTAAATTAGATCCTCTAATTAGATAAAGAAGTACTAGTAATGTGATGCATAACATACTGATGATTACCATCAAAAAGTCAGTGTGAAGGAAAAAGACAGATGTAACCATCAAATTCAAAGGGTGATGAAATAAACAAAAGCAACTCCAGGCTTATTAGTCTTACCTCCAAGGAAAATTCCTCAATTCCTTGTAAAATAATTGATTTGATTTTCATAAATGAACTTAACTAGCTGTACTATTCTATAGCAGTTAATGTGTTAAGATGGAGAAGATGTTATCTAGTCAATTCCTTGATTTCCTTGTGAAAGAAATAATGCAGATTAACCTTAATAAATCCTACAATATTGTATAATTAAACTTCTAAATGGTATTTGGCAACATTCCATGGAAACAAATTAAATTAATTCAACTTAATTAAATTCAAAGCTCTTGGGATCCAGGGCAGCTGTTGGATCTGAATAAGAAACTGTGGAAGGTAGAAATAACACCTACTATTTATATGATGAAAGTTCTGAGGAAAGGACACTGGACCCAAAATGTTAACACTGATTTTCTCTTCATAGATGCTGCCAGACGTGCTGAGATTTTCCAGCAACTTTGTTTTTGTTCCTGATTTACAGCATCCACAGTTCTGTCGGTTTTTGTCAGTCAGAGAGTATTTCTGATTTTAAATTCAATGAATAAATCATGTCAAAGTTTATTCACATATTTTTGCATGCATCTTCAATTGAATTACAAATCCTTTTCTCATCCTGCACAAAACTGTAGGACTGCACCATCATTTTTCAGATTCTAGGGAAACCATGTTCTGGGAATATAGATAAAAATGCCATTGTGACATAACTGATGCTGCATGCAGTGTCTCATTCCTGAGGCATATATATAATGTGCCCATTATTTATCCCCTACCAAATGAACAACACCTTGTTTCTTTTTGGACAAACTTCCCAATCTGTCAACAATTAATTTAAAGTAGCCAAATATTTTGTTGTGCTACTTGAAAATACCCATCCCTGCAGGGAACCAGGAAATTCCTTTATTTAAAGCAAATAAAGCATCAAAAACAAATAAACAGCAACATTAGTATACCAGGGACTAAGATGAAAATGAAACTTTAATAGGTGGCACAGTACACTTTTCAGTACTATTTCAGGCAACATAACGTCAACATCAAAACAAGCTAAAAGGCCAACTTCTACCTCCACATCCAAAGAGAATAGGGGTAGATATGCTGTTTAAATAGAGGCAATTTCCTGCCCTGGTACTTGACACCCATTTCACATTCTGCCTTATTTTAACTCCTGGGTTTGGAGAAGAATGCAATTCCTTTGCCAGACAAGATTCACTTTAAACACCAAAGGCATCCTGTGTTTCAGCATGTTGATTCCAAAATTCCCATCATTGCCTTGCCTAAAGTTAGATATCTCTTGCTTTTGTCTAAAAATCCCACATTCATCTAAAGTCACCATTAATCTAGTCTATAGGCTTATTGGATGTTTGTACAGTTTGTTTTCTTCTGGAATCCTCTACTTAACTACTATAGCTATACCATTTCTTTTCCTCCCTTAAAAACTTCCTCAATTCTCTCCTTTTTTGACTGCTTTTGGCATTCCCTATGTGCATCCCATGACAAAATTGCACTTATGACAGCAACATGGCGGAGACAACAGGTTAGGTAATGACCTGGCTCCTGGACAATCCACTCTTTTTCAGCTGACCTGGTGCATCCTTCTTCTTTCATTATTTTGTCTACTTATTTTTAATTTTTCTTAATTTCACCTTTTGTATCAAATTCATCTTTCCTTTTTGCTGAAGCTGATGTTCAGCAGTTTCAGTTGGACAGCCCCGTGTCTTCGGCAGTTTTGACGGGCCCCCGGTCATTGGGAATTTTGGCAGGCCCCTAGACTTTAGCATTCTCGACAAGCCCCGATCCTCTGCAGTTTTGACAGGGACTGGTCCTTGGTGGTTTTGACAGGCCTTCAGTTCAGAACAGTTTCGGCAGGACCTGGGTTCTCGGCAAGTTTGAGAGACACCCCCCACCCCCTGCTGTCCTGGGCAGTTGGGCAGGCCCCGGTCTTTGGCAGCAGCCGGTTTGTGAAACCAAGAAGCTGTGGAATAAACAAAAATGATATTTTTCTTAAATTTGTCTCATTTTTTATATATAATTTATGTACTTAAATATTTTGTGGTTTTGTTGTGACTTATACATATTTTACTGTATTTTCACAAAGGCAAGTCACAATAAATTTCTATCTATCTATCAAAAGGCTATAAATGGGGTGGTCAGATTGGCTGATCAATGGCAAATGGAATTGAATCCAGATAAATATGAGGTGGTGCACTTGGGTATGGTCAAACAAGGCAAGGGAGTTGATGATAAATGGTAGGGCCCTGGAAAGCATCAAGGATCAGGTGGATCTTGCAGCGTGTGTACGCTGGTACCTTAAGGTATCAGGGCAGGTGGATAGAGTGGTTAAGAAGGCATATAGCATACTCACCTTTATTAGTTAAGGCATACAGTTTAAGAGCAGGGGGATCATTAAATGTTTAAATGCTGTCTAGACCACAGCTAGAGTATTGTGTGCAGTTCTGGAACCCACTTTACTGGATGGATGTGATAGCACTGGAGAGGGCGTAGAGTACATTTACCTGGATGTTGTCTGGACTGGAGAAACAAAGAATAGTACAGCACAGGAACAGGCCCTTCAGCCAAACATGTCGGTGCCAACCAAGATGCCATTCAAAACTAATCCTATCTGACCGTACATGCTCCATATCCCTGTATTCCCTGTTTGTTCATGGGCCTGTCTGAGTGCCTCTGAAACATTGTTTCTATTATCTCCCTTGGCGGTGTCTTGCTGGCATCTACCAAACTTGGTGTAAAAACCTTCCTCACACATCTCCTCTAAACTTTCCATCTCTCGCCTTAAAAACTATGCCCCCGGTATTCAGCATTTCTACTCAGGTAAAAAGACTCCGACTATCTGCCCTATCCTATCTCATAATTTTATGTACTTCTATCAGGTCACTGCTCAATCTCCACCACTCTAAGTGAAAGCAATCCAAGTTTGTCCAATCTCTCTTTATAGCTAATACACTCCAATTCAAGAAACATCCTGGTAAACCTCTTTTGCACTCTCTCCAAAGCCTCCACATCCTTCTTATAGTGTGATGACCAGAACTGCACACAATTATCCAGTGTTGGCTTAACTAAAGTTTTATATAGCTCAACATGATTTGACAACTTTTATGCTTAGTGCCCTGATTGATGAAGGTAAGCATATCATAGACCTTCTTTACCACCTTATCCACTTGAATTGTCACTTTCAGGGAGCTATGGACTAACACCCCAAGATCCTTATGTTTAGCAATGCTCCCAAGGTTCCTGCCATTTACGTTGTATTCTTACATTTGACCTCCCAAAATGCACCAGCTCATATTTGTCCGGCTTAGACTCCATCTGACATTTTCTGATCAACTTTCATTGAATCATCATCATAGAATCCCTACAGTGTGGAAGCAGGCCCTTCGGCCCAACAAGTCCACACCGACCCTTGGAGCATCCCACCCAGACTCACCCCCCTATAACCCACCTAAGCTACACATCCCTGAACACTACGGGCAATTAAGCATGGCCAATCTACCTCACCCGCACACCCGAACTTTGCAACTCATCTTCATCCTGCCATATCCTTTGAGGACCTTCCTCAAACCTCTACCAATTTTCATGTCATCTGCAAACTTACTAAGCAGAGCACCCACATTTTCATCTAAAATCATTTATATATATTCCAAACAACAGAAGTCCCATCACTGATTCTTGCAGAGCACGAATGGTCACAGAACTCCAGTCAGAGAAACACCCGTTCACAACTGCCCTCTGTCTTATATTACTAAGAATTTCATAGAATCCCTACAGTGTGGAAACAGGCCCTCTGGCCCAACAAGTCAACACTGATCCTCAGAGCATCCCATCCAGACCCATTCCTATAACCCACCTAATCTACACATCCCTGTGTACTACGGGCAATTTAGTATGGCCAATCCACCTAGCCTACACATCTTTGGACTGCTAAGGAAACCCACGCAGACACAAGGAGAATGTGCAAACTCCACACAGACAGTCGCCGGAGGGTGGAATTGAACCTGGGTCCTTGGTGCTGTGAGGCAGCGGTGCTAACCACTGTGCCACCCCAATTTTTTTTTAAAGCAGAACTGTTTTAATAAAATATTGTATTACAAACTGAAAAGTTAAAAGAAAAATCACAAGCGTGAACAAAAACTGAAAAGTCTGTTTCAAAACAGATTTTGTCCATCCATTTCTTTTCACCTCAGCAATTTAACCCGAATATTGTTAAAGGAAAAAAAGACATTTTGTCAAAGCTTTTCAGCTTGCGCCAGTACAGAAGCAAGAATACCCATTTCAAAGGCAGCAACAACTTACATGAGTAAAGGATGCTGATTGGTCAATTACTGATTTTCATTCCTAAATGTGGAATTATTGTGCTCCTCAAGAACGCAAGATGATAAGTTTCAATATCTATTTTAACTACTTTAACAATTCCCAATTATTAGATAACCTTAAGTAAATTTCATTTATCAAAATGATTAAATTATAAAAATTGTAAAGATAATGCCCATTTAAAATCTATTTGCAGTAATCCCCAGTATACAGTCTGTCAGACCAGTAAGCTACCTCAAATTGTGCAAAGAATCAACTTCCAAAAAGTCTTTATAATTTACTGTGGACTCCAGCAGGTCAGGAACCCAGAAAACAGAAATGAAGCCTCAGTGAATACGGGTTGCATTGAATGTGATTCTAACCAGGCTAAAGAACAACTTGAACTTTCGGTATTGTCAATTTAGGAATCTATTCTTTTTGTGAGAAGAAGTTTGCATATTTCAAACGTTACTCAACAATTATAAGCATATAATTATTACAGGATCATCCAGCAAATTATGTTCTCCCTCAATGTTGCATATTTTGCAGTTTCAGAACACTAAACAAAAATACATTGCACAATTCCACATCAAGATTCTCAAAACTATAAGTCAAAAACAATTCTCCCAACTTGATCAGAAACCTTAGTACAAGAAAGTTAACAATATTTTAATTTCCAAAGGTAAACAAATAGCCGTGGAAAGTTTGCTCAGCAAGAACATTTCAAACCCAAACAATGACCACCAGAAACAAGAAAATGATAACGACCATCTCTGATTTTCTGAGAGAATCCTAAATTTTATCTCATGCTTTACCAGCATAACAGGAGTGCTGGGTGAAAGCCCAGAATAGCTTCTCAGAACCATACAACAAATGACGGTTGACAAAAACAAGAAAAAAAACTGCAAATACACAGCAGATTAGGAAATATCTGTGAAGAAAAACAGAATTCATATTTCAGGTTGAGATTACCTTGTACCAGAATTGAAACATTAACTCTGTCTCCACACATCTCCTGATCCGCTGAGTGGTTCTGCTACTTGCTGGTTTCCAAATGTCTGCAGTTTTATTTTGAACTTCTGAATGAATGATGGTTTGTTGAGATAACAAGATGTGGGGCTGGATGAACACAGCAGGCCAAGCAGCATCATAGGAGCAGGAAAGGTTGACGTTTCGGGCCTAGACCCTTCATCAGAAATGGGGGAGGGGAAGAGGGTTCTGAAATAAATAGGGAGAGAGGGGGAGGTGGATAGAAGATGGATAGAGGAGAGGATAGGTGGAGAGGAAGCAGACAAGTCAGAGAGGCGGGGATGGAGCCAGTAAAGGTGAGTGTAGGTGGGGGGGTAGGGAGGAGATAGGTCAGTCAAGGGAGGACGGACAGGTCAAGGGGGCGGGATGATGTTAGTAGATAGGAGATGGGGGTGCGGCTTGAGGTGGGAGGAGGGGATAGGTGAGAGGAAGAACAGGTTAGGGAGGTGGGGACGAGCTGGGCTGGTTTTGGGATGCGGTTGGGGGAGGGGAGATTTTGAAGCTTGTGAAATCCACATTGATACCATTGGGCTGCAGGGTTCCCAGGCTGAATATGATTTGCTGTTCCTTCAGCCTTTGGGTGGCATCACTGTGGCATTGCAGGAGGCCCAGGATGGACATGTCGTCTGAGGAATGGGAGGGGGAGTTGAAATGGTTCGCGACTGGGAGGTGCAGTTGTTTGTTGCGAACTGAGCGCAGGTGTTCTGCAAAGCGGTCCCCAAGCCTCTGCTTGGTTTCCCCGATGTAGAGGAGGCCACAACGGGTACAGCGGATGCAGTATACCACATTGGCAGATGTGCAGGTGAACATCTGCCTGATGTGGAAAGTCTTCTTGGGGCCTGGGATTGGCCCCAACCTCATCCTGCCCCCTTGACCTGTCCGTCCTCCCTGGACTGACCTATCTCCTCCCTCCCCCCACACCTCCACTCACCTTTACTGGCTCCATCCCCGCCTCTTTGACTTGTCTGCCTCCTCTCCACCTATCCTCTCCTCTATCCATCTTCTATCCGTCTCCCCCTCTCTCCCTATTTATTTCAGAACCCTCTTCCCCTCCCCCATTTCTGATGAAGGGTCTAGGCCCGAAACGTCAACCTTTCCTGCTCCTATGATGCTGCTTGGCCTGCTGTGTTCATCCAGCCCCACACCTTGTTTCCTCGGATTCTCCAGCATCTGCAGTACCTTTTATCTCTGATGGTTTGTTGATTTTGTTTTACTGGTTTTGACCTTCAATTTGCATATTTAACTGAATGAATCAGTATGGACTGAATGATTTTGTATGCAACTTGCCAATAAACAATGAATGACATGTGGCTCAATCTTCTGGACCAGACTATCATGAGGGACTTTGTCAAATACTCCTAAAATCTATGTAAACAACATCCACTGACCTATCCTCATCAATCATCTCACATCCTCAAAAACTTAAACAAGTTTGTGAGACAAGGCCCCCTCCACAAAAAGCTATTTTGACTATTCCTACTAAGTTCACTCTTTTCCAAATGTGAGTAAATCCTGTCCCTAAGAATCTTCTCCAATAATTTCCCTATCACTGATTAAGACTCATCAGCCTATAATTTTCTGCATTGTCCTTATTGCTCTTCTCAAACAAAGAAACAACATTAATTGTTTGCCAGTTTTATGGACATCATCTGTGGCTAAAGTGGATGTAAAGATCTCTATCAAGGTCCCAGCAATAGCCACATCTTGTGGATAAATAGACAAATTTATGAGAATTTCCAGCAGCAACTGAAACAGGATCCAATATTCTTACACTGTTCAAAGGTCTTCCTCCTGCCAGACCTGTTTGGATTAATTACTGAGCTGATAAAATGATTAAGAAGAGAAGAAATAAAATAAGGAACAACTATTTGGCTTTTTGAAGCTGCTCAGTGATTCTTTAAGATCATGACTGATCTATATCCTTTCTGAATTAATTCCTTTCATATCCAAAAGTCTTTTGGACTTTTCTGACCATAGGTCTTAGTGAAAGGCTGTTGAAGATATTCACATATGATGACAGCAGCCACCTTTGATGTTCTCAGAGATAAACATTTTTCATGTAGTATGACAATGATGTGGCTTTAAGAGATGTATTTTGTCCTGGTTTCTTTTAAGAAAGAGACTAATCTAGAGATACCAAGTAGTCTATGGTAACATGAACAGTTGTGAGGCCTTGGGGCTTTTTTCCCAAGATTGGAACAATAGCAGCACTCTGGCTGGGTGTTGCCAGCTCTCATAAACCAGAATTTCTAGTTTTTAGTTTCAGCTTTTAGCAGAAACTGCTGGAGCTTTGAAGAAGTAGAAACTATGTTTTCCCCTCTCTCAGTTACAGCTAGCAGCTAGGGTTTCTCTTCCTACTGTGTGCATTGCACGTGCAAAAGTCTGATTTCTGAATTTGTCGTTTTGCCAAGGCATGTGTTTATGCGATGTTACTATATTGGAACAGTTGTTTAGTAAGAGCTACTGCATTTATTACTCCGTTAAGTTTTCCAATAGAGTTAAGTTATTCTAATTTTTTTCTTTTCTTTTGTTGTATTTTAACTATAGTGTTTGAATAATTTGTGTTTTGCTTCCCAGTGAGTAGTTTGACCAGTCAAATTACATCTACAGCATAGCACTTTACATTTGTCTTTAAAATAAGAAAAAGTTAGGGTCTAGGCTACCTTTTTAAAATATTCAAACCCTGTCAGCTAATTTTCTGAAGCATCTCTCTTTCTGAATTGATCTTAGCCCTGGGGTACCACATGTGTGGTTACAAGGGGATAGCGTACTTTTTACAAGCTCTCTAATATGGATAATGCTAACAAATGTGTCCCGGATGTCTTGTGGAACTAATCTGCAGGGATCTTTTTAGGAGTTGATTTGTCCAGATATGGACCAGTTCCACCCTTCCACTTATTACGACTATTAGTTTTCATAGGTCATCTCGAAGACAGTGGTGACATCACCTTGGAAATTTGACTGCCTTCCTAAACATGCAAATCCAGATTTCTATCTGTGTCAGTTTCACTTTCTGTAATCTCACTGGTTCAAAGTCCAAATGTCAAACATTTGTAGGCATCAGTAGATCATTCTCACACATTTCCTTTCCAGCTACATGACTATGGGTTTTCTACTACCCCAAACTAATGCCACAGTAAAATAAACTAATGTAGAGAAGACCAGTAAAATTCATGAATTCAGTGCGAAATTTATTTACAATTAACTTTCATATGGATGTGTTAATATAACATCCTTCAGAAAAATTAAATAAGGGACAATCTTAATCATTTCCTTTCATCAATATTAATTCATTTTCAGGTTAATTAGAGATTAAACATCAAGCGTAGATATATCAACAAGCATATGTAAAATCAATCAGTTCCTACTTTGAAGAAGAAAACAATAAATTGCAGGTGCTAGAAATCTAAAACACAAACAGAAATTGCTGGAAAAACTCAGCAGGTCTGACAGTGTCTGTGGAGAGAAAGCAGAGTTAATATTTCAGGTCCAATGACCCTTCTTTGTGGAATGCATTGGCGGAGAGGGTAGTGGAATCGGCCTCATTAGGGGCATTTAAGCGGCTATTAGATAGGCATATGGATGATAGTATAAGGTAGCGGTGGAGGTTAGATAGACCTTAGGTTTAGGGTAAAAGTTCAGCACAACATCGTCGGCCGAAGGGCCTGTACTGTGCTGTACTGTTTTATGTTCTATGTTCTTCAGAACACACTTCAATTTCAATTCATTATTTTTTAAGCTGATGATTAAAACATTCATTTCATGGACATCCCTTTTGTTCAATTTCAATTCACCATTAGATTATATATCATGTTCCTTTTTTTGTATATACTTTATTTCTGTTTGATGCAGCTCAGCTGAGACAGACATTACCTGTGAAAGGAAGTATATGCACCCCCATTGACCTTCCATTTTAAAATACAACATGTATACATTGATAATAAGTATTAATGTAGTTTGATCTGTCTTTCTCTCCTTTAGACTCCTCAAACTTTTCTGTCTTCCTTTTCTCACTGAAATTGATACATAGTTCCATGGTCACTGATGTCAGTCGAGTAGTCATTAGATGACAGACTGTTTTATTTTTGCTTCCATACTGAAGCCCCAATTTGAATCATAGAATTAGAATAAATTCCCTACAGTGTGGAAACAGGTCCTTCAGCACAACAAGTTCACACCATCCATCAGAGCATCACTCCCTCTAATCTTCAGAGATAAAAGGTACTGCAGATGCTGGAGAATCCAAGCTAACAAGCATGGGGCTGGATGAACACAGCAGGTCAAGCAGCATCATAGGAGCAGGAAGCATAGGAGCTGCTCCTATGATGTTGCTTGACTTGCTGTGTTCATCCAGCCCCATGCTTGTTACCCCTAATCTACACATCCCTGAACACTATGGGCAATTTAGCATGGCCAATCCACCTAGCCTGCACATCTTTGGACTGTGGGAGGAAACCAGATCACCCGGAGGAAACCCACGCAGACACAAGGACAGTGTGCAAACTCCACACAGACAGTCACCTGAGGGTGGAATTGAACCTGGGTCCCTGGCGCTGTGAGGCAGCAGTGCTAGCCACTGAGCCACTGTGCTGGCACAAACCACTAATTATGCACAGATATCACTTTCAGGAGTGAAGACCCCTGTGTTTCTTCCCTATTAGGCTAGGTTTTCTAAGACCCCAGTTTAGTATTTATACTGCAATCCAAACCAAGATTAACTCTGCTCAATTGGATAACCTTTTGTTACAATTGTTCATTTCTACCATGGCAGTCCATTTGTTAATTGATCCACTGTGAAGGCTTTTGGTTGGCAATTTATTTACATTCAATCTTGTCAAATCAATACTAGAATTAATATGCATCTAAATTTACTCAGCAGTTCCAGTTGTAGTCTGCCATAACTCTAATGAGAATCTGGTGGAATGGCAAGAGATTTTATCAGACTGTACCTGTAAACAGGAATTTGCTGTTTCCCTATGGAGGTTGGAGCAACTATATGTTTCATTACCATCTCTAAACAAGGTCATTGACGTGCAGTCGCATCAACTTCAAGCCACTTGATTGACCATCAGGAATTCTCAATTTTGTCCTGAAAGTTGATAATGTGGGAGTAATAAATCCAGCATCTGCTCCTGATTGGCACTAATCAATTTCCTTATGGTTACTTAAACAACAGCAAACCATATTTACACTGTGCTTTTCATACAAGAGAACATCAGCTTGAAAAATCTGTTCATTAATTTGACCATTTTACAAACTTAAATGATGATAATGTTGACTTTCTCCCCTATTGTTTACTGTAATTGAAGAGTTTACAATTAGGGAACATGAGTGTGAGATTCGATGTGAGAGATATAGCATAGAGAGATAGAAACCTTTGTTTTATCCTCAGTAGATTGTGAGGATTTAGAATGTATTAGCTGAGTTAGTGATTGTAGTAGAAACTACATCAATTTCCACAGGGGATTATGTAGATGATTAATAAAAAGTGAGAAAGGGATTTGAGAACAAATTCACAAACTTAGCCTTGTTTTGCTGAAATTAAATGTACAAAGATCGATAATGCTTTAGGTAGTGGTATCAAGTAGCCATCAAACTCAATTTCTTCTCCCATTTGGACACTGTTTAAATGGATCAAAAAACTAGAAATTAATTGCCATACAAACAACTATATAGGAGAAATTGCATAACTGTTCTCAAAAAAACCTATCACCACATATCCAACTTCCCTTTCCTCTCCAAGGTCCTTGCTGTTGCCTCTCAAATCCATGCCCATCTTTCCTGGAACACCTAACTTGAATTCCTGCAATTAAGGTTTTGCTGTTGCTACAAAGATATCCTATATGACTGTTGCCAGAACGATCTATTCCCCCTTGATCTTCCTGACCTGCCTGTTACCTTTGACATAATTGATCACACCTCCCTTTCCACTGTCACCTAGTAGGCTGAGATGACTTGAATAGTTTCTTATCTATCTAATCAGCGGCAAAGCACAACCTAGAAATGGTGCCTTCAAGGACTTTTCAATCACTGCCTCTTCTACCTGTGTTGGCCCCCAGAAGCATCATGCGAAAGGGTGGCTCAGTGGTTAGCACTGCTACCTCACAGCGCCAGTAACCCAGGTTCAATCCCACCCTTGGGTGACTGCCTGTGTGGAGATTGAACATTCTCCCCGTGTCTGCATGGATTCCTCCAGGTGCTCCAGTTTCCTCCCATAGTCAAAAGATGTGCAGATTAGGTGAATTGGCCATGCTAAATTGCCCATAGTGTTCAGGGATGTGTAGATTAGGTGGGTTACAGGGGGATGGGTCTGCACTTGAAAACTCCATTCTACTCCTGTCCTGTTTGCCATCACCCACATGCTTCCTTCTTTACAGAGGGTGGGGGAAAGTAGGAGGGTGTTAGGGGAAAAAGTGACAGATCAGGCAGATGTGATGATGAGATGGGGGTCATAGAATTTGCCCTTGCAGTGTCCACAATTTGTTTTATGAGAAACACTATCAGATGGATCTGGTCTCCTCTTAATTATTGGATATTTTGAGCCATAGAAAACCTTGAGAACAACTGTTAAAAATAAAAGGCTTGAGTGTAAAATACACAGGCTCATTTGAAGTATTTAAATTGCTGACCCCAATTGAGAATAGTTTAATCCACCCACCTACCAACGCATATTTCAAAGTTGGACTTTTCTCCCTCCAAATGACAATAAATCAACGTAGACTGATACTTCAGTCTCTGAATTACATTCCATGTTTAATGAATGTTATGTTGTTAAAATGTAGTGGGGTGTGACAATTTCACAGAGACAGTAGTTAGGACTGCGGATCTGACAATGGAAGGTAAAGTCAAACCACATTTTCTGCATAAATGACAACTGCTTAACAATAGAAAATATTACATTTTAAAAGGTTAATTTCAAGTGTAGCAAGGTAATATGGAGACACCAGTAGTGTTTTAAAGTAAAGAAACATAGTATTACAACGATAAACATGTTTGTCTTTGAAAGATTATCAGGGCAGGAATCATTTAAAAGAAACTTCATATTGGATAAATAATTACATTTTTTAAACTGGTAATTATAGCCAAATGATCGGTATCAATCTATGGTATCAACATAATTACATGCAGTGAAATTAAAAACTGACTGCCATGTCAAACTGTAATGGATTATTTTAAAATAATGTGCACTGTACATCAAAGTGATAGTGATTTATGCTTTATTGTAAAAATCCTGCTTATCTCTCCCAGTTTAGAATTGAATATTGGCATGGCAAATTAAATGAATTATTCAATTACAGGAATGCACTGCTACAGAGTAGTGAATTCAAGTTCACATTTGCATCATTTTAATATGCACCTAAAATTTGTAACCTTAAATTCATCTGCTTATTACATTGTGCAGTTCAATCAAGTTTCACAATAATTATCTCAAAATGCAACGACAACAGTGAAAATTAATTTTGATGGGAGTGGTGGCATGAGCTTGCAGGAGTCAGAAAGACTGATTTAAGCCTCACTCTAGAGATTTCACAACATAACATAAACTAACACTTCGATGTAACGGTTTGGTATTTGAAGGTGCCATGACTGCCATCTTTAAGTGCCGTAAGAAATTCAACAACCTTACACAGCTGGTGGAGGTCAGTAACAATAGCTTCAAAAGTCATATTCATTTCAATGAGCCATGGATGCTAAATTCACCATTAACTTATCCCTTACATTTTAACATTCTTTATTAGGCACAATTCATACCTACTAAAGAGGTGCTGGCCTAATGGTATTATTGCTAGATTATTAATCCAGAATATTCTGGGGACTCACATTCAGATTCAAATGCTACCACAGCAGATGGTAAAATTTGAATTCAATAAAAAGTGTCGAGAATTAAGCATCTACTGATGACTATTAATCCATTGTCGATTGTCATTAAAAATCCATCCAGCTCACTAAAGAGAACGAAACCTGCCATCCTCATCTGGTCTGGCCTGTACATGACTCCAGACCTACAATGTGGTTGACTTTCAACTGCCCCCTAGCCAGTTAGGGGATGGGCAATGAATGATGATCCATAATAAAAACCAAAAGAACTGCAGATGCTGTAAATCAGGAACAAAAACAAAGTTGCTGGAAAAGATCAGTAGGCCTGGCAGCATCTGTGAAGGAAAAAACAGAGTTAACGTTTCAGGTCCGATGACCCTTCCTCAGAATGGATGATCCATCTTGTGAATAATTTTTTAAAAAATCATAGCCTCAGACATCTTGGCACAGTAGCTCCAAAGACAAGCTTGTCACACAAATGCACCACACTCACCGACACACTTCTCTCTTCTCTTGGTAGGAC
Source organism: Ginglymostoma cirratum (assembly GCA_024137785.1). Taxonomy (NCBI): domain Eukaryota; kingdom Metazoa; phylum Chordata; class Chondrichthyes; order Orectolobiformes; family Ginglymostomatidae; genus Ginglymostoma; species Ginglymostoma cirratum. The sequence goes on from JAHRHZ010000228.1 coordinate 191,301, forward strand.
AAGGTAACTGGAGGGAAATCACTTAAGGAATGGGAACAGGAATGTTGCATTTCCTCATCTCATGAGGGAAATTGACCGGCTACCATCAGAGCAGCCATAATTGAGGCAACGGCCAGTGATGTGACCAAACCATTGAAGATGTAGGTATGTTCCTATCTAATGCATCTTCTCATCACACATTTGACTCTCATCTCAGTATATCTATTTTTGTTCTTCCATGGGATGCAGGCATCACTGGCAAGGCCAGAATTTGGTGCTCATTCACAACTGCTCTTGAACTGAGCGGCTTGTCTTTCAGAGTTTAGAATGAAACACACACACCTGTATGTGCTGTTTGTACATTACGGAGTAGAACCCATTTGTAGTGACAACATATATATTCATAAATGCTCATACCATCACTAGTGTGCAGTCAATGATACCTTGTATCTTAGGGAAGCTTAGCAAAGGCACAAAGACAAAGCCTTTTTCTGAAGAAGGGTCCATACCTGAAACGTCAGCTTTCCTGTCCTCTGATGCTGCCTGGCCTGCTGTGTTCATCCAGCTCTACACCTTGTTATTGCACAAAGACTCCTCTCTAGTTTACAGAACACAATAATTGCTCTTAATTTGTTTGTTTATTTTTCAAAAGCTTTGTTCATGGTTTATAGGCATTCGATTATGTATTGCCCATCCATATTTAGCTAGATGGTAGTTAAGAGTCAACCGCATTCCTGTGGGTCTCGAGTTACATGTATATTCCAGAATTCAAATTTCACCATCTGTAATCTGAGATTCGAACCCATGTGTTTAGAACATTAACCTGGGTTCTGGATTGCTGGTCTAGTGATTCTTTTTAATTCACTGAAGGAACAGCAATATATTTCTAAGTCAGGATGGTGAGTGGCTTCGAGAGGAACTCGCAGATGGTAGCGTTCTCATACATCTGCTGCCTTCAAGATGGAAGTGGTCACCGGTTTGGAAGGTGCTGTCAAATGATGTTTAGGAACAAAGAGTGTCAGTCATCTCCCTTTTATGGTAGTGAACAGCAAACTATTTTGGGTGCTGCCTACTCTAGCCTAGGTGGATCCTGGCATGAGGAAACTGAAGGCCAAAATCACCTACCTAGCCACTGGCAGTGTTGTTTTTACTCTACTGAGGTTGCAGGCCTACCTGCAAGAGGTGGTAGATTTCGGTCAGCATCTTCATTATAATACACGTAAAGATGCTAGCTTAGTTTAATGGAAGAGAGAACACCCTGGATATGATCTCCTCTTGCGATGACCCGTATTTTTACATCAGCAAGCAGGTTGCCCTCTTTTGTACTACCTCTGCATCCTTAGATCCACTAAGTGGCAGAAAATGATAAATTGACACAATGAGGGCAAAAGAGCCTCTGGGATGCATATTAACAGAGCGACCACCAGGGAGTCTCCTTAAGCAATGAGATTAAAGAACAGGATTGGGAAGAGGAGGAGGGAGAATCAAAAGAGGCACAATTGAATGGATTGGAATTGGTGCTAAGCAGCAGGCTGAGACAGACAGACCTGGATGTGCAGCGCCCACTCACTCATACAGCTATGTTTCAGCCAACTAGTGGCTGCTCTCAGGACATTGACCATAAAACTAATAAATCATCTGGCTGTACATAGAACAGGCTGTGAACCAGACTTCAAGTTAAAGCCACTTATTTAAAGGCAGTCTGGTAAGGGTCCACCTTTTTGTTTCGAAGTGAATTGAAAGAAGACTAGTGAATCCATTGAATTCTTCAAGCAGCAAGGTACAGTTTGCTTTTTCATTCTATGGACTGTTGTGCCAGCAGTGTCTCAGTTAGGATCTTTATTGGGAGGAATGAAAGGTTGAGCACATGTGTTTCATTCACCTTCTAAATAATGAGTGTTCAGAAAAGTCAAATATTTTACTCTTTGATTCTGTTTGTCTCTCTAACTGGACTGATGGCCAGCTTTAGTATTATCACCTCTTCCCTGCAAGTCCTTTTCCAGGCTGGAAGTGATTAGCAGGGGATTTTCATGACACCAGGAGTTCACCCTACCAAACCAGAACAAGCCTGGGTGGAGGTCAGACAGCAGGGCAGCAAGTATGGCATCATCCAGAGTCTTGGTTGTGTTACTGTAAGAAGTTTACTTACCTCTTCTAATTGGCAAGGGAAACTATTTTGTAGGTTGACCGATATGGGAGGATGTGAGCCTTCTCTGAACTGCCTCCAATGAACTGATAAGGAAATCAAAACTGCTCAGAGTACTCCAGATGTGGTCTCACCAGTACCTTGTACAATTGCAGTAAGACATCCCTACTCTCATACTCCAACACCCTTGAAATAATAGCAGAAGTCTGTGAATTTAGTTTAACCCTTAAGATGTTTAGAGACCATCCAGTACTCATGATTAATGATGTGACTATACAAATACACTTGCTGGCTGAAGCTCAACTGGATTTTAACAGGTACTACAACTGGTTTTATCATTGGAAAGTATCGCAAGTGGCGTACATAAATTGCAAGATAATCCAATGGAAGCGGATAACCTTGCCAGGCTGCCTGAGCTTGGGCAACACCACTTGAGTGTGGGCAACTGCACAGCCTCACTCAGGAAATATCCTGATAAGTGTAGCTCTAGGTCAGCTAACAGCAAAGCCCCAAAACAAAGCCAAATCCTGGCCAAACCATTGCAATTTTCATTATGATCCTGTCTGGTAAGACATAATTGTTGTCAATATATGGATTCAGGACAGCAACAGAGTCCTACTAAACTTAATCGGAGTAAGATAATTTGTAGGCCAGTATCTAGGAGGGTGTCCAGGAGAGTTCATACCCTGGAAACTCCACCTGCATCTGGTTTGGAACAGTTTAATTGCTTAGCATCATCCAAATCAGACCAATGAAGATAAACAGTTAATTTGATTACATAGCTATCCGGTTCAATTGGAGACAGATACCAGGATGGCTGGATCAGTGATTGTAGACCAGTTTTTAATAAATTTTGCTCCAGACTCCAGCCATTAAACTTTTGCAAGACTTCAACTAGGCTGAGAGCTGGTACCGGAGAGCCTTTGCAGATTAAAAAGGTACAGCCTTTGTTTTTGTCTCTTATGAAAGGCAGCCATTTATCAGTGATTATAGTAGAAGGCTCAGGCCCAAGCTTGATGGGGCGAAATTTGTTGTGAGATTCACCTAGATTAAAAAATGTTGAGCCAATTAGAAATGGCTGCCTGAGTGAAGCCCTAATCAAATACCTGGACATTTTCCAGGAAGGTCTAGGGACTATTATAGGAGCCAAAGCAAATTTCCAGGCTTACTAGGAAGCAATTCCACGATTCTGCAAGGTCCGTCTAGTGCCATTTGCCTATGGGCAAAGTAGAAGCAGAACTCAGAAGACTGGAAAGTGAAGGAATCATTAAACCAGTCCAATTCACAGAATGACCAGTATTAGTCATACCGTGCCCGATCAGTCAGTTTGTGTTTATGGGGATTTTAAGCTAACAGTAAACTATTTTTCGCAGTTGGATAAATATTCAATCCCTCAGTCAAAGGATTTTTGCGCAAAGGTGGTAAGAGGTTTGTCTTTCATGAAGCCTAGCATGAGCCATGTTTACTTGCAATTGCATTTGGGTGAGGATTCTCAGAAGTATGCTAAAATTAATACCCACAACAGCTTGGACCAATATACAAGACTGCCATTTGCAATATTGTCAGACTGCTCAATTTTTCAGTAATGATGGAGAACATTTTGCAATGTCTATCTCAGGTGTCATTTAACTCGATGATGTCCTTAAAAACAGGGAAAACTAATAGGAAACATAGAGTGTAGAGCTGGATGAACACAGCAGGCCAAGCAGCATCAGAGGACCAAGAAAGCTGACATTTCCGGCCTAGACCCTTCTTCAGAAATGGGGGAGGGGAAGGGGCTTCTGAAATAAATAGGGACAGCCAGGGAGGCGGATAGAAGATGGATAGAGGAGAAGATAGGTAGAGAGGAGACGGACAGGTCAAAGAGGCAGAGATGGAGCCAGTAAGGGTGAGTGTAGGTGGGGAGTGTAGGTCAATCCAGGGAGGACGGACAGGTCAAGGGGGCACGATGAGGCTAGTAGTTAGGAGATGGGGTGGGGCTTGAGGTGGGAGGAGAGGATAGGTGGGAGGAAGGACAAGTTAGGGAGGCGGGGACGAGCTGGGCTGGTTTTGGGATGCAGTAGGGGGAGGGGACATTTTGAAGCTTGTGAAGTCCACATTGATACCATTGGGCTGCGGGGTTCCCAAGTGGAATATGAGTTGCTGTTCCTGCAACCTTTGGGTAGCATCGTTGTGGCACTGCAGGAGGCCCCAGGATGGACATGTCATCTGAGGAATGGGAGAGGGAGTTGAAATGGTTCGCGACTGGGAATCGCGACAGGGACATCCGCTTAGCTGAACTCGTCCTCACCCTCAACAACTTCTCTTTCAATTCCTCCCACTTCCTACAGACAAAGGGGCCAGCCATGGGTACCCGCATGGGCCCAAGCTATGCCTGCCTCTTTGTGGGTTACGTGGAACAGTCCCTCTTCTGTAGCTACACTGGCCCTAAACCCTACCTCTTCCTCCGTTACATTGATGACTGTATCGGCGCCGCCTCGTGCTCCTATGAAGAGCTCGAACAGTTCATACACTTCACCAACAATTTTCACCCCAACCTTAAGATGACCTGGGACTATCTCTGATACCTCTCTCGCCTTCCTAGACCTCTCTGTTTCCATCTCTGGCAACCACCTAGAAACCGACATCCATTTCAAGCCCACCGACTCCCACAGCTACCTAGAATACACATCCTCCCACCCACCTTCCTGCAAAAATGCCATCCACTATTCCCAATTCCTTTGCCTCTGCCCCATCTGCTCCCAGGATGGGGCATTCCACTCTGGAACATCTTAGATGACCTCGTTTTTCGAGGACTGCAACTTCCCCCCTCCCCCCTCAGTGGTCGAGAACGCCCTCGACCGTGTCTTCCGCATTTCCTGCAACTCATCCCTCACACTCCCTCCCCATAATAACAACTAAAACAGAATCCCCCTCATCCACACATACCACCCCACCAACCTCCGGATCTAATGCATCATCCTCCGACACTTCCCCCATCTGCAATCCGACCCCACCACCAAAGACATTTTTCCCTCCCCACCCTTATCTGCTTTCTGGAAAGACCACTCTCTCTGGGACTCCCTTGCCCGCTCCACACTCCCCTCTAGCCCCACCACACCCGGCAATTTTCCCTGCAACCGCAGGAAGTGCTACACCTGCCCCTACACCTCCCCCCTCACCCCCATCCTAGGCCCCAAGAAGACTTTCCACATCAAGCAGATGTTCACCTGCATATCTGCTAATGTATCCGCTGTTCCCATTGTGGCCTCCTCTATGTTGGGGAAACCAAGTGGAGGCTTGGGGACCACTTTGCAGAACACGTACACTCGGTTTGCACTAAACAACTGCATCTCCCAGTCGCGAACCATTTTAACTCCCCCTCCCATTCCTCAGACGACATGTCCATCCTGTGCCTCCAGCAGTGCCACAACGATGCCACCCGAAGGTTGCAGGAACAGCACCTCATATTCCCCTTGGGAACCCTGCAGCCCAATGGTATCAATGTGGATTTCACAAGCTTCAAAATCTCCCCTCCCCCAACCAGCCCAGCCCATCCCAAAACCAGCCCAGCTTGTCCCCTCCTCCCTCACCTGTCCTTCCTCCCACCTGTCCCCTCCTCCCACCTCAAGCCCCACCCCCATCTCCTACCTACTAGGCTCATCCTGCCCCCTTGATCTGTCTGTCCTCCCTGGACTGGCCTATCCCCTTCCTAACTCCCCACCTACACTCACCTTTACTGGCTCCATCCCTGCCTCTTTGACCTGTCTGTCTCCTCTCCACCTATCTTCTCCTCTATCCATCTTCTATCCGTCTCCCCCTCTCTCCCTATTTATTTCAGAAGCCCCTTTCCCTCCCCCATTTCTGAAGAAGGGTCTAGGCCGGAAATGTCCGCTTTTCTGCTCCTCTGATGATGCTTGGCCTGCTGTGTTCATCCAGCTCTACTCCTTGTTATCTTAGATTCTCCAGCATCTGCAGTTCCTACTATCCCAGGAAACCTAGAGTACTTGGATATAGTCCTGAGGCATTTTTCTGAGGCAGTTATACACCTCAGAAAGGAAAAGCATGTATTCCAGATGCCCTGGTGGCCTGGTTGAGCTACAGCATTTACAAGAATGGGTTATGCCCATTGAAAGATAAAGCGAGGGCAATTGAACGTGCCCTGGTCCCCATGTCTGCCCAGGGGCTTAAGCCATTTCTGGGTCTGGTAAATTATTATGAAAAGTTCATGCACAATTTGGCTTCCATTCTGGCATGATTGCATCAACTCATAAGGAGGCCAACTTTGGAAATGGTCTCAGACAGACTCTACCTTTCAATGAACTAAAGAAACAGCAATCATCCTGCAATATGTGTTGGCTCACTATGATCCCAGGAAGATCTAGTATTGATGTGTGAAGTCTCCCTGTATGGCATTGGGATGAAATTGGCTCATAAAGTGACCCACTGGAGAGGAATGCCCAATAGCTTATGCATCAGGACTCTGGCTAATGCAGAAATTAATATACCCAGATAGAAAAAAGAAGATTGGTGGTCATAGAATCTCTACACTGTGGAAACAGGCCATTTGGCCCAACAAGCCCACCCCACCCCACCCAGACCTATTCCCATGTCTGACCTGCTGAACCTAAACATCCCTGGGCACTACCGCATGGCCAATCCACCTACCCTGCATATTTTTGGACTGTGGGAGGAAACCACAGCACCCAGAGGAAACCCACACAGACACAGGGAGAATGTGCAAACTCCACACAGACAGTTGCCCGAGGGTGGAATCAAACCCGGTTCCCTGGCGCTGTGAGGCAACAGTGCTAAACACTGAACCACCGTGCCACCTGCATATTTGAAGTCAGGAAATTCCACCAGTATCTTTATGGGTGAAAATGGACTACAAACCCCTAATTGTTCTGCTTAGAGAATAAGGCAGTGTCACCCCTAGCTTTTGGTTGCACTCAGCAGTGGGCTGTAATGTTAAGTGCTTATAATTACAAATTAAAACACCATCTGGGAGGCCAAGTAGAGAATGCAGATGCATTGAGCTGCCTGCCATTAGCAGATATACCACCTGTGGTACCCCAGTGGAAGAGTTAGTCATGACATTGAGTTTTATGGATATGCTACAAGTCACAGCTAACATCAGGATCCAGTCTTTTCCAAACTGAAAGCATTGATATAAGTGTGGGAAATGAAAGAGCCGTTACAGCTAGAATAAAAATCTTTTTGGACCACCAGCAGTTCCCCTCATCCATGTGAATGGTTAGGTAAACATTGGATTCTGTTGCATGTCCACTATGCAGGTCCTTTCATGGGTTTAATATTTTTAGTCACTGTATACGTCCACTCATGGTGGTTGGACATGGAGTCCATTCATCAAACATTGACAGGACAATAGAAAAATTGCGTACATCTTTTGCGACACACGAAGTCCCAGAGTTACTAGTCACAAATAACAGGCCATCTTTTAACAGCATGGGCTTTAGTTGCTACTTAAAGTCAAATGGGATTTGACATAAGGTCAGTTTCATAACCAACCATCATCCAATGGCCTGACAGAAAGAGTGGTGTATCTTTGAAGGGTGCACTGAAGAAACAGCCTTTAGCCTCAGCAGATACGCAGTTGCAATGGGAGGTGATAGCCTAGTGGTATTATCGCTGGACTGTTAATCCAGAGACCCAGGTTACGTTCTGGACTTCCGGGTTCAAATCTGGCCATGGCAGATGGTGGAATTTGAAATCAATAAATATCTGCAAGAATCTAATGATGACTGTGAATCCGTTGTCAATTGTTGGAAAAACCCATCTGGTTCACTAATGTCCTTTAGGGAAGGAAACTGCCATCCTTACCTGGTGTGGCCTACATGTGACTCCAGACCCACAGCAATGTGGTTGACTGTTAACTGCCTTCTGGGCAATTGGGAATGGCAATAAATGCTCTCTAGCTAGTGATGCGCTTATCCTGTGAACAAATGAAAAAAATTATAGAATCACCCCACATGCACTACAGGGATAGCACTGGCAGAGTTGCTAATGAAGAGGGCAGCAGAGTGGTGACACTAATTGGCTGATGTGGGGAAGATCTGCATCAATGCAGTCACTGCTTCCAGAAGGTGGTTTGCGGAGGGGCTGTTGTCAAGTGACAGTTGGGTGTTTGCAGCAATAAGTAAGGGAAAGGGTTTAATAATTTTTCTTAAGCAGCTTGATTGGGGATAGAAATGGCAGTCAGTGAGTGGGGTTAAGTGCTGCGCTTGTGAGATGTGTCACCCCTAGCTTTTGGTCACACTCAGCAGTGGACTGTAAAATTAAGTGCTTCCAGCATCTCAGATGACGACATCCGCAGGAAGTGCACCCTATTGTAGTTCCTCACAGACCACATGGATAGGTTGGAGCAGCAATTGGATGCACTTAGGAGCATGAGAATGGCGGGAAGTGTCATAGGCAGTACTTTCAGAGATGTGGTGATACCCAAGGTGCAGGCAGATAGATGGGTGACCGCTTGAAGGAGCAGGCAGCTAGTGCCTGCAACCCTGTGGTTGCCCCCTCTCTTACAAGTACACCTTTTGGATACTGTTGGGGGGTGGATGACCTATTGGGAGTAACAGCAGCAGCAACCAGACTGGAGGCACCACAGATGGCTCTGTTCTTAAGAAGGGAAGGACAAAGAGCACTAGAGCTGTAGTTGAAGGGGACTCTTATAGTTAGGGGTACAGTTTGGCTCTTCTGTGGATGTAAAAGAGACTCCAGAATGGTGTGTTGCCTCCCTGGTGCCAGGGTCCAGGATGTCTCTGAACGGGCAGAAAGCATTCTGAAGGGAGAGGGTGAACAGCCAGAGGTTGTGCTACATATTGGTACTAATGACATAGGTAGGACGTGTGACAAGGTCCTGCTGCAGCAGTTCAGGGAGTTAGGTAGAAAGTTAGAGAGCAGGACTTCCAAGGTTGTAATCTCAGGATTACTCCCTGTGCCACATGCCAGTGAGGCTAGAAATAGGAGGATAGTACAGCTCAACACATGGCTAAACAGATGGTGTGGGAGGGTTTCAGATATTTGGACCTTTGGGATCTCTTCAGGGGCAGGTGGGACCTGTACAAGAAGGACGGGTTGCATCTAAACTGGAGGGACATAAATATTCAGGCTGGGAGGTTTGCTGGTGTCACCCGATTTAAACTAGCTTGGCAGGGGCTGGGAACCAAAGCAAAGGTGAATGGACTGAAAGGGAACTAGAGAATAGGGCCAGTAAGACTCAGGGGAAGAGCAGTCAGGGTGTGGTTGCCGATCAAAGCGTATCTGGTGGACTGAAGTGCATCTGTTTCAATGCAAGAAGTGTAACAAGTACGGCAGATGAATTTAGAGCTTGGATTAGTATTTGGAACCATAATATTGTTGTGATGACAGAGACTTGGTTAAGAGAGGGACAGGACTGGCAGCTTAACATTCTAGGATGCAGATGATTCAGGTGGGATAGAGGGGGATATAAAAGGGGTGGGGGAGTTGCACTACTTAAGGAGATTTCACAGCTGTACTGCAGGAGGATACCTCGGATGGCTCATACAGCGAGGCAATACGGGTAGAGCTGAGGAACAGGAAGGGTGCGATCACAATGTTTGGGGTTTACTATAGGTCTCCCAACAGTCAGCAGGAGATAGAAGAACAGATATGTAGGCAGGTTTTGGCAAGATGTAAAAGTAACAGGGTTGTTATCGTGGGAGAGATAATAGGTACTGCAGATGCTGGCGAATCCGAGATAACAAGGTATGGAGCTGGACGAACCCAGCAGGCCAAGCAGCTTCACAGGAGCAGGAAAGCTTGATGTTTCAGGCCTAGACCCTTCATCAGCAATGGGGGAGGGGAAGAGGGTTCTGAAATAAATAGGGAGAGAGGGGGAGGTGGATAGAAGATGGATAGAGGAGAGGATAGGTGGAGAGGAGACAGACAAGTCAAAGAGGCGGGGATGGAGCCAGTAAAAGGTGAGTGTAGGTGGGGAGGTAGGGAGGAGATAGGTCAGTCAAGGGAGGACGGACAGGTCAAGGGTGTGGGATGAGGTTAGTAGATAGGAGATGGGGGTGCGGCTTGAGGTGGGAGGAGGGGATAGGTGAGAGGAAGAACAGATTAGGGAGGTGGGGACAAGCTGGGCTGGTTTTGGGATGCGGTTGGGGGAGGGGAGATTTTGAAGCTTGTGAAATCCACATTGATACCATTGGGCTGAAGGGTTCCCAGGCTGAATATGATTTGCTGTTCCTGCAGCCTTCGGGTGGCATCATTGTGGCATTGCAGGAGGCCCAGGATGGACATGTCGTCTGAGGAATGGGAGGGGGCGTTGAAATGGTTCGCGACTGGGAGGTGCAGTTGTTTGTTGCGAACTGAGTGCAGGTGTTCTGCAAAGTGGTCCCCAAGCCTCCGCTTGGTTTCCCCGATGTAGAGGAGGACACAACGGGTACAGCGGATGCAGTATACCACATTGGCCAATGTGCAGGTGAACACCTGCCTGATGTGGAAAGTCTTCTTGGGGCCTGGGATTGGGGTGAGGGAGGAGGTGTGGGGGCAGGAGTAGCACTTCCTGCGGTTGCAGGGAAAAGTGCCGGGTGTGGTGGAGCAGGAGGGGTGTGTGGAGCGGACAAGGGAGTCGCAGTGAGAGTGGTGCCTCCGGAAAGCAGACAAGGGTGCAGGAGGGAAAAATGTCTTTGGTGGTGGGGTCGGATTGCAGATGGCGGACGTGTCGGTGGATGATGCCTTGGATCCGGAGGTTGGTGGGGTGGTACGTGAGGACGAGGGGGATTCTTTTTTGATTGTTATTGCGGGGACGGGGTGGGAGGGATGAGTTGCGGGAAATGCGGGAGACATGGTCGAGGGCGTTCTCGACCACTGCGGGGGGGAGGTTGCGGTTCTTGAAGAAAGTGGGGTTTGGGAAGGCCAAGCCGAGTTAGAGGGTCTCGTTGACCTTAGGCTCACCCCGGTGTGAAAACACGATTTTGACTAGCTCTTGTCTGCAGTCACTTGCCGTAGCTGGGATTCCGCGACGGGCCGCAAGTACCGGTAACAGTCAATCAGTTTAGTGGTATCTGCTGATGAAGTTGGACACGTGGGCTTTCTTTCATTTCTGGTGGCCCTTTTGAGCAGGTTGGACAGTGGTGGATGTTGCTGGTGTTGCCCTGGTCAGTGTCTTGTGTCTCTGGAGGCTTTCGGTTGCTACTGGACATCAAGTGGAGGCTCATGGTTAGTTGCTGGTGTTCAGTGGTTGCGAGGGTGGTCCTTCACAGGCGGGGCCTGTTTTTCTCTCAACCTCTAGCTTTCCTTGCAGAGTATACACTGTGTTGGAGTCAGGACACAGTGCTGGTATCACTCGTTTCACTGCCATGCTGGGCTTGGGGTCTCCAGTTATACCCAACTACAAGGTCCCTTACCCTGCCAAATCTGTTGAGCTACTGTTCCTCCTCTCGGGGCTGAGTGGGCTTCCTGGGCACTGAAGTAGGTGTGAATGTTTTTGATGGTTTTTGGGATGTCTAGTATTTCCCTTGGCTTGGTATTCATTCAGGTTTGAATCATCTTGCGAATGACTTTACATCTATAGGTTGAACAGGATTGTATGTAGCACAACAATGTGGAATGTTCAGTATTTCTGACTAGAAAATTGTATGGCTTTGTGTCTCTGTAGACTCCAGAAGGTCTGATGTTGTTGAAGTTGTTTGTTTCCTGCAGTCTGGCTTCCATTGTTTAAGCTGGGGCTTGAACGGGAGTCTTCCTTTAGTTTCTGTAAACTAACCTCTCTTCCAGACATCTGCCCCTGGACTTGTATATTTCTCAATCTGTCCCAACCAGCCTTTTCCTGGCTTGGTTGCAGCCCATAACTTTTGGGACTCCAGAAACTCAGAATTCTATCCTATGGAATTTCCACAACTTCTGCCTTCAGAGGGTTTTAAGCCCAGAGAGACCATATGTCCATAAACTGATGGGAATTTTTGCCCCACCTTACTAGCAGGACCTCAGAAAATGATGTGGCTGACATCAAAGGATAAATGGCAGGGATATTGAGCCCCTGGAATGCTGGAGAGGCAATGTTTATTGCTAAAGGCTATACATTTGTGAAAAAAAAGGATGCTTGGTGATGGGATGCCAACCTTTGAAGACCCCCACATCTCATGAATCCCGTTAAGGACATGGACCAAATATGGGCAGTTGGAACTAGCCTAGTGGGCAACATTGACCCAAACTGGTCCAGGCTGACAAAGGGCCTGTTTCTATGCTGTATTACTCTATGACTAAGTGCTGTGATTTTCTGTTCAACACACATGGTGTCTGTCATAGTGACTCAAACGCAATGGTTTACTGCTGGGATAGTGGAGAAATATTCTGACCTGTACTCCCATCGTGTTGTTGAGCACAGGTACCCAAAACCAAGGAAAAAAGTGACCAGGGCATCTGAAGTCAGAGTTCTTAGCTCATTTCAGGAATGCAGGCAAAAATTAGTGTTGCAACTGTCACAGGATGATTTTGTTGGGCACAATTCTACAACTCCTCTACTTATGACATCAATGCCTCAGAGTACTGTGGTGACACATGAGAATCCTGCTACTGAGCATCAGATTCCAGCTACAGTGCATCTCTGAAAGGATGCGACAGAGGCCACCCAAAATCATTCCAGGCAAAAGTGATAAAGGATCTTCAGTTTGTCTCCAGCACACATGATGAGAATGTAAGAATACAAATAGGAGCAGGAATAAGCTATTCAGCCCCTCAAGCCTGCCCATTTTACCAGATGATGGCTGATTTGTTCCAGACCTCAACTTCATTTTCATGCCAGCTGCTCAGAGCCCTCAACTCAGAGACATGAGTTATCTAATTCTTTAAAGACTTTGCGATCTAACTTCCACAACTCTCTGGGGTAGCGAATAAGACAATCATTACCCTCTGAAAAGAAATCTATTTGCATCTCAATTTTAAATAGTTGTCTTCTTATTCCATAGCTATGTCCCCTAGTTTGAGAAGCTACCACTAGTGGAAACATCTTCCCAACATCCATCCTGTCAAGCCCCTTCAATTTTTGGTGTTTCAAAAAGATCACATCTCAGATGATGGGAGAAGTATCACATGATAAACACAAAAAAAAATTATGAAATGAAATTACTGGCAAATGCCCTAACTTCAGTGGCTAAATGCAGCCAAGTTCTGCCTTGTAGCTCTTTTTATGCTGCCTTGTATCACCTCCCAATTCCTGGATTGGTTCACTATCTAAGGTTTTCTCATGCCTTGAAAAATGCTGAAAAATAAAATAAGATTAGAACCATTGACCCGTTAATAGGCTGGATTGATAGTCAATTAGAATTTTAAAAATGGTGGGTGAGCAACTTTTTTTTGGCACTCAAGATCATTCCATAATATCAGAGGCTGATGACAAAGTCAGCGTCATTGAAACGTCTAGCATGAAAACAGGCCTGTCAATCCAGCTCGTCCATGATGACTGGGTTCTTAAACTGAATTGGTCCCATTTGCCTGTGTTTAGCCCCACTTCCTTCTAAACCTTTCCTATTCGTGTCCAAATTTTTTTTTAATGTTGTAATTGTACCCACCTCTACTACTTGTGTTTGTAGCTCATTCTTCATGCATCACCCTCTGAAAAAGTTGCCCCTCAGGTTCCTTTTAAATCTTTCCCGTCTCACCTTCTAGTTTTGGACTCCCTACCTTGGAGAAAAGACCTTGACTATTCATCTTATCCACACCTGTTGTGATTTTATACACCTCTATAATATCACCTCTGAGCCTCCTATGTTCCAGGGAAAGAGGCCCAGCCAATCCAGCCTCACTTTGTAACTCAAAACTTCCAGTCTTGGAAATATCTTTGCAAGTCTTTTGCTCCTTTTCCAATGTATTCACATCCTTTCAATAGGAGGGCAACCAGAATTGTATGCAGTAATCCAAAGCTGGCTTTTCCAATGTCTTGTACAGCTGTAACATGACATCCCAGCTCCTGTACTCAATGGTTTAAATGATGAAGGCAAGTGTTCCAAACTCCTTCAACCCTGTCTACCTACAATGCTATGTGCAAAGAACTACGTACCTTGAAAACGTTTGTACCAAAGTTGACTGGAAACAGTTCTATGAGCAAGTCTACGGCAGAGCAATGGGGGTCATTCAAACAACAAAAAAAAAAAAAAGCTGGGGAGAATACAGGTCCAACATGTGCCATCTAGGGGGATGTGTCACATCAATAACTCAGGGACTCCTGGAGGTCTAGGACAATTCGGGACAGGATGAGGAAGAGGAGGAGATTTTTGGCAAGGCCATTGGGAAGAATTCAGCTGTGGCCCTAGAGTAGAATGGGAAGTCCAAGAGGGAACTTAAAGCAATTGGAAGAAAAAGAGGACATGAAAAGGAACTTGGGAACAGGATTAGGGAGAGTCCCAAGCTATGGGACATTTAATGTGTTTACAAAGGGAGGAGGATAACCAGACTAAGAGTAGGGCTCACGAGAGACCATGGTGGCAATCTGTGTGAAGCCACAGGATATTGGATGGGCATTAATTAAATACTTCTCATCAGTTTTCGCTCTGGAGAGGAGAATGTAGGTACCGAAATCAGGAAAAGGGACTGATGAACATGCAGTTTGACATTTGAAGTAGGGAGGTATTGGAAGCTCTATTGGAATTAAGAACAAAAGAGGACAAATCCCTTAGCCTGATGAATTGTATCCCAGGCTACTGTGAGAGATGAGGCAGGAAAGCACGTGGCCTCTAACATAGGGAAAGTGCCAGAGGACAAAGATGACTAATGTAGATTCAGTGGTCAATGATGGTAGAGGTGAACCAGGAAATTACAGTTTGATGAATCATGTCAGTGGTAGGGAAACAATTGGGAGAAAACTCTGAAAGAGACAGAGACAATTAATATCCACAGCAATTATATTTTCAAGTCAGGATGGCGACTGACTTGGAGGTGGTGGTGTTCTCATATCTGCTGCCCTTGTCCTTCTAGATGGAAGTGGTCGTGGGTTTGGAAGGTGCTGTGTGAGGATCTTTGGTGAATTTCTACAGTGCATCTTGTAGATAGAACACACTGCTACTACTGAATGTCGTGGTGGAAGGAATGGGTGCTTTTGGATGTAGTGCCAATCAAGTGGGCTGCTTTGTCCTGGCTGGTGTCAAGCTTCTCGAGTGCTGTTGGGACTGCACTCATCCAGACAAGTGGGGACTATTCCATCACGGTCCTGACTTATGCCTCGTAGATGGTGACCAGGCTTTGAGGAGTCAGGGGAGTTAGTTGCCACAGTATTCTTAGCCTCTGACCTGTTCTTGTAGCCACTGTTTATATGGTGAGTCGAGTTGAGTTTCTGGTCAATGGTAACCCCCAGGATGTTGATAGTGGGACATTCAGTAATGGTAACACCATTGAATGTCAAGGGACTCTGGTTAGATTGTCTCTTATTGGTGATGGCGAGAGCCTGGCATTTGTGAGGCATGAAATTCACTTGCCACTTGACAGCCCAGACCTGGATATTGTCCATATCTTGTTGCATGTGAACATGGACTGCTTCAATATCTGAGGAGTCACAAAATGGCACTGAACTTTGTACAATCATTGGTGAACACCCCCACTTCTGACCTTATGATGGAGGGAAGGTCATTGATAAAAGCAGCTGAAGATGGTTGGGCCTAGGACACTACCCTGAGGAACTCCTGCAGAGATTATTGGCCAACAACAACCATGACCAATGTGTCAGGTGTGACTCCAACCACTGGAGAGAGTTTGCCCCTGATACCCATTGATTCCAGTTTTGCTAAGGCTCCTTGATGCCACACTATCAAATGCAGCCTTGCTATAGGGCAATCAGTCTCACCTCCCCTCTTGAACCAAGGCTGTAATGAGATCAGGAGCTGAGTCGCCCTGGTGGAGCCTAAACTGGACGTCACTGAGCAGGTGCTGCTCGATAGCATTGTTGATGACCCCTTCCATCACTTTTCTGATGATCAAAAGTAGACTGATGGGGCAATAATTGGCTGGATTGGATTTGTCCTGCTTTGTGTACTGGATATAGTTGGGCAATTTTCCATGTTGTCAGGTAGATACCAGAACTGTAACTGTACCAGAACAGCTTGCCTACAGGAGCGGCAAGTTCTGGAGCACAAGTAGTTAGTACTGTTGTTGTCTGAATGTTGTCAGGACCTGTAGCCATTGCGGTATCCAGCATCTCCAACTGTTTGATATCATGGATTGAATCGAATTGGCTGAAGACTGGTATCTAATTCTGGGGACCACTGGATGAGGTCATCGACTCAGCACTTCTGGCTGAAGTTTGCTGCGAATATTTCAGCCTTATCTTTTGCACTAATGTGCTGGCTCTTCCGTCATTGAGGGTAGGGATATTTGTGGAGCCTCCTCCTCCAGTGAGTTGTTTAATTGTCCAACATTCACAACTAGATGTGGCAGGACTGCAGAGCTTAGATCTGATCTGTTGGTTGTGGGATTGCTTAGCTCTCTCTGTCACTTGCTGCTTATGCTGTTTGGTGTGCAAGTAGTCCTCCTGCACACTCCAATTGAACCAGGGTTGATCCTCTGACTTGATGGGGATGGTAGAGTGAAGGATAAGCCAGGCCATGAGGCCACATTTTGTGCTGGAGTACAATTCTGCTGCTGTTGATGGCCAACAGCGCCTCATGGATGCCCAGTCTTGAGTTGCTAAATTTGTATGAAGTCTGTCCCTTTTAGCACAGTGATAGTGCCACACAATACAATAGAGGTTGCTCTCAATGTGAAGGCAGGACTTTGTCTCCAAAAGGACTGTGCGATGGTCACTCTCACCAATACTGTCATAGACAGATGCATCTCCAGCTGGCAGATCGGTAACGATGAGATCAAGTCTGTTTTTCCCCTCTTGTTGGTTCCCTCACCACCTGCTGCACACCCAGTCTAGCAGCTATGCCCTTCAGGACTTGATCAGTAGTACTGCTGCTGAGCCATTCTTGGTGGTGCACATTGAAATCTCCCACGCAGAGTACATTTTGTGCCCTTACCATCCCAGCGCTTCCTCGAAGTGTTGTTCACCACTGAGGAGTACTGATTCATCAGCTGAGGGAGGACAGTATGTGTTAATCAGGAGGTTTCCTTGCTTCTGTTTTGGCAGAAGCCATGAAACTTCATGGGGTCCAGAGACAAGGTTGAGGACTCCCTCAAGCAACACCCTCCCAACTGTATACCACTCCGCCATCACCTCTGCATCTGTCCTACCAGTGGAACAGGACATATCCAGGGATGGGGGTGGTGGTGGTGTCTGGGACATTCTGTAAGGCAGGATTCTGTGAGTATGACTGTCAGGCTGTTGCGTGACTAGTCCGAGAGACAGCTCTCCCAATTTTGGCACTGATGCCCAGATGTTAGTGAGAAGGACTTTGCAGGGTCAACCGGGCTATTTCTGCCATTGTCTTTTTTGGTGCCTAGATCGATGCCAAATGATCATTTAGTTTTATCTGAGACTGTAGCAATTGGTACAACTGAGTTGCTTGCTATGCCATTTCAGAGGGCAGTTGAGAGTCAACCACATTGCTGTGGGTCTGGAGTCACATGTAGGCCAGACCAGGAAAGGATGCAGTTTCTTTCCCTGAAGGACATTAGTGAACCAGATGGGTTTTTCTGACAATGATTTCATGGTGATCAGTAGATTCTTAATTCCAGATCTCTTTTTTTAAGTTATTGAATTCAAATCCCACTATCTGCCATGGTGGGATCTGAACCCGAGTCCCCAAAACATCAGCTGAGTTTCTGGATCAATAATCTAGCGATAATACCACTAGGCCACTGCCTAGTGGTTGTGTAGGACCCCCCACCTAAAGGAAAGAATCTATATTTGTGGACCATAAGTGGATGTGGCTACTAATTGAGGCCATTCCATTACACAATATCATGACTAGAAGGATTGCGGAAGTCTATCAATTTCTTAAAAAAAAAAATATCGACTACCCACAGAAATTAAAATTAGATCAAGGATAAAATTGTATAAAAGCTTTCCAAAAAGGTATAGACAGCTTAAAAATTGAGCTTCAAATCCACTGAATACCATCCAGAATTGCAGAGAGCATTAGAACAGTGGCATCAAACTTTAAAGTCCATGTTGATGGCTTATCATCAAGGCTATCCAGAGGACTGGGATAAGGGAATTCAATTTGTACTTTTTGCAATTTTGGATGCACCTAATGAAGCAACAAAATTTAGTCCATTTGAATTAGTTTTTGGACATGAGATGACCACTTAAATTCAATAAGGAGAAATTGGTGATTCATAGTTCAGAGATCACATGTTTGGGCTATGTCAAATTTTAAGGAAAGTGTAATTAAAGCAGGTGATTTAAAAGTTGTAGTGCATGTGACAAAAAAGGAAGCAGATGAGATCAAAAATACACAACTTTGCAAGTGAAGATAGTGTTAGTGTTACTTCCACTGGGAGGTGAAGCTTTAAAGACAAGGTTTAGGGAGCCTTATGAAAGGAAAGAAATGAGGTGAGGTGAACTATTTAGTAAGAATTCCAGATAGAACGAAATCTCAGCATGTCAATATGATCGGAAGTTATTTTTATAGGGAAGGAAAGCAAAGGAGAATGTGTCACTGGTTACAGTGAAGAACCAAGTTCAGATGATTCTGAACTGGACAATGCAGAAGGTCTCAAAAATTGGGATGAATTATTGAGTTACCTTCCACAGAAAAATTAAAATGACCTGAAAGACCTATGACAATCACATTGGGAGATATGTGGGAAACATTAATATGATTATGCATGATGTAGACATAGGAAATTCTGTTCTAATTAAGCAACATCCTTATAGACTTAACTCTCTAAAGTTGGTACAGGTTGAAAAAGAGATTGAAAACGAGATTCAAAACATGTTCAGAGACAATATAGTTGAAGTGAGTTACACCAAATAGAGCTCACCATTAGTATCAGTGCCAAAACTAGATGTTACCCAATGGTTATTCATTGATTCATGCAAAGTCAATGCAATTACAACATCTGACTCATATCCTATTCAATGTTTGGAAGACTATCCTCAAAAAAAAGGTGGGATAAGCAACTTCTATTTCTAAGTTGGACATACTCACAGGATGGTGGCAGGTACCTTTCAGATAAAGGGTGAGGAAATTTCAGCTTTCATGACACCAAATGAATTGCAACAGTCTAACATGTGCTTTTGTAATGAAAAATGCACCAGCCACATTTCAAAGCCTAACCTATAAAGATCATTTCTGCATTACCCACTGTTGTGTATTTAGGTGATCTGATGATTTTTAGTCATGCAGAAGGGGCGGCACGGTGACTCAGTGGTTAGCACTGCTGCGTCACAGCACCAGGGACCCTCGGGCGACTGTCTATGTGGAGTTTGCACATTCTCCCATGCCTACGTGTGTTTCCTCTCGGTGCTGCAGTTTCCTCCCACGATCCAAAATGTGCAGGTTAAGTGGACTGGCCATGCTAACTTGCCCATATAGTGTTCAGGGATGTGTAGATTAGGGTGAGGGGTCTGGGTGGGATGCTCTGTGTGTCGGTGTGGACTTGTTGGGCTGAAGGTCCTGTTTCCGCACGGTAGGGATTCTATGAATTATTCAGTTGACTTCAGGAGACAAGCTTGGCGATAAAACTAGCCAACAAGTTGCATTCCAAGTTACATTCCTGGGCCATGTAACTGGACATGGACAGAATGCCCCACGGGATGCAAAAACAATGGTACGGGAAACTTCCCAAGAACCTTTCGGGGGTGGGGGGGGGGGAAAAAGTACAACAATTCTTGGGACTGCATTTTCTATGTAAAATTCATAGAAAGTTTTAAGCAGTGTTGTTGCTCTACTGACTGACTTGTAGTGCAGAAAACCTCAGTGGATGGGAGAATATCAAGCATTTGACAGCCTGAAATGTTAAACACTGCCCCAGTGTTGGCCACACCTAAGTAAGAGGTGTGAAGGTGCCATGTTGGACTGGGGTCTGACTAAATGCAAAACTATTCAAGACAGCTATTGATACAAGCAATGGTAGTTGTTGGTGCTATACTCTTGAAAGAAGTGAGAAAGACCAATTGGAATTTTCTCCAAAAAGCTGAATACAGCATTCATCAACAGGAATATTCCACAACTGAGAAGGAGGCCTCCGGTTTGGTGCTGGCATGGCAACATTTCAACATTATATTGCCAGTAACGTGTCTGAGGTGTATGTACTGATCATAACTTGAAGTTTTTGGAAAAATTTAAGGATTAAAATTCCAGACTGTTTAGATGGAGCTTATTATTGCAGTCATTCAAATTTGAAAATTGTTCATGTGGCATCATGAGAGAACATAATAGCTGACATTGTCACAACTGTGAAGGAGGATGATGGAGGTGTTCAGTGCAGAAAAGAATAAAGGACTGAAATGGACTGTATTATTGAACATTTGCATGCTTAGGGTCAGTGTAATGTATTACAGTATACTAATACTGCGAGACCAAAGGTTTTAAAAATGAGGCCAACTTTCTATATTAATGGTTCATCTTTTCTTTTAAGGAGAGAGGTGTTAAAAGATATGTCTTCCAGGATTTGTCTTATGTTTCTTTTGAAAGCAAGTTTTGTAAACTTAGAGCTGAGCTGTCTGCTATAGGCCCAGCTAGCTTTGGTGTTTTTTTAAAATGTTGGAACAATAGAAACTGCATGAAGGGGTGGGGTGAAGCACTCAAGATTTTAGTTTTAGTGTTCAGTAATTGCAGAGGTCTTGAAGCTGGATGTGGAAGTTGTTATTGCTGTCTGTTACAGATAAAAGCTTGAATTCTCTTCCTTATTGCTAGACTTGCATGAGAGATAATATATTTTATTGAATTTGCCTTTACAAAGGGTATTTAATGCAATGTTACTTTCTCAGAACAGTTGTTTAATAGCTAAATTGTTATTCCAATTTTTTTTGTTTTGTATTTTAACTGAAGAAGGTTGTGAGGTTTCCCATCTCAATTACCTTCCAGGCAGTGCATGTCAGACCCCAAACATCTTGTGATAATGTTCTTCTGCAAATCCCCTCTAACCTCCTGCCTTTCACTGTAACATTATGCCCCCTTGTTTTTGACTCTTCATCCAAGGGAAACAGCCGCTGTCCATGTCCCTCAGTTTTAGACACCTCTATTAGATCCCCCTCAACTTCCCCTGCTCCAAAGAAAATACCATAAGCTTATTCAGCCTCTTAACTCCATTCTTGACAACATTCCAGTGAAGATCCTTTCCACCCCTCCAGTACAATCACATCTTTCTGTAGCGTGGTGACTAGAACTACACACAGTATACCCACTGTGGCCTAACCAAAGTTCTGTACAATTCCAACATGACCTTCCTATTCTTTTAATCTAAGCAACAATTAATAAACACAAGCATTCTCCATGCCTTCTTTATTAACATTAACCTGTACTGCCACCTTTTAAGAATCTGTGGACAAGCACCCCAAGATCTCTATCTCAGCTTCCTAGTGTCTTATTCATTGAAGAAAAACAAGGCAGTACTCAAAGTGCATCACTTCAATTTTATCAGGTTTAAAATTTCACCTGTCCATGTCACCAATCCATTTACAATCCTGCAGTAATCTAACATCTGCCTTCTCACAGTTAACCACCCAGCCAATATTTGTGTGACCTGCAAAGTTACTTATCCACCTACCTCCATATTCTCATCTGATCATTTATGAACACCACAAATAAGGGACCCAGCACGGATTCCTGTGGTATGCCACTGCACTCCAGTCACACAAATCATCTGTCTCCTGCCATTAAGACAATTTTGGCTCTTACTTGCCAAATTACCTTGCATCCCATGAGTTTTACTTTCAGTTTTCTACATGGGAGCTAGTCAACGACCTCGCTGAAATCCATATAAATTACATCAACTGCCCTACCCTCAACCAAACACTTTGTCACCTCCTTAAAATGTAGGATTTGTTAAGAACAACCTCTGACAAAGCCATGCTGACTATATCCCTGATCAAACATTACCTCTAAATAGAATATAGAACTGCAAACTAATCCCTTCTACCTGCCCTTGGTCCATAATCCCTCCATTCCTAGCATGTTCATGTGCTTATTAGTTTCAAACACCCCCATCATGTCTGTCTCCACCACCACTGGCAGTGTTCCACACTCCTATCACTCCAAAAACATTCCCCCTCTCATCTTGAATGCTTGTCCCCTGGTTTTATGACATTTCAACTAAGAAAAAGATTCTTACCATCAACCCAATCTGTAAAACTCAATTTTATAGACTTCAAGTCTCCCCTGCTCCAGAGAAACAACCAAGGTTTTCCAGCTTCTAGCTCATACCCTCTAATCCAGGTAACATCCTGGTAAACCGCTTCTGCGCCCTATACAAAGCCTCCATATCCTTTCTGCACTCAGTTCACTGACCAATACAGGCAAGCACGTCATATGCCTTCTTTATCACCCTATCTACTTGCATGGCCACTGTCAAAGGAGCAATGGACTTGAATCCATAGATCCCTCTGTACATCACTGCTGTTCAGAGTTCTGCCATTAACCATATACTTTTCCTAAAAATTTTATCTCCCAAAAGGGTAGCACCTCACACTTACCCAGATTAAATGCCATCTGCGATTTCTGCAACTGATCTATAGCCCACTGGATCCTTTGACAACTTTCTACACTATCCATCACTCCACAGATCTTTGTTTTATCTACAATCTCGCTAACTCACCCATAAATATTTTATATAGGTCCCAGTATGGACCCCAGCAGAACACCAGTAGTCAGATGTCTAGCCTGAAAAACAACCTTCTACAACTACTTGCTGTCTTTTATGGCCAATCCAATTCTGAATCCACATGGCCAAGTCACCATGGATCCCATGTATCTCAATCTTCTGGATGAGCCTATCATGATGGATTTTTTTCAAAAGTCCTACTAAAATCCATCCACTGCTCTACCTTCAATCACCTTCATCACCTCCTTGAAAAATTCAATCAAGTTAATAAGACATACCTGCCCCGCACAAGGCCATTTTGACTGTCCCTTATCAAACCATGCTTTTTCAGACGTGTAAATCCTCTCCTCCATTCGCTCCAATAGCTTCCCAACCAGCATTGAGAGACTCACTAGTTTATAGTTTCCTGGATTATCAAGATTAACTACTTGCCAGTGGCTAATAGGGATACAAAGATCCTGATTAAAGCCATAATCTTCTCTTGCATCTCAACCTGGGTACTTTGCCACCTTAATCTCAAAATACTATAGCATATTAGCATGCTCCACACAAATCTCACTATTCTCCAAATACTTGTCCTGGGTGAATACTGACAAGGTACTCATTTAAGATCTCACCCACACCCTCTGCCTCCAAGCAGAAATACCCTCCTTTCTCCTTGGGTGGTCTGACTTTCTCCCTAGTTATCCTCTTGTTAGTAGTGTGTTTATATAGGATGCCTCAAGATTTTCTTTAACCAGTTTGCCAGTCTCTTCTTGCTCTCCAAGCTCCCAACTTGATTTCTTCCCTGTTTTCTTTATATTAGTCATGGGCCTTGTCTGAGTTTAGCTTCCTAAACTTCACCTATGCTTTTGTCCCTTTTGACTAAATTTGTAACCTCCCTTGTTATCTATTATTCCCTTACCCTGCCATCCTCATCTTTCCTACTTAATGGAACATGCTGGTCCTGAATTCCGATCAGGTCTTTAAATAATTCCCAAATGTCAAATGTGGACTTGCCTGATAACTGGTCCTTCCTAACTCCTGCCTAATATTGATGTAATTTACCCTCCTCAATTTAGTACCATGCCACAAAGTCCTGATTTATTCTTATTCATAGATACCTTAAAACTTGTGCTCACTGTTTCCAAAATGCTCTCCTACCAAAAGGAGAGTCACCTGGCCAGGCTCATTGGCCAATACAAGGTCCAGCACGGCCACTCCTCTAGTTAGACTATCCACATGCTGTTTCAAGTAACCCTTGATGCACTTAACATTTGCCCCATCTAACCCTCTTGTTCTAAGGGAGTCCCAGTCAATATTGGGGGAAGTCAAAGTCATCCACTATGACAACTGTTCTTTTTTGTCTTTTCATAATCTGCCTACACATGTTCCTGTCTTGGTGGCTGTTGGGCTGTTATAATCCGATCAGTGTTTACACCCATCTGAGTTGAGCTCTACTTGCATTGCTCTGTGAATAAGCCATCCAGTATGTCATTGAGTGCTGATGTAACATGCTCACTGATTAGTAATGCAACTCTCCCATCTCTTTCACCTTTATCTTATTGAAAAAGAAAACTCTGGATCATTGAGCAGCCAGTCCTATCCCTCTATCAACTAAGTTTCTGTAGTGGCCAATACAGTCCCATGCACTGATCAAGACTAAGCTCATCTGCCTTACCTATAAATATTCCTTGCATTGAAATAAACACACTTCAGGCCATTAGTTCCATAGTGTTCATTTACTGCTTTCTGCCTGTAATTTCCATCTGATTTATCGATCTTGACATGTACCTTCCCCCTCAACCCCTCCACTTGCTGACTTGCTCCTCTGCTTCCCAGCCCCTGCCATTCTAGTTTAAACCCTCCTGAGTAGGGACTAGCAGACGTCCCCGTGAGTATATTGGTTCCTCTCCAGTTTAGGTACAACCCATTCCTCTTGTACAGGTCTCCCATGTCCCAGAAGAGGCCCCAGAGACCAAAGAACAAAGAACATTACAGCACAGGAACAGGCCCTTCGGCCCTCCAAGCCTGCGCCGATTGAAATAGTCTGTCTAAACCTATCATCTATTTTCTAAGGGTCTGTATCCCTTTGCTCCCTGTCCAGATACATCTTAAAACACACTAACGTGTCTGCATCTACCACCTCTGCTGGCAACGTGTTCCAGGCACCCATCACCCTCTGCGTAAAGAACTTTCCAGCATATCTCCTGTAAACTTTCCTCCTCTCACTTTGAACTCATGACCCCCAGTAATTGAGTCCCCCACTCTGGGAAAAAGCTTCTTGCTATCCACCTTGTCTATACCCCTCATGATTTTGTAGACCTCAAATCAGGTCCCCCCTCAATCTCCCTCTTTCTAATGAGGATAATCCTAGTCTATTCAACCTTTCTTCATAGCTAGCGCTCTCCATACTAGGCAACATCCTGGTGAACCTCCTCTGCACCCTCTCCAAAGCATCCACATCCTTTTGTGGTGACCAGAACTGTACACAGTACTCTAAATGTGGCCGAACCAAAGTCTTACACAACTGTAAGATGACCTGCCAACTCTTGTACTCAATACCCCATCCGATGAAGTAAAGCGCGCTGTATGCCTTCTTGACCACTCTATTGACCTGCGTTGCCACCTTCAGGGAACAATGGACCTGAACACCCAGATCTCTCTGTACATCAATTTTTCCCAGGACTTTTCCATTTACTGTATAGTTTGCTCTTGAATTAGATCTTCCAAAATGCATCACCTCGTATTTGCCCGGATTGAACTCCATCTACCATTTATCTGCCCAACTCTCCAATCTATCTATATTCTGCTGTAATCTCTGACAGTCCCCTTCACTATCTGCTACTCCACCAATCTTAGTGTCATCTGCAAACTTGCTAATCAGACCACCTACACCTTCCTCCAAATCATTTACATATATCACAAACAACAGTGGTCCCAGCATGGATCTGTGTGGAACACCACTGGTCACAGGTGTCCAATTTGAGAAACCCCTTCCACTACTACTCTCTGTCTCCTGTTGCCTAGCCAGTTTTTTTATCCATCTAGCCAGCACACCCTGGACCCCATGCGACTTCACTTTCTCCATCAGCCTGCCATGGGGAACCTTATCCAACGCCTTACTGAAGTCCATATATATGACATCTACAGCCTTTCCCTCATCAATCAACTTTGTCACTTCCTCAAAGAACTCGATCAAGTTGGTAAGACATGATCTTCCCTGCACAAAACCATGTTGTCTATCACTGATAAGCCCATTTTCTTCCAAACGGGAATAGATCCTATCCCTCAGTATCTTCTCCAGCAGCTTCCCTACCACTGACGTCAGGCTCACCGGTCGATAATTACCTGGATTATCCCTGCTACCCCTCTTAAACAAGGCGACAACATTAGCAATTCTCCAGTCCTCCGGGACCTCATCCGTGTTTAAGGATGCTGCAAAGATATCTGTTAAGGCCCCGGCTATTTCCTCTCTCGCTTCCCTCAATAACCTGGGATCGATCCCATTAGGGCCTGGGGACTTGTCCACCTTAATGCCTTTTAGGATACCCAACACTTCCTCCCTCCTTATGCCAACTTGATGTAGAGTAATCAAACATCTATCCCTAACTTCAACATCTGTCATGTCCGTCTCCTTGGTGAATACCGATGCAAAGTACTCGTTAAGAATGTCACCCATTTTCTCTGACTCAACGCATAACTTTCCTTCTTTGTCCTTAAGTGGGCCAATCCTTTCTCTCGTTACCCTCTTGCTCTTTATATATGAATAAAAGGCTTTGGGATTTTCCTTAACCATGTTCGCTAAAGATACCTCATGTCCCCTTTTAGCCCTCTTAATTCCTCATTTCAGTTTCGCCCAACATTTCTGATATTCTTCCAACGCTTCGTCTGTCTTCAGTCGCCTAGACCTTGTGTATGTTTCCTTTTTCCTCTTAGCTAGTCTCACAATTTCACCTGTCATCCATGGTTCCCTAATCTTGCCATTTCTATCCCTCACTTTCTCAGTAACATGTCTCTCCTGCACGCTAATCAACATGCCTTTAAAAACCTCCCACATATCAAATGTGGATTTACCTTCAAACAGTTTCTCCCAATCTATATTCCCCAGATCCTGCCGAATTTTGGTATAGTTGGCCTTCCCCCAGTTTAGAACTCTTCCTTTAGGTCCACTCATCTTTATCCATGAGTATTGTAAAACTTATAGAATTGTGGTGACAAATTTCCAAAGTAGTCCCCTACTGTAATTTCAACCACCTGGCTGCGCTTATTCCCCAACACCACGTCCAGTATGGCCCCTTCCCGAGCTGGACTACATACATATTGCTCTAGAAAACCCTCCTGGATGCTCCTTACGAATTCTGCTCCATCTTGACCCCTAACACTAACTGAATCCCAGTCAATGTTGGGAAAATTAAAATCTCCCATCACCACCACCCTGTTGCTCCTATACCTTTCCATAATCTGTTTACATATTTGTACCTCTATCTCACGCTCGCTGTTGGGAAGCCTGTAGTACAGCCCCAACATTGTTACTGCACCCTTCCTATTTCTGAGTTCTACCCATATTGCCTCACTGCTCGAGTCCTCCATAGTGCCCTCTTTCAGTACAGCTGTGATATCGTCTTTGACCAGTAATGCAACTCCTCCACCCCCTTTACTTCCCTCTCTATCTCGCCTGAAGCAGCGATATCCTGGGACATCTAGTTGCCAATCATGCCCTTCCCTCAACCAAGTCTCTGTAATAGCAATAACATCATACTGTCAGGTACCAATCCAAGCCCTAAGTTCATCTGCCTTATCTACTACACTTCTCGCATTAAAACAAATGCACCTCAGACCACCTGTCCCTTTGTGTTCATCATCTGCTCCCTGCCTACTCTTCCCTTTAGTCTCACTGACTCCATTATCTAGTTCCCTACAGGCTTTAGTTACTACCTTCTCTCTGTCCAACAACCTGTCCAATATTTGGTTCCCGTCCCCCTGCCACATTAGTTTAAACCCTCCCCCGCTGCTTTAGCATAAACACCCCCAAGGACATTGGTTCCAGTCTGGCCCAGGTGTAGACCGTCCAATTTGTAATAGTCCCACCTTTGCCAGAACCAGTCCCAATGTCTCAAAAATCTGAACCCCTCCCTCCTGCACCATCTCTCAAGCCACGCATTCATCCTGGCTATTCTTTCATTTCTGCTCTGACTAGCAGGTGGCACTGGTAGCAATCCTGAGATTACTACCTTTGAGGTCCTACTTTTTAAAAACTTGGCTCCTCACTCCCTAAATTCTTCTTGTAGGACATCATCCCATTTTCTACCTATATCATTGGTGCCTATATGCACCATGACAACTGGCTGTTTGCTCTCCCCCTTCAGAATGCTCTGCAGCCGATCTGAGACATCCCTGACTCACGCACCTGGGAGGCAATATACCATTCGGGAGTCTCGTTTTCAACCACAGAACTGCCTATCTACTCCCCTTACAATTGAATCCCCAATGACTATAGCCCTTCTACTCTTTTTCCCGCCCTTCTGAACAGCAAAGCCAGCCATGGTGCCATGAACCTGGCCACTGCTGCCTTCCTCTGGTGAGCCATCTCCCCCAACAGTATCCAAAACGGTATATCTGTTTTGGAGGGAGATGACCGCAGGGGACATCTACACTGCCTTCCTGCTCTTTCTCTGCCTTTTGGTCACCCATTCCCTTTCTCCCTCAGCAATCCTAATCTGCGGTGTGACCAATTAGCTAAATGTGCTATCCACGACCTCCTCAGCATCGTGTATACTCCAAAGTGAGTCCATCCACAGCTCCAGAGCTGTCATGCGGTCTAACAAGAGCTGCAGCTGGACACACTTCCTGCACGTGAAGGAGTCAGGGACATCAACCAAGAAGCTGAAACTCTGCCCCCTGCACCAGGTCTTTAGGATTCATAAATGCATGACTATCATTGTATTCCTTCCCTCACTAGCACGTGGCTCTGGTAGTAACCCAGATATATTACTACCCTTGAAATCCTGCTTCCCAGCCTCTTTCTGAACTCCCTGTAGTCACGCCACAGAGCCTCATCCATCTTTCTGCCTATGTCGTTGGTACCAATGTGCGCAGCGACCACTGGCTGCTCACCCCTAAGAATTTTGTGCAACCACTCAACTATTGAAATCAATTTTCTCCTTCACTGTTCCCTACCA
>JAHRHZ010000228.1:220656-247442 GCA_024137785.1 Ginglymostoma cirratum
TCAAGCTTTCCTGCTCCTATGATGCTGCTTGGCCTGCTGTGTTCATCCAGCTCCACACCTTATTGTCTCGGATTCTCCAGCATCTGCAGTACCTATTATCTCTCAGCCATAGGAAATGCAGCGTTACAAAAAAGATAGGGTGGGAAAGTGAGTCCGGGTGGAATGCTCTTAAGGGTTGGTGTGGACTCTATTATGGAAGCAGGCCATTCAACCATTGTTGGGATTTCATATGAAAGATCAATAAAGGGAAAAACGACAGCATTAAAAAGCTTTGAGTCTATGCAGCACTTCCGACATTATGGATAAATTAATAGTGCGAAGAGAAATAAGTGTGATATGGGAGCTATTACAGAGACAGAATCTTGCAAAATGACTGTGGCTGGAAACCAAATATTCAAAGGGATATTTGACATTTCAAAATGACAGGCACAAAAAAAATTGGGTAACTATTAATAAAGGATTAGATTAGTACAGTAGTAGGAACTCGCAGAATCAAAATGAGTGTTGCCATCTCAGATAACAGTATATACATGGATGAAGATACAGTGGAGATAGAGTTCTATTAAAAAACTTGATTTATTAAGTACATAATTAAAATGATCACTCCTTTAAAAAAATTAGTGATATCTCAACCACTGTCCTTTACTACCTGGAGTTCTGTGACCAACTTCAAAACAGGCAGCACACAGTTGGTCAGGTGGATTGGCCAAACTAAATTGCCTGCAGTGGCCAGTGGTGTGCAAGTTAGGTGGATTAGCAATTGGAAATGTATGGTTACAGGGAAAGAGTAGGGGGATGAGCCTGGGCAGGATCTCTGGAGGGGTGGTATGGACTTGTTGGGTCAAATGGCCATTTCCACACTGTAGGCATTCTATGATTTATCATGACAGTTAGCAGCTGGCCAACTGAAACTCTTCTTGGCATCATCACCACACTTCCTGAGGTAGGATATTTCTTCACATTTGTTAGTTTGAGATATTGATAAAAGCAGCCTGGGAAAGTACTGATTTTATGTCATTCAGACCTGCCAAGTTAACATTCTATTTTCTTATTTGAAATTGCTTGGGAAACTTGTCCAATTCTAAATGGAGTTACCATATAACACCAGCACTTGCCAAAATTCTTTTTGTTTCTATAAACACTTTGTTTTATGGCCTCAGTCATAACTTAGCCCTTGATTGGTCTTCACTGCAGCTGAAGTGTCATTCTGTTTGTTCCTAATTGTAGCTGGAACTTGGGTGCAGTAAGCTATTTGCCTTAGAGAACTGCTGACCTGCAGCTAACTTGTTCAAGTCCACTGTAAAGTCTTATTGATTCATATCTCCGACCTTATCCAACATCTAGCATTAGATTGGGTGGACATAGGAAACAGCAATGGAAAAGACACTGGTGGGAATGGTTTGTAGGATCCCTGACAATAGTTATACTATAAGGCAAAGTATAAATAAGAGTAAAATGGAGACTAAGAAAGACTACAATGTTCATAGAAATTGAATGAATCAAGTTTGCAAAAATAACCTGAAGGATGAGCTGATGGAATATATTTCAGTTTCCTAGAACACATTCTGAAACCAACCAGAGCAGAGGCCATTTTAGAACTGGCAACATGAAATGAACCAAGAAGTTGTTTGGTGCAATGGTGTTCCTGCCAGTCATCTAGAACTATCTTCATTCCCCAACTCCAAGACTTTATAGTCATGAAAGATAAGTTTTCAAAGGGGTAAAACAAGTTGACTTTCAGCTTGTAGATACAACTATTGCAGTTAGATCTAGAGTGCATCACTGGTCAGCCTTGCCTGATGGTAACAGACTGTCAAACTGTTCCAAGGAAATCCAGGTGTGGAAGTGAATGTGCTTTGTCTGCCTCACATACATCTAGACAGAAGACTGCGCAATTTATCTACAATAAGTGATTTAATAGTAAAGGATCTTTTGTGTAATGATAGCGTGATAGAATTTCATAGTCAAATGGAGGATAAAAACTCCAGTCAGAATGTCTTAAGCTTAAAAATTCCAGTGGTTTGAATCAGAATCCCTACAGTGTGGTAGCAGGCCATTCAGCCAATTGAGTCCACATCAACCTCCTTAAGGTCATCCTGCCCAGACCATACCCTGTCCCTGTATTTCCCCATGGCTAATCCACCTAGCCTGTACATCTTCAGACTGTGGAAGAAAACCAAAGCACCCTGAGGAAACCTGTGCATGGAGAAAATGCAAACTCCACACAGACAGTTGAGGGTGGAATTGAATCCAGTTCCCTAGCACTGATGCAACAGTGCCGCCCAATGACAGTCAGGTAATTATCCTTGGATAATGGTTAAAGGATAGGTAGTAAAGAAGCAGTGTCAGACATTTAGTGAGAAATTTACCTCTCCACAAAAATATGTTCCATTGAGGAAAAGATCCCCTGAGAAACATTCATCATCTGCAATTAACTTAAGTTAAAGATGGTACAAAATGGAAAGGATGAAGAATGCTGTAGAGATTAGTGGTAGGTAAGAGGGTTAGATAAATTTTAGAAACTGGTAAAGGATGATGAAAATAAAAAAGAGGGAAGGTTGGAATAGAGAGAAAATTATGTACAAATACACTGGAAAACTTACAAAATGTATAAAGATGAACAGAGTAGCATTGGTCCACTACAGGATAGTACTGGTAAAGTAATAATGGAAATGAAGGACGTGATAGACTTTTAACCAGGAGTTTTGTCTTCATGGTAAGGAATATCAAACACTTCCCAAGAATAGTAGAAAAGGATATGGGAAAAAGGGAGAACAGACTTATTACCATACGGTCACTGAAGATTATACTTAGAAAACAAAGTTTCTAATGAGCAAGACTAAGTAGTTTTGGCCTACGCTGAACTTATGAGAGATTTTTTGACTGAAGCATACAAGCTTCTGAGGGGCCTTAGAAGTTCAATGTTATGATGTTTCTTCTTTTGGAGCATCTAGAACTAAGGAGCACAGTTTGAAAACAAGGAAGTTAATTCGAGAGAAAAGAAAAGTTTATTCCTTCAATATTATTAGGCTTTTAAATTATGTTTTCCAGAGAACAGTGAAGGCTAGATTAAACATATTCACGACTTCATGACAAGGGAATTAGGGTTATGGAGAACAGGCAGGAATGTGGAGATAAGACCACAACCTGATCAACCATGAACTTCTTTACTAGCAAAGCAGGGGGAGTTGGATCAAATAAGCCAATGCTCCAATAGTAACATTAGCTAGGCAATGACCATCACAAGAAAATTTAGCCACCACATGCGGTCAATGCATTGTCCTCACTGAATTCCCCACTATCATCCAAGGCATTACCAGTGACCAGAAACAGAACTGGAGTAGCCACATAAACACAGTGGCTACAAAAGTAGCTCAGAGGCTTAGACTCCTGCAGTGAGCAACTCACTTCCAGACTTCCCAAAACCTGGTGACCATCTGCAATGTTTAAGTCAGGGGTGTGATGGAATACTCTCCATTTGCATCGATGACTACAGCTCCAACAACACCCCGCTTCAAAACATCTAGGTAAAGCTGCCAGCTTAATTGGCATTTTATTGCAAGCATTCACTTTCTGCATTATTGATGCTCATCAGGAGTGCATAACATCTACAAGATGCACATCAGAAATTTACCAAATCTCCCTTGGCACCATCTTTCAAATTGGCAAACACCATCATCTAGAAGGTTAAAGGCAGCAGATACATAGGAACACCAGCACCTGCACATTCTCCAAGACACTCACTAACCTGGTTTGGAAATATCAGTTCTTTTAGTGTTGCTTGGTTAAAATCCTGGAATTCTGTCTAACAGCATCAAGTGTATCTACATCAAATAGACTGCAATAGTTTAAGAAGGCAACTCACCATCTTAAGGCAAATGGGAATGGGCAATAAATGGCCAAATGGTAGCTGGCCGTGCTACCAAATCCAATTCGCACTGCTACATTCAATCCTGCCACGTCATCTTAGTCCTGCAGCACATTCAGGAAGATGGTCAGTGTGTTTTACAATGTGATTGAGTGATACACTGATGTACTTTAAAAGTATTTGGAACGGTGTGGCAGTTAAGAGAGAGGCTGGCAACACATGCAAGTGGGTTAAAACATTTGAACTCTATTTTTGCAGCAGCAGCGGGCGCGGTGAGAGCAAGGACCAGGGGCTGCCGGGAGGCAAGTTTCCCATTTCAATACTTACCTCGTGGAATCAGCGGCAAGTTCTTCATTTTGGCAACGGAGCTGAGTGGGAGCGGTCGAATTGCGCTCTGGGAAGGTAAGTGAACTAACATTTGGGCAGTGGCTAAAACTGAGACACTACACGTGTAAGGTCTCCCACCCGCCCTCCTCGTCTGACCAAAAAAAAACTGTTGATAAGGTTTTTGTTGTTTTTTAGAAAAAAAATCATGTGCTGGTAAGTAGAGTGATTTGGTAAAACTTTTTTTCATTTCATTTATCTAGTATTTGATATTATAGTGTGATTTTATTGGGAAAACATCCCATTGATTTCTATATTCTCTATAAATTAATGCTCTTTATCTGTTTACACAGAGGTATGCAGGCACTGCCTTAAAAACTTCCTGCCCAACTAGAATTAGGTGTAAAACTTTGTAAGTCCTTATCTTCCTATACATAAGTAGAAAAGACGCTGCCTTAAGCTTCCTGCCCGAATAGAATTAGGTATAAACTTTGTAAATCTTTATTTTCCTGCATAGGGGTATGTGGAAGCTGTCTCGAATAAGATTAGGTGGCAACGTTTGTAAAGGTGTGAGACTTCTGAAATCCTGTAAAGAATGTAACTTCTGTTTCTGCTAAAGGGGCCAGGATACTGACCTTTGTTCAAGCCAGACACTTCAGAAGCTTGAAATCGCCTCGTGCTGTTAGCAGTCACTTTGCGAACAATCGATACTGTATCCTGCTTTCTTTATGTTTTCGATGTAGTGTTTGTGTTATCATGTCATTGTCCGATTGTTTCATGTAATATGCCATTGTGAGATGTAAAACTGCTTTATATACTATGCACTCGATAAGGTATAAGAAGTGGGGACTGTCCGCTGCTCGGGGAGAATCACTTACGAGACTCTGCACTCTGTGCCGTGTTGAGTACAGTGATCTTCCACAGCTTGTACTTGCTTTGTAATAAAGGATTTGTGTTTTTCTAAACAGGTCAGTGTCTTGTTATTGCATCAAGTCTGTGAGGGTCTCCAAAAACAAACCTAACAATAGTCGGACCAAGTTAAGCTTAAGGAGTAAAAATAGTAGGAGATTCCAGACCCACGTTATGCCCCTCTTGCTCAATGTGGGAGCTCTGGGACACGGCTGATGTCCCTGACTCTTACACGTGCAAGAAGTGTGTCCAGCTGCAGCTCTTATTAGACCACATGTCGGCTCTGGAGCTGCTGATGGACTCACTTTGAGCATCTGCAATGCTGAGGAAGTCGTGGATAGCACGTTCAGCAAATTGGTCACACTGCAGATTAGGACTGCTGAGGGAGAAAGGGAATGGGTGACCAAAAGCAGAGGAGAAGCAGGAAGGCAGTGCCAGTGTCCACTGCAGTCATCTCCCTCCAAAACAGGTATACCTGTTTTGGATACTGTTGTGGGAAGATGGCTCACCAGGGGAAGGCAGCAGTAGCCAGGTTCATGGCACCGTGGCTGGCTCTGCTGTACAGAAGGGTGGAAAAAAGAGTGGAAGTGCTATAGTCATAGGGGATTTGATTGCAAGGGGAGTAGATAGGCAGTTCTGTGGTCGAAAATGAGACTCCCAAATGGTATGTTGCCTCCCAGTTACGCGGGTCAGGGATGTCTCAGATCAACTGAGGGACATTCTGAAGGAGGAGGGTGAACAGGATGCTGTCATGTTGCATATAGGCACCAATGATATAGATAATAAATGGGATGAGGTCCTACAAGCAGAATTTAGGGAGTTAGGAGCCAAGTTTAAAAAGTAGGACTTCAGAGGTAGTAATCTCAGGACTGCTACCAGTGCCACGTGCTAGTCAGAGCAGAAGTGAAAGATAGACAGGATCAATGAGTGGCTTGAGAGATGGTGCAAGAGGGAGGGGTTCAGATTTTTGGGACATTGGAACCAGTTCTGGTGGAGGTGGGTCTATTACAAATTGGACGGTCTACACCTGGGCAGGACTGGAACCAAATGTCATAGGGGATGCTTTTGCTAACGCTGTTTGGGAGGGTTTAAACTAATGTGGCAGAGGGATGGGAACCAAATGAGGAGGTTAGTGGACAGTAAGGAGGTAGTAACTAAAGCCTGTAAGGAACTAAATAATGAAGTCAGTGTGACTAAGGGGAAGTCAGTGTGACTAAGGGGAAAAGTAGGCAGAGAACAGATGATGAACTCAAAAAGGGACAGGTGGTCTGAGGTGCATTTGTTTTAATGCGAGAAGTGTAGTAGATAAGGCAGATGAACTTAGGGCTTGGATTAGTACCTGAGAGTATGATGTTATTGCTATTACTGTGACTTGGTTGAGGGAAGGGCAAGATTGGCAACTAAATATCCCAAGATATAGATGCTTCAGGCAGGATAAAGAGGGAGGTAAAAGGGGTGGAGGAGTGGCATTACTGGTCAAAGAGGATATCACAGCTGTGCTGAAGGTGGGCACTATGGAGGACTGGAGCAGTGAGGCAATATGGGCAGAGCTCAGAAATAGGAAGGGTACAGTAACAATGTTGAGGCTGTACTACAGGCCTCCCAACAGTGAGCATGCGATAGAGGTACAAATATGTAGACAGATTATGGAAAGGTGTAGGAACAACAGGGTGGTGGTGATGGGAGATTTTAATTTTCCCAACATTGACTGGGATTCAGTTAGTGTTAGGGGTTTAGATGGAGCAGAATTTGTAAGAAGCATCCAGGAGGGTTTTATAGAGCAGTACGTAAATGGTCCATCTCGGGAAGGGGCCATACTGGACATGGTGTTGGGGAATGAGCGCAGCCAGGTGGTTGAAATTACAGTAGGGGACTACTTTGGGAATAGTGATCACAATTCAGTAAGTTTTAGAATACTCATGGACAAAGACAAGAGCGGTCACAAAGGAAGAATGCTAAATTGGGGAAGGCCAACTATAGCAAAATTTGACAGGCGCTGGGGAGTGTGGATTGAGTGCAGCTGTTTGAGCGTAAATCCACATTTGATATGTGGGAGGCTTTTAAAGGGAGGTTGATTAGAGTGCAGAACAGACATGCCCCTGTGAAAGCGAGGGATCGAAAGGGCAAGATTAAGGAACCATAGATGACAGGTGAAATTGTGGGACTCGCAAAGAGGAAAAAGGAAGCATACATAAAGGTCTAGGTGACTGAAAACAGACAAAGCTTTGGAAGAATAATATCGGGAAAGTAGGACCAATCTGAAATAAGGAATTAAGAGGGCTGAAAGGGGTCATGAAATATCTTTAGCAAACAGGGTTAAGGAAAATCCCAAATCATTTCTTTTGTACATAAGGAGCAGGAGGGTAACTAGAGAAAGGGTTGGCCCACTCAAGGACAAAGGAGGGAAGTTATGGGAGGAGTCAGAGAAAATGAGGGAGATTCTTAATGAGTACTTTGTGTCAGTATTCACAGAGGAGAGGGACATCGGATGTTGAGGTTAGGGATAGATGTTTGATTACTCTAGGTCAAGGGGAGGGTGGGGGGGGAAGAGGGGTGGAAAAGTGTTGGGTATTCTAAAAGGCAATAGGGTGGACAAGTCCCCAGGTCCGGATGGGATCTATCCCAGGTTACTGAGGGAAGCGAGAGAGAAAATAGCTGGGGCCTTAACAGATATCTTTGCAGCATCCTTGAGCACAGGTGAGATCCCAGAGGACTGGAAAATTGCTAATATTGTCCGCTTGTTTAAGAAGGGTAGCAAGGATAATCCAGGTAATTATAGACCAGTGAGCCTGACATCAGTGGCGGGGAAGCTGCTGGAGAAGATCCTGAGGGATAGGATCTATTTACATTTGGAAGAAAATGGGCTTATTCGTAATAGACAACATGGTTTAGTGCAGGGAAGGTCACGTCTTACCAACTTGATGGAATTCTTTGAGGAAGAAGGGCTGTGGATGTCATATACATGGACTTCAGTAAGGTGTTTGACAAGGTTCCCCATGGTAGGCTGATGGAGAAAGTGAAGTCGCATGGGGTCCAGGGTGTACCAGCTAGACGGATAGAGAACTGCTGGGCAACAGGAGACAGAGGGTTGTAGTGGAAGGGAGTTTCTCAAAATGGAGAACTGTGACCAGTAATGTTCCACAGGGATCTGTGTTGGGACCACTGTTGTTTGTGATATACATAAATGAAGGTATAGATGGTCTGATTAGCAAGTTTGCAGATGACACTAAGATTGGTGGAGTAGCAGATAGCGAAGGGGACTGTCAGAGAATACAGCAGAATGTACATAGATTGGAGAGTTGGGTGGAGAAATGGCAGATGGAGTTCAATCCATGCAAATGCGAGGTGATGTATTTTGGAAGGTCCAATTGAAGAGCGAAATATATGGTAAATGGAAAAGCCCTAGGGAAAATTGATGCACAGAGAGATCTGGGTGTTCAGGTCTGTTGTACCCCGAAGGTGGCAACGCAGGTCAATGAAGTGGTCAAGAAGGCATACGGCATGCTTTCATTCATCAGATGGAGCATTAAGTACGAGAGTTGGCAGGCTATGTTACAGTTGTATTGGACTTTGGTTCAACCACATTTGGAACACTGTGTACAGTTCTGTTCGCCACATTACCAAAAGGATGTGGATGCTTTAGAAAGGGTGCAGAGGAGGTTCACCAGGATGTTGCCTGGTATAAACAGTGCTAGCTATGAAGAGAGGTTGAGTAGATTAGGATTGTTTACATTAGTAAGACTGAGGACCTGATCGAGGTCTACAAAATCATGAGAGGTATAGACAGGGTGGACAGCAAGAAGCTTCCCCCCCCCAGTTTATATCCCCATTCCCTCAAATTTAATTGAAGTTTAATTCATCCTCCCTTCCAACTCTTCGTATTTAACTAGGATTTTAATAGGAATCCATAATGTATAGTCATATTCATAGGCTGGAAGTTATATTATTGATAAGTTGAATCTTTAAAATTAAAGAGAATGTTGGATATGAATGCAGAAGACATGAAAATTAGTGTTCAAAAAGGGAGGTCCCAGGCGGCAGTGTAATATTGATCAGCTGGTAAATTGGGCAAAGCAATGCCAAATGAAATTAAATGTTGTTGAGTGAAAAGGTATGCTTTTTGAGGAGTCCAGGAAAAAAAAAACCCAGTGGTGGGGTGTGTGGGAAGGATATACGCAGTAAACAGTAGATCCTAGGGAGTACTGAAGAACAAATAGAGATAGTAACACAGTGGGCCAGGCAGCATCAGATGAGCAGGATAGTTGACATTTTGGGTCGGGACCCGACCAGAAACGTCAACTATCCTGCTCATCTGATGCTGCATGGCCTGCTATGAAGAACAAATAGACCTTGATATACAAGTCCGTAGACCCTGAAGGTGGCAGGACAAGTAGAAAGGGTGGTGGAGAAAGAATACAAAATGCTTGCCTTCATTTTCCAGAACATAGAGAGAGTAAAGAAGTCTTGTTACCACTTTATAAAATATTTGTTAGACTACAAATGAAATGTCACGTGCCTATGGTCACCACACTATTGGAAGGATATCATACTGGAGATTCACCAGGATGTTGCCTCGGATGAAAAGTCTCAAATGAGGAGCGACTGGATAGGCTGGCTTTGCTTTCCTTGGGAGGAGCAAGATATGATTGAACTATGCAAAGATTATGAGAAGCGTAGATTAGATTGAAAGAATCTTTTCCCCATGACAGGCATGTCTAAAACCAAAGGGCACAAGTTTCAGGTGAGTAATTGGTTTATAGGAGAGTTATGAGAAAAAAATTCCTTACATAGCCAATGTAAACCACTTGTGAGATAAAGTTTGGCAGGCATGGGTACCTAAAATAGGCAGTCTGCTGTTAGTAAGCAATTTTAAACTACATTTCAGGTTTTGGAGTAGATTTGCGATGGATTGCCTCACTTACGGGTTTCCTCTGTAGTGGAATGTATATGGGGTCGAGTTCAACGTGTTTATTAATAGCCTGCTTCGTGGCATGTCACGCTTCCAGGAATTCTCGTGCTTGTTTCTGCCTAGCCTGTCCCAGGATCTTGGTGTTGTCCCAGTCAAAGTCCTGGTTCTCCTTATTCATGTGGATTGAGATGAGTGAGTATTGGTTGTGTCTTTTTGTAGCCAGTTGGTGTTCGTGTACTCATTGTTAGTTTCCTTCCTGTTTGTCCGTTGTAGTGTTTCTCTCAGTCTCTGCAGGGGATCTTGTAGATAATATTGGTCCTGTCCGTGGTGGGGAGTGGGTCTTTAGTTTGGGTGAGCACTTGTTGTAGGGTTGATGTGGGTTTGTGTGCCACTCTGAGGATGGTAACGAAACATCTGTGGAACAACAAGCCAGCTCAGCAAGCCAACCAACCTCAATACAATTCAGGTATAATACATTAGCTAAATTACTGGAAAAAGGACAGTCCCTGACAATTGAGATCATTCCAGTGATGGCAAAGGATGAATGGATAGTTGGCACAAATGGAGTTGATCTTAACCTGTATGATGGCAGCATTTTGCTTTCTTGCTGAAGTGCTGGAGAACACTTCCATTAATCATCATTTTCCTTGGTCCATCTTCCAGTGGATGAAAGAACTAACAAAGGCTGCTTCTTGCTTCTGAACACTCATTCATAGGCTTTTTTCTAGCAGTTGGTAGATTTACAGTGTTACTTATTTAAGAAATGTTATTTGGATATTAGTTCTAACAAAATGAATACACAATGAAGGATACAGAGCCATCTCCAGCTCAAGGTCATTTATTTCATGCTGAGGAGCATTCACTTGTCCATTTTAAATACTTGCATAGTCAGGGGTACACAGGATACACAAAGACTCCCTGACATCAGAGAGCTCAGCGTAGTGACCTCAGTGCCCGAGTTCAATCTTTGACTTTTAGCTCTGCATAGATTTTTCTATCTGGAAAAAGGATAAAGACAATGCTGGGTCACCTATCTCTATACTATAGTATTGACTGTATTATCAATAGTGTAAGTAATAATATGGCCATTTTCTCTGAAATGTTCTCCTATTGAGACTGAATCCAGTTACTCCACCCTATTCTCAACAACTAGGTCTAGCAGTCCTTAGAACATAGAATAATACAGCGCAGAACAGGCCCTTCGGCCCTCGATGTTGCACCGACCTGTGAACTAATCTAAGCCCACCCCCTATACTATCCCATCATCATCCATATGCTTATCCAAGGACTGTTTAAATGCCCCTAATGTGGCTGAGTTAACTACATTGGCAGGCAGGGCATTCCACTCCCTTACCACTCTGAGTAAAGAACCTGCCTCTGACATCTGTCTTAAGTCTATCACCCCTCAATTTGCAGCTATGCCCCCTCGTACTAGCCGACGTCATCTTTTTTAGTGGAAGAAAAAGATATTGATATAGAAGATTCTCTTAAATACATCCCAAGAACACTATTTTCTGTTCCCTTTACATGATGATTATCCCAGTCTATTTTAGCAAAAATAAAGACCTCCACTGAAACTAATTCTTTAACTTCTCTAATTTACCTGAAAATTTGTTCCTACCAGTTAGCTCAATTAATTGGTGGCCTACAGAATATACAGAGCAATGTAATAGCTACTCATTTTTTTTTCTTATCTTGTCAAAAACATTCTGTCCTTGATCACTGGGACATTCTTTATCTCCAGCACTGCAAGCTTCGAGGCTGCCAATCCTCCTCATTTTATTCTGTCACCATTTGTACCCAGAAATGGGTAATCCGACCCTGCTCTTTTAGCTGCTACATTAATCTGTTGTCCAAGTCCCTTTTTTAAATTGCCTTGAATTTGATAAAATTTCCCCAAACTGTGCATTTTACTTCCCGAATTGCTGTCTCTAAATAAGTAATTGGTATTTTACCCTGCCAAACGAGCATAATGTTGTTGAATGCCTGGAGATCCCTTCGACATTGTCCACAAGTCAAAATGATGCCATAAAAGGGGAAAATCAATTCATGAGGAGTCGCTCTTTGCTTACAGTGTTGAGAGGTCAACAGTAAATTGTCACTTTGACTAAGGGCCTCAATATATTTCTTATGGGAATAATTTAAAGAGAAGAAAAACCAAATGTCATGTCTTTTGTGCACTGTGCATAGAAGGTACTTTGACTCATTGTCAGTACTGGTTTGTCATTACTATCTACTCCTTTAAAGCAGAGTAAAGGCAACTCCACATCTACCTTAGTGTAACAAACTGAAATTGAACTTGTGCTGTTGCCATTATTCTGCACCCCACCCCGCTCTGTTAGTCATCTGATGCCCTACAGCATATGATTACTCTTTGCAACAAAACAGAATTGCCTGGCTGGACAACACTGGACATTCAAAGCACCAAGCAAAAACATTCACAATTAGGCATATGTGACAGTAAGTATCAAGACTGTAGAAGCAGGCCACTTGGCCCATTGAGTCCACACTAACCTTCTGAACAGCATTCCACCCAGATGCAACCCCCCCCCCACCCCACCGCATCTCCCTTGCCTGCACATTCCCTGGGCACTGGCAATTTAGCATGGCCAATCCACCAAACCTACACAGCTTTGGACTGTGGGACGAAACCCACACTGACAGTGTGCAAATTCCGTATTGCAGTTGCCCAAAAGGTGGAACTGAACCTTAGTCCCTGCCACTGTGCTGCCCCTTTTAACAGGGTGTTCAGATAGTTTTATTCAATGTTTTTGTTGTTTGTTATTTTCTACAATATACATTAGGAATTGAATTATTCATTAAATATTAATTTTGATACTCATTTATACCACATTTATGTACATGAACTGATGGTTCACATTAGGCTGCACACCAGATAGCATTGTTTGTACTACTGTGTGCTAGGTCATCATTCATTGCAAAGCAACAAAGGACAAGGGGGCAGCGTGGTGGCACAGTGGTTAGAACCAGCACCAGGGACCTGGGTTCAATTACACCCTTGGGCAACTGTCTGTGCAGAGTTTGTGTATTCTCCCCATGTCTGCATGGTTTTCTTTCCCCAGTCCAAAGATGTGCAGAATAGGTGGATTGGCTGTGCTAAAATGCCCATAGTGTCAGGGAAATGCAGGCTAGATGTGCTGGCCATGGGAGATGCAGAGTTACTGGGATGGGATGCTCTTCAGAGTATCAGTGTGAACTTGATGGGCCAAGTGGCCTGCTTCTGCATTGTAGAGATTCTATGACAAGAGGATCACTCACTTGTGTAGGTTTCACTTAATCTGTTCGTGTTGAAATCAATACAATGCAATCAAATTCTCATGAGTTCTACAATAAGCAAATCATCACTTCCACCTTATTACTATCCAGGCAGAAAAATTAAAAAGTTACTACATTCATAGAAGTTAAGAAATGTTATCAGACAGGTCAGGGTTAAGCAATACTTAAGTGACAAAACTGTTGAAGAAACAATAAACAGTTTTTGGAGAAGGAACATAAATGTACTAAAACTAAGCACTATGATGTTGATGGTCTGAAACAAAAACAAATTGCTGAAGAGACTCAACATCTGTGGACAGAAAGTAGGAATTAGAGTTCAGTGACACTTCTTCAGAACTCATAGTAGCTAGAAAAAGTTGGTATATGCCAGAAGATGGGGAGGATTAAGTTGAAACTGAGCCAAGAGAACGCTTGAACACTCAGTTCAATGTTCTTTACCTAGAGCCACCCCCCAGGCTCTGTCATGATCAGTAAGCTTCACAGGATCAGGAAGAGATCATATCTGGAGAGATGCACTGCATGTGTAAGTTGGATTTTGGACTGGCATGGGAATAGAGCTGTAAATCTCTCCTTTTTAAAAAAGGGAAGGAAAGAAATTCAGTAGTCTAGTTAAAATACTAACAGTTGACGCAACTGACTGACAACTGTTACTCTATCACCTGAAGCCTGAATAAGGCCCCAGTAGCTGCTGATACAATTGAACATTACCCAGTTTTCGTCGTCTCAGTTTACAACAACTGAGGGGGTTTGTTGAAGGTGCATGCTCAGTAAAGGCGATCAGAAAGGAGACCATACATCAGGAGTAAGGCACAGTTCAAGTGAATACATATCTCTAGGATT
The DNA here is from genome assembly GCA_024137785.1 of Ginglymostoma cirratum. Lineage (NCBI taxonomy): Eukaryota > Metazoa > Chordata > Chondrichthyes > Orectolobiformes > Ginglymostomatidae > Ginglymostoma > Ginglymostoma cirratum. Next base: position 234,804 of record JAHRHZ010000228.1, read on the forward strand.
TGGGAACAGCATGAGAATACAGATAGTCAATCTTTCTTTACTTTCTCCTTTTGAAGGAAGTTTCATGGGGAGGCAATGGCCTATTGGCATTATTGCTAGTCTATTATTTCAGACACTCAGCTGTGTTATCAGGGCCTGGATTTGAATCACAACACAGAAGATGTTGGAATTTTAAAAAAAAAAATCTGGAATTAAGAATATGCTGATGACTGTGAAACCGTTGACGATTGTTGGAAAAACCATAACGCTCACTGTCCTAAAAGGACGGATAGCTGCTATTCTCACCTGGTCTGCCCTATTTGCAATTCCAGACCTACAGCAATTTGGTTGACTCAACTGCCCACTGAAGTCATCTAGCAAGCCAGTCAGTGGTATGAGCCACTATGAAGTCGACAAAAGTGAAACCTACAGACCACCTAGACAGTGGCAGAAACAGCCCTGTAAGATCCTCCTTACTAACATTTGGGGGATGGTGCCAAAATTTGAGAGGTATCTCATAGCAAGGGCACAAAGTGCACTAGGTGGGATTTCATTGTTCACCATCAAAAGTGGTTCAGCAGCAGCACTACTTCAAGTCCTAAATTAAAAGTTGCTAAACTAGGTCTGAAGCAAGTGGTGAGGGAACCAACTGACCTCATCCTTAACAATTAGCCAGCAGCAGGTGCTCTGTTCATGACATACCATTAAGAGAGACTGCTGCGCAATTTTTGAAGTCCCACCTTCACTTAGTGCCATGCACCATTGAATGTATGCTTAATCACTGTGCAAAATGGGACAGAATTCAAACAGATTGAGCAACTCAAGACTGATAATCCTTGAGGCACTGTGGGCCATCAACAGCAGCAGAATTATACTCCAGCACAATGTGACCTCACAGCCCAGCATGTCCACTACTCAACCATTACCATCAAGCCAGGGGAATCAACCCTGGTTTAAATAGAATTCAGGACAGCGTGCGAGCAGCAGCACCAAGCATGCTAAAAATGAGTAGTCAACCTTTTAAAGCTACTGAATAGGACTACTTATGTGCCACTAATATCCATTACAAACCCACTGACTTCCACAGCTACCTGGACTATACATCCTGACACTCCACTTCCTGTAAAGACTCCATCCCATTCTCTCAGTTCCTCTGTCTCCGTCGCATACGTTCAGATGAGGCCAACTTCGACAAGGGAGCCGCTGAAGCCTCCACATTCTTCCTCAACCGAGGACTCCCCAGCTCCATTGTCGACCGGGCCCTCAATCGGGTCTGACCCATCTCCCGCACTTCTGCCCTCACCCCTTCTCTTCCCTCCCGCAACAGCGATAGGGTTCCCCTCATCCTCACCTACCATTCCACCAGCATCCGCATCCAGAAGATCATCAGATGCCATTTCCACCACCTCCAGCAAGATGCCACCACCAGACACATATTCCCCTCCCTTCTCTTGTCAGCCTTCCGCAGGGACCGTTCCCTCTGGGACACCCTGGTCCATACTTCCTTCACCCCCAACACCTCCCCACAGCCCTACGGCACCTTGCCCCGTAACTGGCGAAGGTGCAACACCTGCGCATTTACCTCCTCCCTCCCCAGTATCCAAGGGCCCAAACATACCTTCCAGATGAAGCAACACTTCACCTGCACTTCCAAGAATCTAGTCTACTGCATTCGCTGCTCACAATGTGGTCTCCTCTACATTGGGGAAACAAAGCATAGACTTGCCAACCAGTTCACAGAACATCTACATTCTGCTCATAAAAAAAGACCCTGAACTACCTGTTGCCTGCAGCTTCAATGCTCCACCTTGCTCCCTGGCCAACATCTGTCTCTGGTTTGCTAGTGTTCCAGTGAAGCCCAGCACAAGTTGGCGGAAAATGAGGTGTTGTTCCTCTTGTGGACCCTACAGCCCTCCGGGCTCAATATTGAGTTCAGTAATTTTAGGGCCAAAACTCTCCCGTGTCCCAGCCCCTCACCCCACACACCAGGCCTTGTTACCACATAGCCTGCCACTACACACACCCCTGTTTTTCGTCACTAACAGTCCCCATTAACAACTATTCACCCTCGCAGCCTGATCGTTAGCAACTCTTTTGTCTGTCCAACTGGCTTTCTCTCTATCCTATCATTTACTCCCTACCCCACCCACCTCCCAATTTTCTGCGTATAAACTGACATTTTGCCAGCCACCATCAGTTCTGAGGAAGGGTCACTGGACCCGAAACATCAACTCTGTTTTCTCCTCCACAGATGCTGCCAGACCTGCTGAGCTTTTCCAGCAACTCTGTTTTTGTTCCTGATTTACAGCATCCGCAGTTCTTTTGGTTTTTATTTGAATAGGACTACTTGCTTGCCAAACAGCATAAGCAGTAACTGATAGACAGAGCTAAGAGAACCCACAACCAGTGGATCAGATCCAAGCTCTGCAGTCCTGCCACTTCTAGTTGTGAATGGTGGTGGACAATTAAACAACCCACTGGAGATAGTGTCACAAAATATCCTCATCCTCAATGATGGAAGAGCCCAACACACAGCACACACTCTCTCCTCCATACCCCCTCCCGCACCCATGAATCTACAGGGTAATTTGTATTTGCAAATACATTTTATTTGTTCAAAAAGCATTATTTATAGAGAGTCAATATGGTGTTTTATAAATTCCTACTTTAGAAATGAAACCAGTCTGACTCCAAACTAAAACAAAAATTCTAAACAAGGTCTCACACCTAACATGCATTGTCTGAACTAATATGTCAGCTCTTCTTTACACTGAAAGCCTTTAGTTCTTTCAGGAAAGTGACTTGAAAGGAATTTGGGAATTTACATGTACATATTAAATCAATTAAAGCCTTCTAACTGAAGAAAGATTTAACAGCATCTTAGGTTTGTTTAGTACATCCTCAATGGTGAGAATCTTTGATCTTTTGCTTATAAATTCTGTCTGATACTACTGCTAACACCTGAAGGAGGATGGAAGCTCTGAAAGCTTCGGTTTTCAACTAAAACTGATGGACTAAAACCTGGTGTCATGTGATTTCAGACTTTGTCCACCCAGTCCAACACCACCACCTCCACATCAAGAATGTTACCGAGTATGGAAGGTTTGAGTTTATTCCTGATTCATCCTTTTCCATAATACTAAATTGAAAAGAATTGTGGTCACTATCCCAGATACAGTAGAATCCCTACAGTGTGGAAACAGGCCCTTCGGCCCAACAAGTCCACACTGACTCTCAGACCATCCCACCCAGACCCATCCCCCTGAAGCCCACCTAATCTACAAATCCTTGAACACTATAGCCATGCTAAATTGCCCAATCCACCTGACCTGCACATCTTTGGACTGTGGGAAGAAACCGGAGCACCTGGAAGAAACTAGTGCAAACATGGGGAGAACGTGCAAACTCCACACGCAGTTGCCCGAGGGTGGAATTAAACCTGGGTCCCTGGCGCTGTGAGGCAGCAGTGCTAACCACTGAGCCACTGTGCTGCCCGTGGTTGCCTACTGTCATTGTATCCACTTGCTCAATGTTTCCAAAATTAAATTCAGAATTACATCTCTTGTGGGGCTTGTCATATATTGTTTAAAATAATTCCCACACAGTACATGAATTTTTTTACCCTCAATGTGCCTATATGGATTGAAACCCAGTTGATATTGGGATATAGTCTCCTATTATTCCTACAGGTGGAAATTTGTGTGCATACATGTTCTTCTACCTCCCACCCACTTTCGAGGTCTGTAGTACACACTTACTATTTTGACTGCCTCTTATTATTCAGTCACATAAGCACAAAAACCCCTTGGTCCAATCAGTCCATGCCAACCATAATCCCAAACTAAGCTAGTCCCATGTACCTGCACTTAGCTCATATCTCTTTAAATGTTTCTTAAAAGGGATTTAGACAAGTACATGAATAAATGTACCTGTACCCCCATCCATCACTTCCTCTGACAATTAATTTCATATAAAAACACTTTTTTTAAAAATGCCCCCCTAATCTTGAAACCCCCACTTTAGGGAGAAGACACCCACTAGTCATTTTAGCTATATCCCTCATGAATTTATAAGCCTCTGTAAAGGTTAGCCCTCAACCTCCTACACTCCAGTGAAAAGCATCCCAGTCTATCCAGCCTCTCCTTTTAACTTATAACATTCAACCCATAAAGTCTCAATTGTTAACTTTTTTACTATAACGTCCCTTCTCAACTGTAATTGATTCTTTAACCAATACTGCTTTTTTTTTTTGTCACCCACTATCCTGTCTGAAAACTTGCCATCCAGGGATATTGTGCTGTCAATTTTGCACCTCTTAGCCAGGTTTCTATTATAGCAACAACAGCCTGCTGCCTTGCATCTGTGCCCTTCATTCATCTACGCCCTTCGTTCATCTGCCTTGTTTGTAATACTCCTTCCATTGAAATACAAGCAGCTAACCCCTGTCAATTTCCTTTGCTGTATGTTTTTTTAATCCTTGTTTCTTCTGTCTTTTCAAGTCACTGACTGACTCATTAAGGAACGAGAGGTATTACATTAGTTAATCTGAATCTGTTGACTCCCCTCCCCTGCTATATTGGTTTAAAAACCTCACCAATGGAACAAGCAAAAGCCCTCAGGAGGATATTTGTCCCAGCTTCACCCAGGCACGCTGGCCAGACTTGTACAAGTCCCACCTTCCCCAGAAGGAGTCCCAATGCCTCAAGAATTGAAACCTCTCCCTGATACACCAGTTCTTTAGCTATGCATTCAACTAATCTCTCCTTTTAATTCTGCTGTTGCTGGCACATGGCACTGGGAGTAATCCTGACAGTCCTATATTTTAGGTCCTGCATTTTAATTTATCTCATGACTTGTTATATTCAAGCCTTTTGGTCCTCATCTATTTGTTTACCTATGGCATTGGTAAGTGTGTATGACCACTAGCTGTTCGCCCTTCCATTCCAGAACATCCTGCAGCTGCCCCATAGCAGCCCTCAATCTAGCATCAATGAGATAACATACCATTCTGCATTCACATCTGCAGCCACTGAAGTGCTTGTCTGTATCCCTTACTATTGAATCCTTTGTCACAACAGCACTGCCACTTGTTTTCCTCCCACTTTGTACAGCAGAACCCAGGTGCTGCTACTTTTCCCCGAGAGACCATTGCAGCCCCCACCACCGCAATCCAACAGTACCCAAAGTAGTACACTTGCTTTGGCGGGGGTGGGGTGAAAATGACCACAGGGTACTCTTGTACTTTCTTCTTGACTTTTTTCTACTCTTGGTCAGCCATTCCTTTTCTGCCTATGTTATCCTCACCTGTGGTGTGGCCACCTTACAAAACATGCTGTCCATTACATTTTCAGTATCAGGGCTGCTCCTGTGAGTCCACCCACATTTCCAAAGGAGAAGAAAACACACAAGTCATGAGCTGTGGCTATATACACTTCTTGCACACATAGTCATCAAGGACTGTTAAAATCCCTTACTCCTCATAACTGCAGGTCTGAGGTGTCCTGTCAAGACTTCTCTCTAGAAGAAGCTAGTTACTCCTTTCAAAACACTTTAACCTAGGGACCATCCTTCTTTTCAAACACTTCCATTATAATTGAAAGTCCCTACTTCTATGTAAGCTAATATATTATGCTTTAAAAGCTGTAAGAAAATACTCTGGGTATTACTTACCAACAACTGTTTCCAGTGGGACTGTGTCACTTCCTTAACAGAGATTGAGCAATATACTCAGTCTTTCAACTTTACCTCACCTACTTCCCCATCTTCACCCAATTTCAAGGCACTCTTGTTTAGCTAAACAACAGAAGCAAAACAATTGGTCAGTTTAACTGCTTCACCTGAGAGTGACTCAGCTGATTCCTGTTTCTGAAATGCGTCTAGAACTACATTCAACCAAACAGAACAGCTTTTAGTTACTAGATTAAAGAACTAATTTAACTTAAGTTTAATTATCACTTACCTCTTGCAGCTTATCCTTGGAAACTCCCTGTTTCACCCAACTCCAAAGTACTCTTGTTTAGCCAAGAAACACTCTCAGTCCATCTTGGAGAGATTCACAGGACTGGAAGCAAGATGGGACAAGAAAGTAAAAGGATTGCTAATGCAAGCAACTCTTACCCGGTGGATTGAAGATGGTAGGTAAAGACATGAGATGAATGAAGTGCCTTCACACCAGGCAGACAAAGTTGTGAAAATAAAATACCTGGCATTAGTGATAGTAGGAACTGCAGATGCTGGAGAATCTGAGATACACAAGGTGTAGAGCTGGATGAACGCAGCAGGCCAAGCAGCATCAGAGGAGCAGGAAGGCTGACATTTCGGGTCTAGACCCTTCTTCTGAAGAAGGGTCTAGGCCTGAAACGTCAGCCTTCCTGCTCCTCGGCCTGCTGCGTTCATCCAGCTCTACACCTTGTATATCTCAGATTCTCCAGCATCTGCAGTTCCTACTATCTTTGAAACAATTTTAACCCCACTGCGAAGCCACTTCTAAGGATGCCTACGCTGAAGAAGTCACCCGCCTCCCTCCAAAATAAAATTTCTGAAGGGTCTAGGCCCAAAACATCAGCCTTCCTGCTCCTCTGCTGCTTGGCCTGCTGTGTTCATCCAGCTCTGCACCTGGCATCAGTAATGTGATGGTCAGGTTAGCTGTCATTTCCTAAAACAGGATCAATCATGGTCAGTGGCGTCCATATGTTTCTGGTGTTGGAGTTATAAGCTTTGGCTGCCGGGAACCGATTTTGCCACAACCTCCCATGGAGTGATGGACCAGATGCTTCTGGGGGTTTCAGTACCACTTAAATACCTTTAGTATGTGGCCAGATCACTATTCATTTCCTTTACTGTTTGGCTTTTAGCAACCAGTTCCTTGTCCCATAGGGATGCAGTTTGATACGAGAGCCTAAAGTTTGAAGTTGGCATTTTGAAACTTTCCATGGACATGTCAAAATGGTTGTTAATATTTTGCGAGCCATACATTTTCACCTGGTTTGTGTGGATCCATCTGGTCTTCCCGCGGTCTACCAGTACTTAGTAAACGGAGGGCCACACTTTGCTCACCACTGAGTAAAGTCCCAAGTACGAGGAGGACAGGAATGTTCCTGGCTGGAAGACCCAGAGCACGACCCGTTGCCCTATTTTGACCTCAGTGGGGTCGACGTTGCAGTCAAAATTGGCTTTGCTTTGTTCTTTTTACTGACTCATCCTGACAGCTACTGCCTTTTAGGTAGCCTCGACATTGTTGGACAATGCTTTGACTGTCTTTTCTTGGCTAAGGGCTGTGAGTTCTGGTTATGATAAGCTCATGCCCAGCATGTGCTGTCCAGTTACCAGATATGGGGAGTGAATCCCTTGGAGCTTGAGACAGTGTTTCTCACCAACATCAATAAAAAGGATGAAGCTATGCTCCAGGTGGTGCTGTTCTTCTGGATGACCTTTCTAAGCAGCCCTTAATGGGTGCAATTCATTCTTTCCACAATCCTACTGAAATGGGGATAGTATGTGATGTGGAACCTTTGTTCAATGACAAACAAGTTCATCACATCTTGCATCACTTGCGAGGTGGAATGAATGCATTCGTCTGACTCTATGTTATGAGGGAGGCCCCACCTAGTGAAAACTGGCTGGGTTAGGACGGTCACTGTGACTTTAGCAGTGTTGGTTCAGGTAGGGCAAGCCTCCATCCATTTGCAAAACATGTCAACAATGACCATGCTATATTTGTGACCTCTTGTACAGGATGTTAGGACACCAATAAAATCAACCGTGATGTTTGCCCTGTGGCCCTCTACAGTCTGGAATGCTTCAATTCTCATTTATTGGCACACATGTCTGGATTATTTTGGGCTCAGATTATAAAATTATCAATGTAGTACCATATTTCCTTATTCATCTTTGGCTGCTATCACAACCATTTAATTCTTTCCCAATGGCCTTTGCTGTTTGATGGCCTGGAAATCGTGACATTGATAAATAATCTGGTTATGGCCCCATGTGGGAACCAAGTACCACCCATCTTTAAGGACAAGACTGTATTTTAGTGTTAGCTTGTCCTTCCATTTTTCATAGGCAGGATGTACTCCTTCCTGGATTTGTTTTTAGGTTATTGTTGCTACCCTAAGCTCTTTTAAGGCCCTTGACCTTAGTTTGACTCACAGCAATGGCATCTACCTGTTCGGAAGTTGGGGGTTTGGCATAGTTCTCCCTCTTGGGCATATTGTTTGGTCAATTTGTCTGCCCTTATATTCCTAGCCGAGCAAAATTTATGCTGTGTCCTGACTTTAACAATACCATACTCCTGCTCTTGGGCAGTTTAGAATAAGTATTTTAGCAGGGGCACAGTTGGTAGGTGTTTACCATCCATTGGCACAAAACCTTTGGCTTTCCACAGTGACAGAGGTCAGTTAAACTGTTATACATGCTGTCTGGACGCCCATTTTTTGGGGGGAGTTCAATGCTAATTTTGCTAGGTGTACACCTCATTTGTTCTCCATATTACAGATCCCATTTTCCTGTTCCTGTCTTCCACCACAGAGCACACTCCAAAAAATATTTAAAACGTGTATTGGCTTTTCCAATTTTCTTGGGCACTCATAAGCTTTTCCTCAATTTGTCGGCTATGAAGGTGTGTACTTTGGTACATTTAAGCGTAATGTCATGGCCCTAAAGTGCCAGAGTCCAGTGCTCTAAGCAGTTTTCATTAACCGTACTGTCTTTAATTTGGCCATACAGCAGTATTTGTAAGGCAGGCATTTTCAATGAGAATAGTTAGAGGGTTGAATTCAATTAAGTAGGCAAAGTGCTGTGCCTCCCAGAAAACCACCAGGCCCGTGTTTCTCACACCTTGAGAAACACTGCTGCATGAGGTATAAGCAACCATTGTGAGCCTCATGTAGTGCTCCTGGGACTGTGAAGTTAGTGTCTATGACAGCTGCTTCTCATGCGAATGGGCATTCCAGGTCTAGTACCTGTAGTGGAGGAGCCTTTGCCAGGGCCTTTTTAATTCCAAGACAACCTTCATATGCTGCTCAATCCATTCCCATGGGACTTTTTTTTTTATAAACAGGTTCGATAGAGAGGAGGCTTTAATGGAAAAACCATCTATATGGTTCCAGAAATACCCCAATAAGCCTGAAAAAAGAAGCAATGAGCTTACGTCTGTAGGGAGGGGCAAGAGTGCTACAGACCCAATACACTTCTTTTCTATCTCGTGTTTCCCCTAGGTCACAATAGTGGCCACATAAGAGTCCTGTGACTTCATAGTTTGGACTTTCTTGGACTTCACCTTTGACCCGAATGAGGTGAGTAGCATTAGCACTTCATTAAAAGAAGAACAAAGAACAGTACAGCATAGGAACAGGCCCTTTGGCCCACCAAGACTAAACCAGCATATGATGACTTTCTAAACTAAAAACCTTTTGCCCCTATGCTGTCCATAGCTGTCTATTTCCTGCCTATTCATATATCTGTGAAGATGCCTCTTAAACATTGCTATTTAATCAGCCACCATCACCTCCTCTGGCCACACATTCCCGGCACTTACCATGCTCTGCATAAAAATTCTGCCTCTCACATCTCCTTTAAACTTACCCCCTTTCCCTTAAACCTGTGTCCCTTAGTAATTGACATTTCTATCCTGGGAAAAAGACTCTGACTAACTATTCTATCCATGCCTCTCATAATTCTGTAAATTTATATCAGGTCTCACCGCATTCTTCAATGTTCAAGTGAAAATAGACTATTTTTGTCCAATTTTTCCCTATGACTAATTATTTTTCAGATCAGGCAACATCCTGGTAAACCACTTCTGTACCCTTTCCAAAGCTTCCATATCTTTCTGATAGTGTGGTGACCAGAACTGGATAAAATATTTCAAATGTGGCCTGACTAAAGGTCCATACAGCTACAACATGAATTTCAAAATTTTACACTATGCCCCAACCAATGAAGGCAAGCATTCAAAATGCCTCTTGACCACCTTATCCACTTGTGTTGCCACTTTCAGGGAAGTGCACTTGTATGCCTACATCCTTCAGTATGTTGATGCAGTTCAGAGTTCTGCCATTTACTGCATGCTTCCCTCCTGCATTAGATATCCCAAAATGCATCACCTTGCATTTGTCCGTATTAAACTCCACCTGCCATTTCTCTGCCAAGTCTCTATCTATATCTTGCGATATCCTATGGCAATCCTCCTTAATTTCCGCAGCTTCCGAATGTTTGTGTAATCCACAGACTTCCTAATGAGGCCTCCTACATTCTTCTCCAAATCAGTTATATACATAATAAACAACAGGGGTCCCAGTACCAATCCCTGCAGGGCGACACTGGTCTCAGATCTCAAACCTGAAAAACATTTTTCCACTGCTAATCTGCATTCAATGACTAAGCAGTTCTGTATTCATCTCAACCAGCTCATCACAAATACCCTGTGACTTCACCTTTTGTATCAAGAATTTGTAAATTGTGTGTGAGGGACCTTGTCAAAGGCCTTGCTAAAGTCCACATAGACAACATCTACCATCTTGCCCTCATCAATCATCTTTGTCACTTCCTCAACAAACTCTATCAAGTTTGTGAGACATGACCTTCCCTGCACAAAGCCACGCTGCCTATCGGTAGTATGTCCATTTTTTCCCAAATAGGAGTAAATCCTATCCCCAAGAATCCTCTCCAATAATTTCCCTACCACTGACACTAACCAGCCTGTAATTTCCTAGATTATCCCTATTGCCCTTCTTAAACTAACAACTTTGGCTATTCTCTAGTCCTCTGGGACCTCTCCTGTGACTAATGAGGATGCAAAGACTTCATACAATGCCCACCAATTTCCTCACTGGCTTTGGTCAGCATTCCGGGATAGATCCTATCAGGTCCTGGGGACTTGTTCACCTTAATAGTTTTCAAAATATCCAACTTCACCTCCTTTTTTATATTGACATGCTATGGAATATGAACACACCTGAGACTTACCATCTACCACATGCTTCTCCTTTGTGAATATAAAGTATTTGTGAAAGGATCTCACCCACTTCCTCTGGCTCCACCTATAAATTCCCTCTTTTGTTCTGTAGCCTTTCCGTAACTACCCAATTGCTTCTTATTATGTATGAAATGCCTTGGGATTTTCCTTAATTCTGTTTGGCAAAGATGTCTCTTAGCCACTTTTAGCCCTCTAAATTCCTTGTTTGAGTTTTGTCCAGCTTTCTTTGTATTCTTAGCGGGCTCTGTGTCTTCAGTTTCCTAAACCTTATGTATGCCTCCCATTTCTTTTTGACTAAGCACTCAATTTCTTTAATCAGCCAAGGTTCCTGAATCTTGCCACCCTTATCTTTTATTTTCACAGGAACATGCTGGTGCTGAACTAATCAATTGGCTTTTAAAAGATTTCCATATGCCAAATGTAGAGTTACCTTCAAACAGCCACCCCCATTGTACATCTCCCAGTTCCTGCCTATATTATGGTAGTCAGCCCACCCTCAATTTAATACTTTCTCAAACAATATGTAGATAGGCCTACTAAAGAAGGGACAAAACTCAACTTCCTCTTGGGAAATAAGGCAGGGCAAGTGACTGAGGTATTAGTGGGATGAACTTTGGGACCAGTGACCATGATTCTATTTGTTTTAAAATAGTTATGGAAAAAGTAAGGTTCCAAATTGGGGCAAGGCCAATTTCGAAGGTATTAGACAGGAACTTTCAGAAGTTGATTGGGGGAGCCTGTTCACAGGTAAAGGGGCGTCTGGCAAGTGGGAAGCTCGAGAGTTCAGGGCCAGCATGTTCCTGTTAGTGTGAAAAGCAAGGCTGGCAGGAGTAGGAACATTGGATGACTCGAGATATTGAAGCTCTGGTCAAGACAATAATGAGGCATATGTCAGGTATAGACAGCTGGGATCAAGTGAACCCCTTGAGGAGTGTAGAGATGAAGGAGTACACTTAAGAGGGAAATCAGAAGGGCAAAAAGTGATCATGAGCTGGCTTTGGCAGATAGGGTAAATGAGAATCTGAAGAGATTCTACAAGTATATTAAGGGCAAAAAAGTAACTAAGGAAGGATAGGGCCCCTTAAATATCAATAAGACTATTAAATATCCCTGGGACCTGATAAAGTGTATCCCAGGTTATTGTAGGAAACTAGGGAAGAAATTGCAGGACCCATAAGCACTGATATTTGTATCATCAACAGCCACGGGCGAGGTGCCGGAAGACTGGAGGGTGGCTAATTATTTAAGAAAGGCTGCAAGGAAAAGCCAAGTACCTACAGACCAGTGAGCCTAACTTCAGTGGTAGATAAGTTGTTGAAGGTGATTCTGAGAGACAGGATCTACATGCATTTGGAAAGGAAAGGACTGATTAGAGATAGTCAGCCTGGCTTGGTGTGTGGAAAATCATGTGTCACAAATTTACTTGAGTTTTTTGAAAACATGATCAAGAAGATACATGAGGGCAGTATGGTAGACATTGTCTACATGGACTTTAGCAAGGCTTTTGACAAGGTTCTGTATGGTATCAGTGATAAAAGGTACTGCAGATGCTGGAGAATCCGAGATAACAAGCATGGGGCTGGATGAACACAGCAGGTCAAGCAGCATCATAGGAGCAGGAAAACTTGACGTTTCGGGCCTAAACCCTTCATCAGAAAAATGATGAAGGGTTTAGGCCCGAA
>JAHRHZ010000228.1:247842-292150 GCA_024137785.1 Ginglymostoma cirratum
TTCGGGCCTAAACCCTTCATCATTTTTCTGATGAAGGGTTTAGGCCCGAAACGTCAAGTTTTCCTGCTCCTATGATGCTGCTTGACCTGCTGTGTTCATCCAGCCCCATGCTTGTTATCTCAGGTTCTGTATGGTAGACTGGTTAATATGGTTAGATCACATAGGATTCAGGGACAGCTGGCAAATTGGATACCAAATTGGCTTGATGGGAGGAGACAGAGGGTAAATGTTCAGACTGGATGTCTTTGGCCAGCAGTGTGCTGCAAGGATAGGTGCCAGGTCCACTGTTGTTCATCACTTATATGAACAATTTGGATGAGCATATAGGAAGCATGGTTACTAACTTCGTGGATGACACCAAAATTGGTGGTATAATGGACATTTAAGCAGTTTACCCAAGATTACAAAGGGATCTTGATCAACAGGGCCAGTGGGCTGAAGAATAGCAGATGGAGTTTAATGCATATTAAATGCGAGGTGTTGTATTTAACTCAGCCACATTAGGGGCATTTAAACAGTCCTTGGATAAGCATATGGATGATGATGGGATTGTGTAGGGGGATGGGCTTAGATTAGTTCACAGGGCGGCGCAACATCGAGGGCCGAAGGGCCTGTTCTGCGCTGTATTGTTCTATGTTCTATGTTCTATTTGGGAAGACCAATTACACAGTTAATAGTAGGGCCCTGGGGAGTGTTGTTGAAGAGCGAGACCTAGGGTTACAGTTACATGATTCCTTGAAAGTGGCATCACAGGTAGACAGGGTCATGAAGAAAGCAACTGACACACTTGGCTTTATCAGTTGAAGCATTGAGTACGTGAATTGGGATGTCATGTTACGGGTATTCAAGACATTGGTAAGGCCTCATTTGGAATATTGCATATGATTCTGGTCACCCTGCTGTAGTAAGGATGTTATTACACTGGAAAGAGCGCAAAAAAAAAAAAAAGAGATGTACAAGAATGTTATCAAAACTGGAGGGTTTGAGTTATAAGGGGAGGCTGGATAGGCTGACACTTTTTTCCCTGGAGCATAGGAGGCGGAGGGTGACCTTATTGAGATTTATAAAATCATGAGGGGCATAGATGAAGTGAATAGCCAAGATTATTTCCTCAGGGTAGGGAAATCCAAAACCAGAGGTCATAGGTTTGTTATGGACCAGAAAACACACCCTGAAAACATATGAAGAGATAGCCTAGACTCTAGCTTTGATCTTATTTGAAGGGAAGTGTAAGGTGCTGCATTCCAGATCTGATTCGATTGGTCAAACTACTAGGCTTTAAGAAAAACATACTTCTTTCTTAAATCACAGTTAAAATTCAAACAATAAATAAGAATTGGCGTAACTTTAACTCTATCAAAATACTTAACAAAATAATGTGTTATTAATTACTCAGCAACTGTTCCAATATAGCAGCATCCCTTAAACATAATCTTGGTAGAGGCAAATTCAGCAAAACAGATTTCCCTCACTTGCGATCTCCTCCAGTCTAGGAGAAAAGAACAACTGAAAGCATTAATCTAGCAGAGAGAGAGAGAGAGAGAGAGAGAGAACTCAAACTCTTTGCACCAACAGAGAGCAAGCTGTATTTAGCAGCTTCAATTTTTAGACCCCCAAATTCAACAACTAAAAGCAAAACCTAAAACCCAGGTCTACATGAGCCTGACTCTACCCACTCATGCTTCTTTTGTCTTTTTTTTTTGAAAACAAGCTATTTACTCTGCTTTCCATGGGGCAGAAACTTTGATGCCAGGTTTACAACACCTCTTTTCAAGAAAAACAGGATAGACAAATCCCTCCTGAAAAGTACATCTCATCACACCTCCCACCTTAAACAAAAATGAAGCGTCAATATACAAAGAAGGCTTTATTTTCAAAATCTTTCTTCTCATAGTATTGGTGTGCAACATTATTGTTATACATTATATTAAACCTAGGCATGCAAACAATACTACAGTCAATCTAAATCCATTTCTTCCGACACTGAACACTTCTGTCTTCCTTCATCAGAGACATGACAACACATCAACAATTATGTTTGCTTATTCTGCCACGTTTTTAGTTTTAAAATTAAATGGTTGTAATAATAATTCCATCTAAACAGTTTGGTATATTTATCCTTAAAGTTTTCAAAAAGTGTTGGGTTATGATCAGTGTACACATTTGTCTCAGATACATACTGGCAATATAAATGTCGAAAGGCTTAGTGGTTAGCACTGCTGCCTCACAGCACCAGGGGCCTGGGTTCGATTTCCCCCTCCGCCAGCTGTCTGTGTGGAGTTTGCACATTGTCCCTCTGTCTGCGTGGGTTTCCTCCGGGTGCTCCGGTTTCCTCCCACAGTCCAAAGAAGTGGATTGGCCATGCTAAATTGCCCATAGTGTTCAGGGATTTGTAGATTAGGTGGGTTACAGGGTGATGGGTGTGTGATGGGTCTGGTCTGGGTGGGATGCTCTGAGGGGCAGTGAGGACTTGTTGGGCCGAAGGTCCTGTTTCCACACTGTAGGAATTCTGTGGAAATATTGAAATGCCAACACTGTACTCAAGGTCTCTTTCTCAAATGGTGAAATATATTTCTTTTGATTAATATTCAACTTTCTGGAAAAATAACCAATAGGTCTTTCTTTCATCTCATTGTCTTCTTGTAAGAGTACAGTACGGAAACCCACATCAATCACATTGATAGCACCCTGAATAGATTTGCGTAAATTAGGTGTTGCAAACACCAGAGTGGTTGTCAATACAGCTTTCAGTCTGTCAAATACCTACTGACATATTATTCACTGAAATTTTCTTCACTTCTTCAAAAGGTCAGTCAGTGGAAAAACCACACCGCTAAAATCCAGTAAGAATTTTTCATAAAAACCATTCAGTCCCAGGAGTTGTAAAGCTTCCCTCTTTGTTGATGGTATGGGAAACTCCCCAATAACCTTTGTTTTCACATCTCGTGGGGCCATCTGTTCATGTCCAATGATACAGCCTAGGAATGACTTTGGGTTTGCAAACTCACTCTTAGCCAGGTTTATCACCAAGCCCTCCTCCTGTAGTCATTTGAGTAATTCTGTTAGGTGCTCCAAATGTTCCATCCATGAGTGACTAAAATCACCAGATTGTCTATGTACACCACATATTTGGGTAATCCTGAAATTACTTTATTGGTTCATCTTTGAAATTTGGCAGGTGCATTTTTCATACCAAATGGCATGATTTTAAACTAATAAATTTATTCAGTGGCATGAAAGCAGAAATTTCCTTCGCTCTTTTGGATAAACATACCTGCATATTTCTTCTAAGTAAGTCCAACTTAGAAATATAAGTTGCTTGTCCCACCTTCTCAATACAGTCTTCCAAACTTGGAATAGGGTATGAATTGGATTTCATAACTGCATTGATTTCCAGTAGTCCATACATAATTGTTGGGTACTGTCTGATTTTGCACCATTGCTATGGGCGAGCTTCATTCACTGTAACTCACTTCGATTATGTTGTCTCTGGGCATGCTTTCAACTTCTTTTGAACCTGTACCAATTTTAGAAGGTAAAAGGAATAAGGACGTTGCTTAATTAGAAAAGCATTTCCTTTATCTACATCATGCATGATCAGTTTAGTTCTTCTCAACCTATGTCCATTATCTTTTCATATGATTTAAATAAGTATTTTGGGTCATTTTGACTTTCCTCTGGAAAGTAACTCAATAATTTATCCTAATTTTTTATAACTTCCTTATTGTCCAATTTAATTTGAGGAATGCCAAACTCAGAATCATCTGGATTTCTTTCTTCACTCTGAGTTAGAACCAAGTAACACATTGTCATTTTGCTTTCCTTCCCAATCAAAATACTATTTGAGCTTATTCCCCTGTCACGCAATGTTGCCCTTCTTTCGGGCATTACTGGCAAATAATTCACCTTTCAGTTTCCTTTTGATTTGATAAGACCCTGAAACCTTGCCTTTAAAGTTCACCTTCCACTGGTAGTAACACTACGCTTCATCTCCACTGATGAAATTACGAATTTTTGATTTATTGTCTGCTTCCTGTTACATGCTGTGCTGCCTTTACATACTGTCGAGCTAACTCACCTGCTCTATTTAACCTTTCCCCAAAATTTGACACACCGTCTAAATATGTGATTTCTGAATTCTGACTACCAATTTTTCCTTAATTAATTTAAGTGGTCTTCTCACCCTTTGCCCAAAAACTAATTCAAATGGAATGTGTATTCCTAATTGAAAAAATTACAAATGAAATTCTTTTATCCCAATCCTCTGGATATTCTTGATTATAAGCGGTCAACATGATCTTTAAATTTTGATGCTGCCGTTCAAATGCTCCTTGCGATTCTGGATGGTTTGCAGTGGATTTGAATTATTTCATTCATAAGCTATCCATAACTTCCTTGGATAACTTTGATGTAAAATTTGATGCTTGAACTGATTTTGTTTATATGGACTACACACAGAAATACAAAATTGTGTAACTCTTCTCCAATCCTTTTAGCAGTGATACTGTGCAATGGAATGCTTTCTGGAAATCTAGTAGACACATCCTTTATGGCCAACAAATACTTATTCCAACTTCCTGTTTTAGGGAAGGATCCTATGGAATCAATTAAAGAGCCTTGTAAAAGGTTTCCCAAATACTGGAATGGGTATAAAGAGTACTGGTTTTATCGCTGCTTGATGTTTTCCTGTTAACTGATATGTGTGACATGTCCAGCTAAATTCAACCAAATCCTTATGCAGTCCAGGCCAATAAAAATGTTTTTGTATTTATGCTTGAATTTTCCTTACTCCCAAATGACTTCCTACTGCTAACTCAGGTCTTACTCGCAACTTATTGCGCCTACATTTCCATTTTTGTTGGACCTATACCCTCTCAGCTCCTTTTAAATGGCCCCACTGCTCTGCTGTAGATTTACCCACAAGGAGCTGTTCCCAGTGAACTGTGGCCAGCTCCTGCTTTACTTTAATAAAATCTGCCTTCCTCCAATCCAAAGCAATCTTTTATAGGCCATCTTTTTCCTTGTCCAGAACAATCCGAGTTGTACCATGTTGTGATTGCTAATGCATAAATGTTCAACCACTGCCACATTGAACACTTGTCCAGCTTGTTTCCCCAGAACTAGATCTAACACTGCACTGTCCCTTGTTGGGCCTTCTTTTTTTTTAATTCATTCATGGGGTGAGGGCGTCACTGCCTAGGCAGCATTCATTGCCCATCCCTAATTGCCCAGAGGGCAGTTCAGGGTCAACCACCTTGCTGTGGGTCTGGAGCCACATGTAGGCCAGAACAGGTGAGGATGGCAGCTTCCTTCCCTAAAGGACATTAGTGAACCAGATGGGTTTTTTCCTGACAATCGACAATAGATTTATGATCATTAGATTCTTAATCCCAGATTGTTTTTATTGAATTCAAATTCCACCATCTGCTGTGGCAGGATTTGAACCTGGGTTCCCAGAACATTACCTGGGTCTCTAGATTAACTGTCCAACGATAATACCACTAGGCCATTGCCTCTCCAAGGTATTGGCAGAAAGAACTCTCCTGGATACATTACAAGAAATTTGCCCCCTCTAAACTCTTTAACATTATGACTATCTCTATTTATGTTGGGAAAGTTGAAAGCTCCTAGTATGACTACCCGATTATTACTCTTACACACCTCTGATCTGTTGGCATATTTGCTGTTCTATTTTCTGCTGACTCTTTAGGGCCTATAATACAATCCCAGTAAAGTAGCTGCCCCCCAAACGTTCTTAAGGCCTACCCAAAAAGCCTCATTTGAGGACCCTTCCAAGATATCATCTCTTCTGACTTTAGTTCCTTAATAACGCTACAACACCACCCTTTTTACACCCTCCCGTGTCTCGCCGAAAGATTCAATACCCTGAAATGTTGAGTTACTAACCGAGTTCTTTCCTTAACCAACATTCCAACAATGTCATACTTCTGTATGTCAATCCATATCATTAACTCATTGGTTTTACCTAATACACTCCTAGCATTAAAGACCATTGAATCTTCTTGATTACTATCCCCAATCATACCTTGCCTCTCCAAATGTGCCCCCTCGTCTTGAAATCTACCATTATAGGAAAAAGACAACTGCCATTAACTCTATCTATACCTCTAGTTATTTTATAAACTTTTTATCAGGCCACCTCTCAACCTCCTAAGCGCCAGTGAAAAAGTCCCAGACTATCTAGCCTTTCTTTATAACTCAAGCCTTCTATACCTGGCAACATCCTGGTAAATCTCTTCTGAACCCTCTCCAGCTTGATAATATCTACCTACCAACTTTGTTTGTATCAACAATACCCACATGGCTGATGACCATTTCATTTGTTTATGCGCTTTCTCAAATGAAATGAGAAATACTTTTACATTCTTCTTTGATAAAGCTTGATTTGAAAGATCCCCACAACGCCTTTGGCTACAATGGATTAGGGTTTCATCACTGTGGTCATCACTAACCCCACCTTTTACCTGTACCCCCACAATTTTAAGTTGACTTTCACTTTTCTGTTCCGACTATGTCTTGCTCCTTTTTTTTTGCTTTTAATCATAACTGAAACCATTTGATTCCCTTTTCTATTCAAGATGTTTTATTTACAATTGAATTTTAATCACTTCCACTGATTTTGATGACATTTCTAGCAATTGTAAATGCTGAGCTCTTTGCTGCAATTGTTTCCCCCTTCCTTATGGGCACACTCCAGCTTGTCCACTAATTCTGAAAGATTTGCCTTACTCACCTCTGTAAACCATTCCAAGTAACTTCTTCTACATCCAGGATACTCTAATCCACTGAAAGGGCTATTATTACACAAGACATATCCTTTTTAAACCAGCCAAATGCCACAACTGAAAAGAGAACACCAGTACTCACCACTTACTGTCTTTGAGTCCAATAATCTTAAACCCAACCTGGACTTAGAAACTATGATCCTGACAATACTTCCCATTTGGTACAGCCAGACCAAACCAAACATGTCAATGAGATAGCCTCGACCCTAACTTCTTTCATATTTAAAAACAAATGATTTGATTGGTCAAACTACTAAGCTTTAACAAAGCATACTTTATTCTTTCACCCCCTTCAGATAGTGAAGGGGACTGTCGGAGAAAGCAGCAGAATATAGATAGGTTGGAGAGTTGGGCGGAGAAATGGCAGATGGAGTTTAATCCAGGCAAATGCGAAGGGATACATTTTGGAAGATCCAATTCAAGAGCGAACTACATGGTAAATGGAAAAGCCCTGGGGTAGATTGATGCACAGAGAGATCGAGGTGTTCAGGTCCATTGTACCCTGAAGGTGGCGACACAGGTCGCTAGAGTGGTCAAGAAGGCATACGGCATGCTTTCATTCATTGGACATTGCATTGAGTACACGAGTTGGCAGGTCATGCTGCAGTTGGAAAGGACTTTGATTCAGCCACATTTGGAATACTGCATACAGTTCTGTTCGCCACATTACCAAAAGGATGTGGATGCTTTGGAGGGGGTGCAGAGGAGGTTCACCAGGATGTTGCCTGGTATGAAGAGTGCTAGCTATAAAGAGAGGTTGAGTAGATTGGGATTATTTACATTAGAAAGACGGAGGTTGAGGGGGGACCTGATTGAGGTATACAAAATCATGAGAGGTATAGACAGGGTGGATAGCAAGAAGCTTTTTCCCAGAGTGGGGTACTCAGTTACTAGGGATCTTGATTTCATGGTGAGAGGGGAAAAGTTTAAGGGAGATATGCATGGAAAGTTCTTTACGCAGAGGGTGCCTGGAACGCATTGCCAGAGGAGGTGGTAGAGGTGGGCATGATAGCATCATTTAAGATGTATCTAGACAGATACATGAATGGGCCGGGAACAAAGGGATACAGATCCTTGGAAAATAGGCGATAGGTTTAGATAGAGGATCTGGATCGGCGCAGGCTTGAGGGACGAATGGCCTGTTCCTGTGCTGTAATTTTCTTTGTTCTTTGTTCATAATTAAAAAAGAAAAACAATGAAAAAAACTGTCAGAAGTTTATTTAAATACTTAAAGAATATAATATTACTTAACCACTACGCATCAACCGTTCCAATAGAGCAGCATCCTCCATAAATGCACAATTGGCAAAGGCAAATTCAGTGAAAACAGTTTTTCTTCACTGGTGATCTCCTCTAGTCCAGGAGAGAGCAACAACTGAAAGTATGAATCTAGCAGCAAAAAAAAAAAGCTGTATGTAGCAGATTCAACCCAATATTCTGAAATTCTACAGCTGAAAGCAAAACCTAAAATCCTGTATCTGTGTGAGCCTGACTCCACCTGCTCATGCTTCTTTTGTCTAATCTTTTTAAAAAAGCAAAGCTATTTACTTTCTTTCGATGGAGCAGACACCTTAGCACCAGGTTTATAACACCCCTCTTGAAGAAAACAGGCAAATCCCTCTTCAAGGTTGTCATAGGTTTTAAGGTGAAAGGGAAATGTTTTAAAAAGGGATCTGAGCAACTTTTTCACACAGAGGATGACACCTATATGGAATGAGCTGCCAGAGGAAGTGGCAGTTGCAGGTCCAATTACAGCATTTAAAAGACATTTGGATAGGTAAATGAATAGGAAAGGTTTAAAGGGATACGGGCCAAACGCAGGCAAATTGAACTAGTTCAGTTTAGAAAACCTGGTCGGCATGGACGAGTTAGGCTGAAGGGTTTGTTTCCATGCTGTATAATTCTATGACTCTAAATAATCATCCAATGTCCCCTTGAATACTTCAAATTCAACCCACCTCCAACATATTTGCAGGCAGCGTACTCCAGACCCAAATTATTTAGTGTGTGAAAAGATTGATTTATTTTAACAATTAACATCTGTGGCAAAATTACTTTAAATCTGAGTCATCCCATTCTTGATCCCCTTATCAGCTAAAGGAGCTTACCCCTGTCTACACAGTAGACCCCTCACGATTCTGAAAACTTCTACCAAATCTCCTCTTCACCAAGGAAAAAGGGTTCCAACTTATCTTTGTGATTGAGGGTTTGCATCCCTGGAAGCAATCTTGTAAACCTTTTTAGCATCCTTTCCAATGTGTTCACATTCTTTCCAAACTGTGGCAATCACTACTGTACAGAATACTCCAGCTGAGGCCTAACTGGTGTTTCATACAAGTTCAACATAGTGTTCTTGTCAGGGGTTATGTCCCTATTACTAAAGCCCAGGTCACTGTTTGCTCTATAATTTTCTCTCTCCACCTGTCCTGCCACCTTTAATGACTGACACACACACAAGCCTAGCTCTCTGCCCCTGATTATCTTTAAAATTGTACTTTTTAATACTACTTCCATGTGCTTTTTTTACAAGATATATCACAACACTTTTCTGCACACTTAACTTCAGCTGCCACCTAACCACCCCACTCCACCAATTTGTTAACGTTCAACATTATCATCCTCATAGTTCACAATGCTTTTTTTTTCCAATCATTATCCATAAATCTTGAAATTGTTCTCTGCATACCATTGTCTTGATCATGAATAAAGATCAGGAAAACCAGGGATTACAAAACCGACCCTTGAGACCACCGCTACAAACCATCCTTCAGCCTGAGAAGGATTAACATTTGTCACTGTCAAATGGGATACTGTTTGTGATTTTGATAAGTTTCGAGTTGTTTTCTGTGACATGGGGAAAAACATGATTGGAGGAATTAAAGTATAGAAATCCGGGAATGATGGACATGGCTTGGTAAGTGAAAATAATCCGAGAATTTTGAAAGGAGAGGGAGATTGAAGATAAGGCATAGTTGGCAATGTCAAAATTGTTATGGGTTTTGTTAACTCTCTCCCAAACAACAGGAAATTGAAAGAGAGCGATGTGCCCATTTGACGTCCCTGTGCATTTCAATGAGACAATATGCAAAGCATAAAGGCAGCCTTTATTCTCTTTCACGCGTTTTATTGTCCACATTACTACAGGTCTGCATGATGTTGATGATACAATTCAGTATTTACAATATGTTTGTAAATAACAGTGAAACATCAAAAGATGTTACGTCTTTTGCAGCGGAAAGTATGAGCTAGGCTTAGTGGTGGCTGCATTGCTGTTCTTTTAAAATATATTTTGTTTATGCATGCAGCAAATGGTACTCCATAGTTAAACCTACAGAACAACAAATAGCCCCTCTGTATCACTCTTGTTATTCCACCCACTCACTTAGTCATCACACACTCTATCATTTACACTCATTTATTCACATAGACATCCTTTGAGCAACTGCAGCACGACATGAGTCACTAAGCAAGTATTCCTTAGGAACACTAAAGTAATAAATGCAACTTTTTAATAGGATCTTTCCAAGATGAAAAGTTAACAATATAATACAGTAAAACAAAGATAGTACTGGATACAAAGAACAAAGCTTGAACTGGAAATTCCAGCATAGCTTTGAGATACTCACAGACAGTATTCATCGATTTTATTTTGGTTGACTGTGGCTTGACAAAGGAAGGATGTATTGCAATGTGTTTGTGTCATATTGTGAAATATAACTGGTCTTGCATTTGATAGCAGGGGAGCTGAAATATTTGTTTTTTTTTTATTAGCAAATTTGGAGTAGTACTCAGAGTAGTAAGGGCATGGAATGCCTTGCCTGCAGCAGTTGTAGACTTGCCAACTTTAAGGGCATTTAAATGGTTGTTGGATAAACGTATGGATGATAATGGAATAGTGTAGGTTAGATGGGCTTCAGATTGGTTTCACAGGTCAGTGCAACATCGAGGGCCGAAGGGTCTGTACTGCGCTGTAATGTTCTATGTTCTATGTTCTATGGAGTGTTATAAGTCAAGCATGCAGATCTCAGCACCCAAATCCGTGATCTGCACTTTTGTTCTGCAAAGCTGTAAAATGATAAAACCTGCAAATTAGAAATGGCAGAAGAGAAATATAAATAGAGAACTATTGTGTTCTTTACAGGGCATTGTCATTTAAGTGTAACTCTGTTCTGAAACGTTATCCCTAGTCACTCAAAATGGGTAAACATATTGGGTGAAATCTTATGATGTTCAGGGGCATTTAGTCAGGCTAGATGGCGGGGAGGTGCCACCTACCCATTTCTGTCACAATTAATTCTATGGAATGAAGACCTATGCTTGGCTTTTCTATCCCACAGCTAGTTGAGGCCTTAATGCCCATCTAATGACTTCCCAATGGCCAGCAGAAGGAGGCTCAATATGCAGGGTGCAAATCCTGGAGTATTTGCTTGTGGGCTTCTGGAGTTGGGCATTTCCCTCATTCAAAGGCTCTCAGTGCCTAATAACAGATTGGACACTGGGAATGAGGGTGCTGATGGAATCCATCTTGCTTTCTTTCCTGATGACCAACACTCCCTTCACCCAAGGAAAACCCATGACTCCCTTCCGACTATCGATCAATCAGCCATGCATGGGTCTCTCCTCAACCTGATTTCCCAGATGGGTGTGATACTGACAGCCTCACCACTTCCCTGCTCGTGCTGCTGGGTACAGAAAAGCTTCACTGGCCTCTGAATGGCTGTGGTTTGGGCTTTTGTCTAGTATCATCAATCCCCAGAGAAAACCCATGACTGACTTGTTAAATTCGATTTTATGGACAGTTCGATTGGTAAGTCTTTCCAAAATGTCTTTCCTTGCTAGCTATCCAGCTGTTGGAGAAAGATCCCCATTTCATTATAAGATTCTGTCTATTGTGTAGCTTAGTCATGTGCTGAATTTGCTCCTCTGGGTTGGTCTCTCTTTGGTTCAAAAAAAATCAAAAGATCAACATTGGGTCTGCTCATGACATTTTCCAGTTATGCCAGAATGGAAGTATGTTTGAGTGAACAGTTTTGGAGGGATGGCCAAGAAGGCATGCTAGAAGTTATGATTGTGAATTATTTCAGGAGAAATGGAGTCTTAGGACATAAAACAGTACAGTACAGCACAGCACAGCACAGGAACAGGACCTTTAGCCCACCATGTCTGCACCAACCATGATGTCATTCTAAACTAATCTTATCAACCTGAACATGGTCCCTATCCCTCTATTCCCTGTTTGTCTAAATATCTCTTAAATGTTTCTATCATATCTATTGCTACCACCTCCCTTGGCGGTACATTCCAGGCACCCACTCTATGTAAAAAAAAACTTGCCTTGCAAATCTACTTTAAGCTTACTCCTTCTCACCTTAAACTATGCTCCCTCGTAGTTGACATTTCCATCCTAAGATGAAGATTCCCATTATTCACCCTATCCATGCTCATGATAATTTTATACACTTTAGATGGTCTCTGACGCTCTAATGAAGACAACCCAAGGTTGTCCACCCACCTTTCAGCTTCTTTTATTGAGCAATGGACTTAGATCCCAAGATCCCTCTGTTTATCAATGCTCCTAACGGTCCTGTCCTTTACTGTCATATCATGGAATCCTTACATAGTGTGGAAACAGATCCCGCGGCCCAACAAGTCCACACCGCCCCTCAGAGCATCCCACCCAGACCCATTCCTCATGGCCCACCTAAACTACACATTCCTGACCACTACGGGCAATTTAGCATGGCCAATCCACCTAGCCGGCACATCTTTGGACTGTAGGAGAAACCGGAGCACCCGGAGGAAACCCAAGTAGACACGGGGAGATTGTGCAAACTCCACACAGACAGTCGCCCGAGGGTGGAATCGACCAGAGTCTTTGGTGCTGACAGGCAGCAGTGCTAACCACTGAGCCACCATGCCGCCCCTATCCACATCTCCAATTTTCGTATGATCTGACAACTTGCTAATTGGATCATCTACAGTTTCATCCAAATCATTTTTATAGAGCTCTTTGACACTGTGCTCTTCCTCGCTCATTTTTACACATTACAAACAGCTCTGGTTCTTGCAGAGCATCACTGGTCACAGAACTCCAGTTAGAAAAACACCCCTCCACAACTATCATCTGTCTTCTATAACCAAGCTAATTTTGTATCCAACTTCACAACTCACCATCTGACTTAATCTTCTGGATCAACCTACCATACAGACCTTGTCGAATGCTTTAGTAAAGTCCATATGGACTATGGAGACAATAAGAACTACAAATGCTGGAAGCCAGAGTCTGTAGGTGTGAAGCTGGAAAAGCACAGCAGGTCAAATAAGATCAGAGGAGCAGGATAGTCAACATTTCGGGCCGAAACGCTTCATCTCAACTAGCCCTGATGAAGGGTTTCAGCCCGAAATGTTGACTTTCCTGTTCCTCTGATCCTGTCTGACCTGTTGTGTTTTTCCAGCTTCACACCAATAGACTCCATAGAGACAATAATCTCTGCCCTACCCTCAATCATCTTTGTCACTTCCTCAAAAAACTCAATCAAATGTGAAGTCAAGACCTTCTCCACAGAAATCTGTGTTGACTATCTCCAATAACTTCATTCTTTTCCAAATGTGAGTATTCGTAAGAGTCTTTTCCAATAATTTACCTATCACTAACACAAGGTTCATGGGCCTATAATTTCCTGGATTATCCCAATCCTAACCTTAACCTTCAACAGATAAACAACATTGGCGACTGTTCAGGAGATACAAAGGTCCCTGTCAAGGCCCCAACAATCTCCTTCCTTGCCTCCTGCAGTATCTTGAGATAAATCCCTTCAGGACCTGGGGACTTGTATGCTTTAGTGATTTTCCAGGCAGCCAAAACCACCTCCTTCTTAAGAATGACATGCTGTAGAACGTCAGCATGCCCACCATCATCCATATCCTTATCCTTAGTGATCACTGGTAGGAAATCCAGTTAAGGACAGCAGAGAGACTTTCATAAGGACGATATTGGGAGAAGTTGTGTCAGTCAACACGATTGGTTAGCAGGGCGAGGAAGAGCACAGTGTCAAAGAATGCTAAGCCCCAAACATTACATTACTGTAGTGTTTCCATCCTTCCCTCCACCTCTAATCTAAAAAAGAGGAGAGCGCGGTTATTAGGATGTTTGTTGTAGCCTAGAAGGTAATTGGTCTGTTTGTAAAGATTACATTGTAATTTAAGTAACCAGTTAGTACAGCTAGTTGGTATAAATGCAGGCTTAGATGAATTATATCATAGAATCCCTGCTGTGTGGAAACAGGCCCTTCGGCCCAACAAGTCCACACCGAACCTCAGAGCATCCCACCCAGACCCATCCCCCATAACCCACTTAATCTACATATCCCTATGGGCAATTTAGCATGGCCAATTCACCTAACCTGCACATCTTTGGACTGTGGGAGGAAACCGGAGCACCTGAAAGAAACCCATGCAGACATGGGGAGAATGTGCAACCTCCACACAGACAGTCGCCCGAGGCTGGAATCAAACCTGGGTCCCTGGCGCTGTGAGGCAGCAGTGCTAACCACTGAGCCACCGTGCTGCCCAAATACTGGGCTTCAGAGAATACTGGACTTCAGTGAGCAAAGTGAGCAAATAAAAGCAAGATAAGATTCTTTTATCTTTCTTAGAGGTAGAAATGGCAGTTAGGGCAGTGGTGTGCTGCTCAGATGTGGGAGATCAGGGAGCAGTCTAGTGTCCCTGATGACTATGTCTACAGGAAGTGTGACTGGCTGCAGCTCCTCAGACTGTGTCATTCACTTGGAGCATCAGTTGGACACACTGAGGAGCATACAGGAGTAGAGGGTGTGATAGAGACTAGTTGCACGGAGATGGTCACACCACAGGTTCAGTCAGGTAGATGGGTGACATCCAGGTGAGGCAGGCAAATAGAGCAGGAGTCTTCTGTGGCTATTCCCCTCTCTACCATTTTGGATACTGTTGGGGAGAAGATAGCCTCTCAGGGGAGTATTACAGCAACAGCCAGGCCTGTTGCACTACAACTGGCTCTTCTGTAGGGCAGAGTTGGGCAAAGTCCATGTGAGCAATAGTGACAGGAGACTCGCTAGTTAGGGGCATGGACAGGCTTTACTGTGGCTGCATTCAAGACTCCAGGATGGTGTGTTGCCTACTTGGTGGCAGGGTCAAGGACAGCTCTGAGATGTTGCATGAAATTCTTAAGGGGGAGGGTGAACAGTCAGAGGTTGTTGTGCACATCAGTACCAACGATGTAGGTAGAAAGAGGGATGAAGTCTTGCAGAGTGAAAACAGGGAATTAGGAAAGAGGCTGAAAAGCAGGACCTTGAGGGTAATAATCTCTGGGTTACTACCAGTGCCACATGCTAGTGAGGGCAAGGAATAGAAAGATATGACACATGAATATGTGGCTAATGAGCTGGTGCAGGGAGCAGGCTTTCAAATTCTTGGGATCTTTGGGACCACTTGTGGGCCAGGTGTAACTTGTACAAGAGGGACAGGTTGCATCCAAACTGGAGGGGAACCAATATCCTTGCAGGGAGGTTCTCCAGTGTTTCTCAGGAGGGCTTAAACTAGAGTGGCAAAGGGCTGAGAACCAGAGCAGCAGGTCAGCAAGTGGAGGGATTGAGGGGAAGGTAAATGAACAAGTTGGTACTAATGGCCTGAAATGTGTTTATTTCAACACAAGTTGGGAGAGGGTCAGGACAGGCTGCTCAACACTCCAGAGTTTCATTGTTTTAGATGAGATAAAGAGGAAGATAAAAACGGTGGAATTGCATTACTAATCAGTGAGAATGTTACATCTGCACTCAGATGATATACTGGAGGGCTTATTCACTGAGGTAATACGGGTAAAGCTCAAAAATAATATGGGTGTAATCACTCTGATAGGATTACACAATTGCACCCCCCCCAGCAGCCACCAAGTCATTGAGGAATAAATATTTAGGCAGATTATGAATAGATGCAATAACAACAGGGTTATCACAGTGACTTTACTTCCCCAGTATTGATTGGGAATCCTTTAGAGCAAGATACTTAGATGAGGCAGAATTTTTTAAGTGCGTGAAGGGTTTCTTGAAACAGTATGTGGATAGCCCAATTAGAGGAGGGGGGCCATGCTGGACCTTGTATTGGCTGATGAGCCTGGCCAGGTGACTAACGTTTCAGTAGAAGAGCATTTTGGAAACAGTGATCACAACTCCTTAAGTTTTAAGATAACTATCAATAATGATAAGCTGGTACCTTGCAGGAAGGTACTATATTGGATGAGGGCAAATTACGTCAATATTAGACTGAAGCTAGGAAGTATTAACTGGGAGGACCTGTTATTGGACAAGTCCATATTAGCATGTGCAAGTTGTTTAAAGACCTGCTGACCAGAGTTCAAGACTGGCATGCTCCAGTAAGGAGGAAAGACAAGGGTAGCAAGTTAAGGGCACAATGGATAATGAGAAAGGTTGTGAATTTAGTCAAAAGGGGGATTAAAAAAAAAACAAACGTAAGGCTTAGGAAGTTAGGATCACACAGGGCCTGTGAGGAATGTAAATGAAGCAGGAAAGAACTCAAAGCAGGGAATAAGGAAAGCAAGAAGTGGCCATGAAATGACCTTGGCAAGGAAGGTTAAGGAGAATTCTGAGGCATCCTATACTTACCGCAAAAATAAGGAGGATAACTAGGGAGAAAGTAGGACCTTTCAAGCATAAAGAAGAGAACATGTGCTTAGAGGCATCAGGTGTGGGCAAGATCCTAAATGAATACTTTGCATTGGTATTCACCCAGGAGAGGGATATGGAACACAGTGAGGTTTGTGTGGAACATGCTAATGTGCTTTGGCATTTTGAGATCAAGGAAGAAGTGGTGTTGGATGTCTTCAAGAACATTAAAGATGAATAAGTCCCCAGGGACAGGTGGCATCACCCCCAGGTTATTGAGAGAGGCAAGAGAGGAGATTGCTGGGGCCTTAACTAAGACCTTTGTATCCTCACAAGCCACTGGTGAGGTTCTGAAGGACTGGCAAGTAGGTAATGTTGTTCCTCTGTTCAAGAAGAGAAATAGGGATAGTCTAGGATACCATAGACTTGAGTCTCACATTGATGGTTGGGAAGCTATCGGAGAGGATTCTTAGGGTTAGGATTTATGTGCATTTGGAAAAGCATGGCCTAATTAGGGACAGTCAGTATAGCTTTGTGCTGGACAAGTTATGCTTTACTAACTTGACTGAACTTTTCCGAGGAGGTAAAAAAGGTGATTAATGAGGGTAGAGCAGCAGATGTTGTCGACATGGATTTTAGCAAGATTTTCAACTAGTTCACTCATTGTAAGCTCATCCAGAAGATCAAGATGCACAAGATCCATGGTGACTTTGCCACATGGATTCAAGATTGGCTGGCCCATAGAACTCAGAGGGTAATGGTGGAAGGTTATTTTCCAGACTGGAGCCCGTGATAAGTGGTGTTCCACAGGGATCCATACTGGGACCTCTGCTGTTTATGATATATATAAATGACTTGGATGAAAATGTAGATGGGTGGTTTCGTGAGCTTGCGGATGATACAAAGAATAGTGGAGTTGTGGATAGTGTAGAAGGTTGTCAAGAGATACAGCAGGATGTAGATCAATTGCAGATGGAGTTTAATCCA
This sequence comes from Ginglymostoma cirratum, assembly GCA_024137785.1. NCBI lineage: Eukaryota > Metazoa > Chordata > Chondrichthyes > Orectolobiformes > Ginglymostomatidae > Ginglymostoma > Ginglymostoma cirratum. Next base: position 265,292 of record JAHRHZ010000228.1, read on the forward strand.
GGTAAATGTAAGGTGCTGCACTTTGGGAGATCAAACGTTAAGGAAAAGTATACAATTAATGGCAAGTCCCTGAATAGCATTGATATACAGAGAGATCTTGAAGTTCAAGTCCATAGTTCCTTGAAAGTAGCCACTAAAGTGGCTACAATGGTTAAGGAGGTGTATGGCATGCTTGCCTTTATTGGTCAGTGAATCGAGTACAAGAGACAGGATGCCATGTTGCAGCTTTGTAAGACTTTGATTAGGCGACACTAGGAGTATGGCTTTTAATTTTGGTTGCCACATTACAGGAAGGATGTGGAAACTTTGGAGACAGTGCAGAAGGGGTTTACCAGGATGCTTCCGGGATTAGAGGTTATGAGCGATAAGGAGAGGCTAGAAAAACCTTGGTAAAAACTGAAAGAACTGTGGATGCTGTAAATCAGGAACAAAAACAAAGTTGCTGGAGAAGCTCAGCAGGTCTGGCAGCATCAGTGAAGGGAAAAACAGAGTTAACATTTCGAGTCCGGTGACCCTTTCTCAGAAGGTCATCCCTTACTAATTTGACTGAATTTTGAGGACGTGACAAAGGTGATTGATCAGGGTAGAGCAGCAGATGTTGCTCCACCTTCCTCGGGTCACCGGACCCGAAATGTTAACTCTGTTTTTCCTCCTTCACAGATGCTGCCAGACCTGCTGAGCCTCTCCAGCAACTTTGTTTTTGTTCCAGAAAATCTTGGGTTGTTCTCACTGGAGCGATGGAGACTTAGGGGAAAGACTTGATGCATATATTTTAGGTGAGGGGGACGGATGGCGGGAGTTCAAAGTTTTTTTATTTAAATTCAGAGAGTGGTGGGAATGCGCTGCCAGGGATGGTGATGGATGTAGATACGATAGGGGCATTTATGGGACTTTTGATAAGATATGAATAGGTGAGAAATGGACAAAGGATTAGTTTAATTTGGTGTCATGTTTGGCACAACATGGTGGGCTCCTGTGCTGGACAGTTGTATGTTCTATGAAATACTCATTAAGGGCCCCTACCCACTTTCTCTGGTTATATTCATAAAGTCTTCCATTTTCCTAACATGAAACTACCCTTTCGCCAGCTAACCTCTTGCTCCTAATGTATGAAGTGCCTTGGGATTTCCCTTATCCGACTTGCCAAGGACATTTCAAGGCCCTTTTTAGCCTTCCTAATTCCTTGCCCGAATTCTTTCCTGCTTCCTTTATGATCCTTACGGCCTTTCTCCTTTTGACAAAGCTGGTCAGGAGGAAACAGCATTACTACTACTACTACTACAACATTGACATTTTGTTGTTGAAATCAATGGACACACCATATGATAATTTAAACTAAATGCAATTTATAATAATTGATTACCAAGAAATGGGAGAGGGAATATAAACAATGGACCAAAAAAAAAACCATTTGTATGACTGCCACCCTTGTCTTTGTTAGAAAGAAAAGGCCTGAATTTATATGGCGCCTTTCACAGCCACTGGATATCTCAAATCAATTTACAGCTAATGAAATACTTGTTGAAATATAGCCACTGTAGGAAATGTGATAGCTAATTTGAAAATCAGAAACCAACCAGTCGTGATAATGGTGAAATAGTCTGGTTTTGTTTGCAATTTGATTGCCGGATAAATATTGACCAGGATACTGATAATAACTCCCCTTTGAAATTATGCCAGGGAATTTTTTTTTTTCCCCCACCTGAGGAAGACAGGGTTAAAGACATTGCATCCAAATATGAGCACCTCCCTCAATACTATGCTGGAATGTCAGTCTTGACTTTTGCACTGAAGAGTGGGACTTGACCACAGAATTTTGCGACGCAGATGCAAGTGCCCTAAAAACTGAGCCACAGCCAATATATGCAAGATGTGAGAACAAATGTTTTGTGGAATCACTTTGACATCTACTTTCATTTTTCATACATTTGTGATTAACACATAGTTGTTGCATTCAATGTTCCCTCTGGATTAAAGGTCCTTTAGATATTGGAAATGAAATTGATCAAAGCCAAAAGCGTAAGTAGGTTATTAATTGATCAGGTGCCTATTATCCAAAACCATGGTTTCCTTTCCAGTAAAAGGGAAATATTTCAGCTAGAAAGGACAGAATGTGGAATAGAACCAGATGAAATACTTTTTTCTATATTGCTTATAAAGGAGTAAGCTCCAGCAACCCGGAAGGGATGTTTTCAAACCACACAAGATCTGTCCTTTTCTCAATTATCACCATTTCTGCTTACATCTGCTAAACCAACCTTTCAGCCAACATTTTTCTAGTAATTTTGTCAGGCTTATCTTCTTTAGTAGCTTTATTAGGACAATGTCTCGAATTCCGGTAATAAACAGTAATAATCGTTTTGAGCAAAAACTATAACTGCCCTCTCACAATGGTCTTTATGGTATTCTAATAAATGTCGTAAGTTTTCTTCATCAGCACGACTTCAGAAAAATTGTAGGGGAGAGTGGGACAAGTTGAATTACTCTTTCAGAGAGCAAGTACAGATAGAAAGGGCTAAATGATTGGCATCTATTGTGGGTGCTGAAATGAAGAGCGTATTCTTTAAGACCAATTGAACCTACCTATCTCAGTGATGTGAACCTTATACTTTTAGATTAATCTAATGAAATAACACCAGAATATAAATGTAAAATGCACCAAAGTGTCATTGTCAGCATCTTCAACAAATAACCGTCTAACCACACCAGCTAGAAAGCCCCACCCATCCCTCCAATTTCCACCAACTAGGCACCTAAGTGTTGATTGGAAAGCTTTTCATCCTATCAGGTGCGTTGTCAGTGAAGTTTCACTCACCTGAGGCAACTGATCATTCAGAGACTTGCAGCCATTAGGAACTAGGAAGCATCAAATGGAGGTTCATGCTGCTCATTGATGTAATAGAAAGAAGGCAAATGATTTTTTTTCAGGGGTCTTTTGGGGTGGGGCCTAGGGGATTCAGTGGACTAGATGTCAGAGGCAAGGGCAGTGGGGGCCCTCAAACATATCCCCAGTTTTTCCCTGATTGGGGCAAACGGAGGTCACCCACAAACTGGAAGGAAGGCCATCCTCTATCCTTGCCTGAAAAATAACTACTTTTCTTGCTTTATGGGAAGGCAAGTCAGCAGGCTGGTGGTGGATTGAGGCTTTTAAATGACAATTAATAGACCATTTAAAGAGTAGGGAATGTTGCCATGGTCCTTTCCACCCAGGAACTGATAATGGAGGTGACAGGAACAGGTTGGTAACTCTGATGTCAAGCTGCCCCATTTATTTCCTGCCATTTGCTTCATCATTTCTGGGGTGGAGTGGTGTGAATGCCTAGAATGGTCCACATCTTTGCAGTGGAGAAAACAATGTCATTCTTTCTATGCTCTTGCCAAGCCTCCTGCTCCTCTATTTCAGACAACCCCTCTCCACCAATATTTCTCCACTTAAACTGGTAATGGAGATACATCTTACAGTCTTCCTGACTTGACTAAATGCCAGGTAGAAAACATAGAAGAAAATCCTAAGAAAGTGATTTTATTAAAATACAATGAAATTGTAATCCTAAACAATTACTGGTGTTCCATTTAAAAGCCAGGATCCACTTACAGTAGCTAACATGGTTGAATAATGCATTGAGCTTGTAGGAGTTCCTGTGTTGTCATGAGCAACACAGTGAGTACTGATGACTTTAAATATTCCATATAATGAATACAGAAATGCAAAATGACACAAATGATTAACAATTCTGGCTGCTCATGTGTGACTACATTATTACTGGACATATCTTCAACAAATATAATAATTCCCAAGCATTTCCTCACACACGAGTAATGACTCAAGTTTCTAGGTGATATATTTTCCGTGTCATACCTGGATAAAACCAGTATCAAAAAGATTTATAATATAACCCCGGATAACATTTGCATCCTAAGTTGATTATATGGTATTAAAATAATGCCTAAGGTAACCGGTTAAAGTTCTTAAGATCTTTCTAATCTGAGGTTAACTCAGTGTTGAATTGGAGCAGGACATTCTTGAATTGGCATAAATAAAAATTTGGGAAGTAAACAGTGAAAATACTATTGAAAGCGGCTAACATTAAACATTTCAAAGCCAGTGTTTTGAGTATAGAAACAGATCATTCAGCCCTACCTCTGTGCGAATCATTTTCTCTACACGAGCTATCTCGTGGAAATCCTATTCATTCCCCATACCTGTAATTAATACAACTTGAATAATTCCAGTTTGCAAATGTTTATAAACTTTGCTTTAATTTGGTTAGAACATGAAATTTCCTACCACATTCTTTTTCTTTCATTCATTATCAAGAGTACATCAGACTCTGCTAGACTTCCCACAGACACCTGATACCACTTCATTTCAAATCCCCAAACTCATTCCAGAAACCTGACACCTCCCACCCCAATATAAACTGTACCTTTGTGTACTAGTCTGGTATCCTAATGTTATGTAGTCTTCATTGCACACTCCAGATTAATAAGAAAATCTGCAACTTATACTTACAGATGAAAAGGACAAAGAAAAAAATCTCCTTCTGATTGCTGGAAGCAAGTCAAAAGCAACAATCAAACATGAAACAATTCAACTCCTTTCAGGTAATCTGCAGAATCCAGAATCTCCAAACCAATTACACAACTGCCAAAGTCAACACTAATCAGAATCACCCAACTTAGTGGCCATAATTATTATCCATCTACACCGCACAACCAAACCGAAGACTTATTGCTTTTCTTAAAAAAAAGACTTAAGTCACTTCTTATTTCTAGTCTGTGCACATGTTCATAAAAAAAGGAGGAGGATAAGTGAGACACTGTGCTTCCAAAAGGCTTTGCCTCACTAGCCCCACCACCTTTCTCTGCAACCGCAGGAGGTGCTACCCCTGCCCCTACACCTCGCCCCGCACCTCCATCCCGGGTCCCAAGAAAACCATCCACATTAAACAGATGTTCACCTGCACATCCGCTAACGTGGTCTATTGTGTCCCCTGATCCCGATGTGACCTCCTCTACATCGGTGAGACATCGGAGGCTCGGAGACCGCTTTGTGAAGAAGCTACGCTCGGTTCATGACAAATGACAACACCTCCCAGCCGTGAACCACTTCAACTCCCCCTCCCAGGACGACATGTCCATCCTGGGCCTCCTCCAGTGTCACAACGAAGCCACCCGAAAACTGGAGGAACAGCACCTCACGTTCTGCCTTGGAACCCTACAACCCAATGGTCTCAATGTGGACTTTATGAGCTTCAAAATCTCCCCACCCCCAGCCTCATCCCAAGACCAACCCTCCCCCTTGACTTGTCCAACGCCCATCCCCCACATCGTACATACACTCACCTTTACTAGCTTCATCCCCACCTCCTTGACCGGTCCGTCGTCTCTCCACCTATCTGTTCCACTATCCACCTTCTATCACCACCTCCCCCTCTCTCTATTTATTTCAGAGTCCTCTTCCTCTCCCCCATTTCTGAAGAAGGGTCCAGACCCAAAACATCAGCCATCCTGCTCTTCTGATGCTGTCTGGTCTGCTGTGTTCATCCAGCTCCACACCTGGTTGTCTCAGACTCCACCATTAGCAGTTCCTACTATCTCTGTGTTGCACTTTTTTTTTGTAAAAACAGAATCCCTACAGTGTGGAAACAGGAGCTTCAGCCCAACAAGTCCACACCGACCCTCAGATCATGCCAACCAGACCCATCCCCCTACAACCCACCTAATCTACACATCTCTGAACACTATGGACAATTTTGGCATGGGCAATCCACCTCGCTTGCACATCTTTGGACTGTGGGAGGAAACAGGATCATCCAGAGGAAACCCATGAAGACACGAAGAATGTGCAAACTTCACACAGATAGTCACCAGAGGGTGGAAGCGAGCCTGGGTCCCTGGCATTGTGAGGCAGCAGTGCTAACCACTGAGCCACCATGCTGCCTTTGTTGCCTGGCATTTTAATAACTAACAAGCTCACTCTTTCTTTAACTCAGAGAAGCCTCGTTAAATTGGCTTCTTTTAAAAGATAAATATATTGGAAAATCAGGAAAGGTATCTAAGAGGAACCCATTCAGCACTCTTCACCCACAATCACAATGTATTGGGGACCCTCGCCCATGGACTGATTGTAAATATTGGTGTGTTTGCCGAGCTGGGAGGTTTGGTAGCAGACATTTCGTTTCCTCACTAGGTGACATCTTCAGTACTTTGAATTAGACCTGATTATACCAACCATTACAATGCATAGCAGGAACTGGCACCTACCAGAAGCAACAAAAACTGAACAATATAAATTTGAACTGGCACAAGACAACACCAGTGCTTCACAGGAGGATCCAAAGTGTTTGTTGATGGAGTCTGCAGATAAATGCCAAGCCTCCAAGAATTTCCATGGCTGTCCTCTGTTTGGCTTGTCCTATGATAGTAATGTTGTCCCAGTTGAAAGTATGGTTTTTCTTCTCTGTGTGTATTGAAAACAAAGACATCTGGTCGTGTTGTTTAAAAATGAGCTGGCGTTTGTGGATGCGGATTGCTAGTTGTCTGCCTGTTTGTCCCACGTGGTGTTTTGTGCAGTCTCCACACAGTATCTTTGAAACTAAATTTGTTCCCGTTCCTGGTATCAATTGGATAGAACATAGAACTGTACAGCACAGTACAGGCCCTTCAACCCACGATGTTGTGCCGAACTTTTACCCGAAACCTAAGGTCTATCTAACCTCCATCCCTACCTTATACTATCATTCAAATGCCTATCTAGTTTCTGTCTTAGTGTGGCTGCCAGTTTGTGTGCTGCCATGATTCCGAGTGGTCTGAGTAGTCTATCAGTTCAGAGGGTTTTTTTTAAAATATATGGGACGGTGGCTCTTGGTGTGTCCTGGTTGTGTTGTCTGTTGTCTAGGCATCTGTGGATGAAGCTGTGGGGGTATCCATTCCTGGTAAAGAGGTGTGCTTCTTCCTTCTTCAGATCGGGTGTGCTGCATGGTGTAGTGGCCCTTTTGAACAGTGTCCTAATGCAGCTCCTCTTGTGCGAGTTGGTTGCTGCAATAGTTTAAGCCCTGGTCGGTATGTGTGGATTTCCTGGACAACATCAAGAACACAAAAATAGACAAAGTAGTAGTGATGATCTCATTTGATGTAAACGATGCTGTTACAGCGATCGACAGAAACCTAGCCAAAGAAACCATAAACACAACAGACGACAGCATGAGGAACAGATCAACGAAGACTGCATACTTAAACTACCGGATTTATGCTTAAAGGTATTCCCATGGGCTCGCCCATCTCTGGACTGATGGCGGAGGCAGTCACGCAAAGACTGGAACAAACAGCCCTCCCACAGATCCAACCCAAGCTCTGGATCAGATAAGTGGACAACACTTTAGTGAATCATTAAAAAAAAACAGAAATTGAGACTGATCAACACCATACTCAAAAAGAATCAAATTTACAAGAGAGGAGGAAAACAACAAATTCCCATTCCTAGTTGTGATTGTGGAAAGAAAAGAACGGTGACTTCACAACAAAAGTATGCAGATATGCTGTGGTTTTCCTCCTCTTGTAAATTTGGTCCCTTTTGAATATAGTGTTGATGAGTCGGTGGGTTTTCTCAACTTCTGATCTTTTCATATGATTCTATGCTGAGTTCATGGGGCCATTACAAAAAAAGGTTTTGACTACTTGGATCTAAGCAAAAAAAAAAAAAAAGTGATATTGAAAGCTTGTGAATTCAGTCATGCTGCACTAATTCTGTGAGGACAACTTCCAACATTACCTGTTAGGATTGCTAATTCATTCAATGTTGAAATTCTGAAGACTGAGACAGGTTTTTCGAAGATGTGAAATGCAGGCAACTGAAGTGCCTTGCTAGTTTGATAGTTCCATTATCAACAATTTATGTCTGCTCCATTTAGCTTGACAGTTTCAATGAGATTCTGTGTATTTCTACACACGATTGTGTCTATTTCTAACAATCAAAAATGAAATTTGACCTCTTCCCAAACAGCACTTCACCCCCCAAAAGTTGTTTCAGTTTGAGATCTAAAAAAAAGGGAATTTTACCATTCCAAAAGGGCAGCCTACCTCTCCAACAACTTGGTAAACTTTAGACCTTCTACTAGGTCTAAAGTGTTAAAACTTGCTTTGGATTTCATCACTGGTTAAAAATCAGACCAGTCTGATGGACTGTACATTAACTGTTGTGTCCCTATGGCTAACAGAGTTGAAGCCTAACATGCATGATGGGAAATTATGCTCATTTTACGTAAACACAAGATCAGCTTTCTGTGAAAGGCAGTTGTAAACCAGATTACTGACTAAGCAAATGACTGATGCTAAAAGTTATTTGACCTGTTGTTGCAGAAAGTGATTGAATAAGACTGATAAATGGAACCATAGATGCTTAGAAGTTCATGAGGGTCCCGATCAAGGGATACGTTGAACATTCTGGAAGGTTTGAAAAAAAAACATTAAACAAAAGGGACATCGGGACCATCAACTCGAGACCCACTATTGCAAAGAGGAGACCCTGAGTTTGGAACTCAAGAAGACTACAACTTGTCAGTGAACGTGGCCATTTCATCATGCACAGGTAGTGTTAGAGTTCAAATCATGATGCTGATCATGATCAGTTCAGCGAGTAGCAACACAGAGTAGTGAGTTGAATATGAAGTTGTTAATAATGAGATACATTGTTCTAAGTTAATTAAATACTAATAAGGATTAAGATATAATAGACTCTACCTTGAAGTGTCTTTTTGTCAGTCATGTCAGTTGATGCCTTAGTCCAAGGGTCAAAAATGTGCAGCTGTCTCTGCACACCATGACGTTCAAATTAGAATGTGCCTCCATTCAGTTCCCACATGCAAAAAGAATGGGTGCCATGTTCAGGAATGGGAATCGCTGGATTCAGCTCCATGTACCATGCTCACCCAGGCCCGTGTCGCCATTTTTTTTTTGAATGAAGGGAGGATCTTTGTCTGCACAAAAATCAGGCCTCTGCCAGAAGGCACGCATATAACAAATATTGCGTGCAATGTTCAAAACTCAGAAGCAGGAATAAATTAGGCTGTGTAGGCAAGTTAGACTTACTTTGGTTGTTGATAAACAACAGAACTTAAGGTAACATATTTTAATGCAAAATTATTTAAATAGAAGAAATACGTGCTAATAGGATTCATCTGTGCTGAATTGCCTTATTTGAAGAAACAAAGATCTTAGATAATGAAAATATAGTGGTTTATGTGAATTTTAAAAAACAGTTTACAAGACAGCATGGTGACACAATTTACCAAAACATGGCCATATGAAGAGGGAGATGACTGAACAAGGACCATGCTCTTTTAGGATGGAAAGTTGAGATGAGTAGAGTTCCTCAAATGGTACCATTCAAACTTCAAATTTGAAGTAAATTATGAGGAAATCTCAGTATTTGATAATACCAAATACTGCAGATACAGTAAATATAATCAAAGGACTGCAGATGCTGGAAATCAAACAAATGTAGAAATTGCTGGAAAAAGCTCAGCAGGTCTGGAGAGAAATCAGAGTTAAAACTAACTGAAGATATGGTAAATTGGATAATAAAAATACATATAAAAAGCAACAGAATAGATAGGTAGTAACGACATACATGGTAGAAAATAAGACATGAAATGGAAATACACATTGAATATTAAAATGGAGAGAATAAGTTGGAGTTGTATAAGACTAGTTAGGCCACAGCCAAAGGATTACATCCAGTTCTTGTCAACAAGGCAGTGGGAATGATGCGAATTCACTATAAGACCTAAGGTTTTGGAGTAGATCTGTAGCTTGGGTTGTGGGTGTTGAGGTTGGTTGGCTCGCCAAGCTGGTTTGTTGTTTTGCAGACGTTTCGTTACCATGCTTGGTAACATCCTCAGTGCAGCCTCCGATGAAGCATCAGTGTGTTTTCTTGCCTGGTTTTTAAACTCTGGGGTCCGTTGAGATGGATTGCCTCATTTCCAGTTTTCCTTTATAGTGGAATGTATATGGGGTCGAGTTCAATGTGGTTATTAATAGTATGCTTCGTGGAGTGCCATGCATCCAGGAATTCACGTGCTTGTCTCTGCCTAGCCTGTCCGAAGATCCTGGTGTCGTCCCAGTCGAAGCCAACCAACCTCAACACCCACAACCTGAGCTGCAGATCTACTGCAAAACCTTAGAGGCCTACGGGCGCAACATGCTCAAATTGGAAAGGAAATGGGAAAACTACACCAAACAAGAGAGCACAACCGCGAAAAACTCTACTTCCTGCATGGATGCCTCAGGAACCAAGTATTACCATGCAGTGTGAAGTACAAACCACCCATCAACAACCCACAAGCCTGGAAAACAACAGAACAAAACGGCTGCAAGATGGTAAGGGTAATGATAAATGACGCACGCAACCGGCTCCACAAATAGAGAAATTACATACCAAAAAACGTTATTCTAGGAAGCTACCAAATCAAGACTGGACAACTGACATAGAATGAGCCATTAACATCAGTTAACAGACCACAAGAAAAGACAGACCCTGCAAGACAAGCTAGCCACACTTACCCACAAAAATGACTACAACAGAACAGACACATGGATAAGAAACCTCTCTGACAGGAAACTGACAGACATGGAAAAAGCCGTTCTCACCAGAGGAGAGAACTACAACTACAGGGATGCCAACAAAACGGAATTCCTAGCTACACTGGAAGCCACACTCAAGACGAACAATATCAACAAAGAAACACAACAAACCATAAGACAGACAGTAGTCCCAACACTAATCAGAAGAAGTGAACTCAACACCCTCAACCCACAGGAAAGACAAGCCCTGGACAGATTAAAGAAGGACAAGAACATCACAATACCACCTGCAGACAACAGGCGCATGACAGTGATAACGAATAAAAGGGACTATATCTCCAAGGCACAAGCACTGTTCGCCGAGAACACATACCGTCCCATATAGGCTGACCCAACACCGCAACTAGGCAACAAAATCCTCTACACGCTACAGAGACTTAAAACAGGACAGATCAACAAAACAGACGACTTAGAAATGAAGCCCGAAGGAACCAACACACCCCGATTCTATGGCCTCCCTAAAGTGCACAAGCCGGAAGTCCCCCTCAGACCCATAGTCTCCCTACCAGGCAGTCCATTGCACAGATTAGCCAAAGAACTACAAAGAAGACTCGGGCACCTAGTCAACAAGTCAGCCCAAGAATTCCTCAACTCCAAAGACAAAGATAGAGGATGAAGAGACTATGATATCATTTGATGTCACTGCCGAATTCACATCAATAGGAGATACCACTAGCAAGGGAAACAATGACAACACTACTTGAACAAGAACATGACCCCAGTGAAACCATCTCCAAGGACAACACGCTCAAACTATTGGACCTATGCCTGACCACCCACTTCACCTTCAAAGGCCAAACATAAGAGCAAATCAACGGGACACCCATGGGATCACTTATCTGTGGACTCATAGCAGAAGCAGTGATGTGAAGACTGGAAGGGACCGCCCTTCTGCAAATCCAGCCTAAACTGTGGATACGCTACGTAGATGACACCTTTGTCATCATTAAACTGACCAAATTAGAAGAGAGACACAAATTTATAAACAACACCCTCACCGGAATAAGATTCACCAGAGAGGAGGAGAAGAACAAACAGCTCCCGTTTCTGGATGTCATGGTAGAGCGCAAGACAAATGGGGAACTGCAAACGAAAGTACACCAAAAAGCTACACACACAGACCAGGTCCTGAACTTCGATTGTAACCATCCCAGCACACACAAACGAAGCTGCATGCAAACACTATTTAAAAGGGCAACAACACACTGCAGCAACACGGAACTACGCCAAGAGGAAGAATACCTCTTCCAAGTGTTCAAGGATAATGGATATCCAAAGAACTGGGTCAGAAGATGCCTGCACGAACAGTATCAGAAAGACTCTACACACTCATCACACTACCCTACATCAGGAACAGGTCAGAACTCACCACAAGACTCCTGCGACCGCTGAGCATCAGAGTGGCACACAAGCCCATGTCAATCCTATGACAACTGCTCACCCGAGCTAAAGACCCATTCCCTGCCGTGGACAGGACCAATGTCATCTACAAAATCCCTTGCAGAGACTGTGAGAAACACTACATCGGACAAACAGGAAGGAAACTAACAACAAGAGCATCTGAACACCAATTGGCTACAAAAAGACAACCAATACTCACTCATCTCAATCCACATGAATAAGGAAAACCACGACTTTGACTGGGACAACACCAAGATCCTGGGACAAACTAGACAGAGACAAGCACAAAAGATTCCTGGAAGCATGGCATTCCACGAAACATGCTATTGATAAACACATTGAACTCGACCCCATATACATTCCACTATGAAGGAAAACTGGAAGTGAGGCAATCCATCTCAATGGACCCCAGAGTTTAAAAATCAGGTGGGAAAACACACTGATGCTTCATCGGAGGCTGCACTGAGGATGTTACCAAGCATGGTAATGAAACGTCTGCAAAACAACAAACCAGCTCGGTGAGCCAACCAGCATCATCACCATAAGACCATAAGACATAGAAGCAGAAATTAGGCCATTCAGTCTATCGAGTTTGCTCTGCCATTCTATCATGACTGGTAAATTTCCCATTCTCCTACTTTATCCCCATAACCCTTGATCCCCTTTACAATCAAGAACCTATTGCTTTTCGTCTTAAATATCTTTAATGAACTGGCCTCCACAGCCTTCTATGGCAGCAAATTCCACAGATTCACCACTCGCTGGCTGAAGAAATTTCATAGAATGCATCACAGAATCCCTACAGTGTGGAAGCAGGCCCTTCTACCCAACAAGCCAACACCGACTCTGGGAACATCCCACCCAGACCCATCTTCCTGTCACCCACCTAAGTTACACACCCTTGAACACTATGGGCAATTTAGCATAGCCAATCCGCCTAGCCTGCACATCTTTGAACTGTGGGAGGAAGCTGGAGTACCTGGAGGAAACCCACACAGACACGGGGAGAATATGCAAACTCCACACAGACAGTCACCTGAGGATGGAATCGACTGTGGGTCCCTGGCACAGTGAGGCAGCAGTGCTAACCACTGAGCCACCATGCTGTCCTCCTTATCTCCGTTCTAAAAGATCTTCCCTTTACTCTAAGGCTGTGCCCTCTCCTACCAAGGGAAACACCTTCCCTAGGTCCACTGTGTGTATGGTCATTCAATATTCTGTAAGTTTCAATTAGATCTGCCCTCATCCTTCTAAACTCCATCAAGTATATACCCAGAGTCGTCAAACGTTCTTCATGTGAACCTTTTCATTCCTGGGACCATTCTCATGAACCTCCAGTGAACTCGCTCCTGGGCTAATATATCTTTCCTGAGATACGGAGCACAAAACTGCACACAATAATCCAAACGTGGCCTGACCATAGCTTTATAGAGCCCCAAAAGTACATCCCTGCTTTTATATTCAAGTCCTCTCAAAATAAATGCCAAAGTTGCTTTTGCCTTCCTAACTACTGACTCAACCTGCAAGTTTGCCTTGAGACAATCTCGAACTAGAACTCCCAACTCTCTTTGCATTCAGACTTCTGAATTTTCTCTCCATTTAGAAAATAGTCCGTGCTTCTAAACTTCTTACCAAAATGCATGACCTCGCACTTGCCCACTTCTTTGCCACTTCTTTGCCCACTTTCCTAACATGCCCAAATCCTTCTGCAGCCTCCCCACCTCCTCGATACTACCTCTCTCTATCTTTGTATCATCTGCAAACTTAGCCAGAATGCCCTCAGTTCCTTCATCTGGATCATTAATGTATAAAGTGAAAAGTTCTGGTCCTAACATTGACCCTTGTGAAGCACCACTTGTCACCGGCTGCCATCCTGAGAAGGACTCTTAACCCCACTGTCTGCTTTCTGTCAGATAACCAACCTTCTATCCATGCTAGCACCTTGCCTGTAACACCATTGGCTCTTATCTTACTTGGCAGCCTCCTGTGCGGTACCTTGTCAAAGGCCTTCAGGAAGTTTAAGTAGCTAACATCCATTGGCTCTCCTTGGTCTACCCTGCTCATTACTTCCTCAAAGAATTCAAACAGATTTGTCAAGCATGACCTCCCCTCGATGAAGCTATAAGTTTGCTTTGCCCTATTTTACCACACACTTACAACTATTCAGAAATCTCATCCTTCACATTGGACTCAAATCTTACTCACGACCAAGATTAGGCTAATTGGCCTGTAATTTTCAGTCTTTTGCCTTACTCCCTTTTTAAACATGGGTGTCACGTTAGTGATTTTCCAGTCCTCTGGGACCTTCCCTGACTCTAGTGATTCCTGACAGATTAGCACTAACGCCTCCTCTATCCCTTCAGTTATCTTTTCAATAATTCTGGGGCGTAGTCCATTTGTTTCTGATGATTTATTTACCTTCAGGCCATTCAGTTTTTCTAGCATCTTCTCCTTGGTGATGGCCACTATACTCAGCTCTTTCCCCGACTCTCTTGAATATTACTCATGTCTTCCACTATGAAGACTGACGCGAAGTAATTATTCAGTTCCTCAGCCATTTTCTTGTGCCCACTACTATCTCTCTAGCGTCATTTTCCAGCAGTCCAATGTCCACTTTTGTCCTTTATATATCTAAAGAGACTCCTACAGCCCTCCTTAATATTACTGGCTAGATTACCCTAAAATTTAATCTTCTCCCTCCTTATTTCATTTTTAGTTGCCATCTTTCCAAGCTTCCTAATCCACTGGTTTCCCCAAAACTGATGCCTGTGCCCCATGAATAGGAACCCCTCTTTCCCACACTAGAGGGAGTGCAGAGGATATTCACAAGGACATTGTCTGAGATGGAGCACTTTAGCTTTGAAGAGAGGCTGGATAAACTCAAATTGTTTTTGTTGGAGCAGAGAGGTGGGGGTGGAGATGGGGTTGGTTGGAGGTATGGGGAACCTGATAGAGATATACAAAACTATGAGGGGCAGGAACAGGGTGAATGGATGACAAAATGTTCCCTTTAGTCTAAAGGGTCAACAATAAGGCAGAATTATAAAGTGAAAGGCAAGAGAGTGTTGAGGATTTATTTTTCACCGAGGTGGTGGTGGGTACCTGGAACGCACTGCTTAGGAGGTTATTCGAGGTGAATAACTTATCAGCTTTTAAAAACAACTTGAATGAGCACTTGAAATTATATAACATTCAAGGTTATAGGCTTAGTGTTGCCAGGTGGGGCTGTTGTAGATTTTGTGTAGTTTGTCAGTACAGATTTGATGGGCCTAAAGGTCTCTTCTGTACTGTGTCATTCTAAGGTTCTAAATTGAGCCCGTTCCACACTTCTGAAGTCACAGACATGGAGCATTATTAGCTCAAACAAAATCCTCACCTTGTATCTACTTCAGCTTTCAACTTTAGAGACCTGTGTGTTTAACATCAAAGTTACACTACCACCATCAAAAGAATAGAACCTTCCTTGGATGGAAACATCCAAGTTAAGAGTTAATGTTTCACATGCAATGGCTCCTTTAGAACTGAAGAAATTTGGAAGAGAGGTTTGTAGCTATTGAAAAGGAGGAAGGGGCAAATGGAACACTGGGCAGGTCAGGGAAGGAGAAGGGTGATAAAAGGTGTCATAGAACAGAGGAGATGGTAATGGATATAGAAAAGATAGGGCATAGATTCAGATTAGATGCTAAAAACAGAAGAGATGAGCTCTGGCTGAAAGAAAAGCCATGAAAAACTAAATGGATAGATACAGTTCTGAATTAGACTTCCATTGGACTTAAAACATTAACTCTCTTTCTTTCTACAGATGCTGCCAGACCTGTTGAGCTTTTCAGCAACTTTGTTTACATTTCTGATGTGTCATCTGCAGTCTTTTGCTTTTACTTGTTAATTTTCTGAGACTTTTCTAGCTGTAAAAAGTTCTGCTCATCTCTCCGATGAGATCTCTATCTCTCTCACGTTCATTGTTTTCCATTTTCTTCCTATTGCTTGATAATGTGTTTACCATAACTTGCTTTCACAGCCAAAGCTCCTTCCAGAGTCACTTATTCTAACTCCATCATATCTGTTGAGGATTACAATCTGAAGCTCTATCCTTATTGTTTTGAATCTTCCCAGATTTTCAGGCATCTCCTCCACAAAGAGCACTCCTCAGTTCAATTGTTCTTGCTTCATCCTGAGATCAGCATTCAGTGTCGTGCACAGCCCCATCATCTTTCTTGCAATCAACACCAGATCAATCCCAAAGCCTGTCAAATCTCCAGCTCCATTTCATTCTTCATATTTATAGAATAGAATCCCTACAGTATGGAAACAGGCCCTACTGCCCAATAAGTCCACACCGAACCTCAGACCATCCCACCCAGACCCCATTTCCCTGTAAGCCACCTAATCTACACATCCCTGAACACTATAGGCAATGTAGCATGGATAATTTACCTAACCTGAACATCTTTGGACTGTGGGCGGAAACCAGAGCAAACCCACGCAGACATGGGAAGAATGTGCAAACTCCACACAGACACAGTCGCCCAACAGTGGAATCGAACCCAGGTTGCTGGCGCCATGAGGCAGCAGTGCTAAGCATTGAGCCACCGTGCCGCCCCTTTTTCTATTATCTGCTGTCTTAACCCCAGGAATATTTTAACTTCTTTTCAATTATTAAAGAATGCAACTTTAACAACTCATGGTCATCCAGATCTTGTTCTCTGACCCTCTGCATTCTTCAACTCTCCCCTCTTATTGTATATTCACTAAACTGGAAAGTTGCACTTAAACTTATGGACTAAGCGAAAGTCATTGCTCAGCATGCCTTTTGTCTTTGTGGATACCGCATTGTGAGCGATGGATGCAGTAGGCTAGATTGAAAGTATGAGTAAATCATCGCTTTGCCTGGAAGGCACCACTCTGGCTCAATGACTTGTGCTTAGCAGAGGATTCCGTTTATCCCCCTATGCCCCGGCCTCAAGCACATGCATGATGTTAAACCCTTCTTCCATTGTCTTCACATTCATAGCAACTTCTTTGAGCAGAGAGAGGGTTTCTGCCTAATGAGTCTTATCACACATTTCTAATAGTTGAGTATGTTTAATCCCTTTATCTAGAGGTTTATGTGTCGTGTTCCTTCAGATACAGCCTCCAGACAAAGTTGAAGATGGCATGAATGATTACCATGATGCAGGAGTGGACAATGGGCCAGAACTGCGTCACATATAGCAAATAACAGCATTTCATACCTGATTTCTAGAATCTTACCCACAACGGACAGGGGACGTCAATCCTACATGCTCGATTACTTGGTTCACGATTATTCACTACTTGCAGTTTTTTGGCCCCTCTGAGCCATTATCCCAGCACCTTCAGGTAATCTGACTGGACAGAGGTGGTGATAAAGGATTGATTGAGATAATTTCCAAAGAACAGTCTTAGTTTGAACTGCTTGCAGGTACTAACCAGTTTGTTTACTGAGCAGAAAACACTGACTTTGTCCACGCACCTGAGTATGACCCAAGTGCCTCCACTACTTGGATCACATCTTCTATGCTGAAATCCTTTCTGATGGACCCAGCAAAAGGTTCTATTCAGTGTCATTGAAACTAGTCACCTACCGCAGCCGTAACCACAACCTTAGCATTGCACATTCTCCATTATCAACGCTTGTGAAGGTGACGGCAGTTTTGAGTTTTATCTTTCTAGAATCTTCCAGACTAGAACCTGGAAACACTTGTAACATCTCTAATTTTGCTACCCACTATTACTTAGTTTATTTATTAGAGAGCTAACTGTATTCCATTTTCTTTTCACAGACTTGAGCGGAAGGAGTGGGCATATGGCTTTGTGAGGTTTGGACAATTTGCCATGGCTGACAATTAGCCACAGAAATTTTGCATTTTCGGCACCAGATATAAATTCTGACGTATGCGAGAGCCGTTAAAAAAAAAGTCAAGTTTCCTTGATGTCCAGCTGATTTGTGACTATAGGTAAAGCGTCATGCAGATCATTGTCTTATTGTTCTGGCAGTGGTCATGACGCCTTCAATCTGTGACATTGCACTGTGTAACTTGTATTTCATCATCAAACCAAAGAATGACCATGGGGCATCACAGGCTGTAAGCTGTGTAGCTGTGTAACTCTGTAGCAAACCTAGTAAATATATAATCATAGAATCACAATTTTTACAGTGTAGGGGACCTTTTGGTTGGACATGCCTGCATTGGTCCTCTGAACATTTTGACTTAGTGTCATTCTCCTACTTTTTTTCCTGTAACCTTGCACATTGTTCTTTTCCAAATTGCCTTTTGAATGGCATGATTGAACCTACCTGTTGCATAAATGTTAGGTAGTGTGTTCCAAGTCTTACTCACTAACTGCATGAATATTTCGTCTCATATTGCTCTTGCCTCTTTGCCAATTATTTTAAATCTGTGCCCTCTAATTCTCAATCCTTTTGAGAGGAGGAACAGTTTCTCCAAATCTACTCCGTCCAGATCCCTCATGATTTTGAATATCTCTATCACATCTCCTCCTAGCTTTCACTTATCCAAGAAAACAGCCCTAATTTCTAATAATAACTGAAGTATACATATAATGAGACACATTGACATGTTTTGTTTGGCAGAAAAAGTCATTGGAATGCTGATAATGCACAGAATTTTGTTGAGAAGCCTGAAGTCCTATTGGAGCCAAGGGTGACCTCACTTTGGCCAGTGGTGGAACTTACATTGATATTTTACTGGAATCAGAGAATGTCACTGGAACTGGTTTATGGCTCATCAACCTCAACAGCTGCAAGCTCAATCAGAAAGACAACAGTTTATCAGTACCACAGAGAGAGGTGGCTGCTGTTGAGGTTATAACAGCAGGGAGCAAGTGCCTCAATGGTCAAGCTCTCTCACAGTAACGCATGGGATTAGGGGACCATGGGACCACACAGGCTTGCAGGGGAGGTGTGTTTGTTGAGTACTAGCAATGTTATCGTTGCCAGAAAGGCCATTGTCCTTGGACACTGCTTAGAGCAATGGAGGGTCCTTAAATGAGGGAATCTCCTAGAATCCACTGGGAGACCTTTAGGTTTCACTTTGATAACAAACCTTATGATAGCAAGAACTGTCCAGATGTGGACAAACTGCCCATGGCGTAGAAAGATGTTCTTAATTAACCACTTACTTGGCTCACTTGGCTTTCTGGCTGGTGTCAGAGCTACCAACATTTCCATTGCTGCTAAAAATAGCATGGATCCAGAAAGACATTGTTCAATGCTGCCCACGTGCCTTTCCATAACATTTTTCTAGCCTTTCCCAATCCATCATCAAAGAATCCAGAAAATTCACTAATGTTTCTGCTTTCTAGCCTTTTCTGCACTACTGAGTGGCTGTCAAGATTCATTGTATTCTACTGCAGGATGCACCATTTTGACATCACAAAGACACGACCGTTGCAACTGGCTATACAGAAAAACAGTCAGGAGTTGTCTCAAATATTGACAGTCAACAAGGATGTGGGTGAAGTGACAGTCGTAGAAAGCTAAGTATGACCTTGAGAAGACAAAACATTGTGCTCCTTGTTCCACTGCTACTTTTCTGGATTGGGCCTTCAGCATTCCAAAGGAAAAGTCTGCAGCTCTAACTGGCACTAGTACAATTGTCCACTAGCCAGAGATAAAATTTAAAAGCAAGAATGAAATAATTCCAATGCACAGCTTAATAGAAAGTGAACACATTTGAAATAAAAGTACCTTTAGTACATATGTGGTAGCTTCCTTAAAAACGCTTTATTTTAAATAAAGGACCAGCAAAAATAGTTGAACTCTTGCCTCAATTTTTCCTTGTCCTTCCAGTTTCTTGTCTTCTGATTCTCACCATTACTAGGCACACATATTTCCAGACTGATGACAGACCAGATATACTCACTCATTTCCAGCCACTTCAGTAGGCCCATGGCTGATCTTCTCAACCTATCACCAATTAAGGTACTCAAATGATTAATTAATTGCCACTTAAGCACCTCAGCTCAACCCAAAAGCTCATTTTCCTGACAAGCAAAAAAATGTGGTTGTGGTTTGCTTATGGGGAAATCAGAGCAGGGACCTCCATCTATCTCAATCTGGGAATCAAGTGTAGGGAGGTGGCAAGTGAAAGCCATCCACCAACCCTTGCCTCTGACCCTCCCAAATCCCCTCTCCCACAACCTGCATCTGCAAAGGTCCCCAAAAATTTACCTGTTCACTGGAGCAGATCTTCTGGACCTCCAATAATAGTCCTCTGCTCTCTGAACTTGCAGTCTTTGATTATCCAACTGTCTTATGGGATGGGTAGGACTTCAGTTGTGAGGCTGCTAGTTGGGTGGGAAGCCTTGTTGGTCAGCACTTAAGTATCCAATTGGAGCTTGCTCTAGCAGGTTTTCTTGCTGGTGGTGGCAGGGAGCCAGTCACCCCTGAAGTCCCCTGCCCCAACACTCGGTGCACCGAACACTAAATCTCTACCTGTATTCCTACATCTGAAAACACTTTACAAAACTTTTTTAAAATCTTAACTCTCCTAAATAGGAGGACTTCTAAATGAAAATATATAATTTGAAACAAACACATTACTGCAGAAAATAGTTTTGCAAAGGCAGAATTATATCAGGAAAATCATTTTTTCCTATCACATCTCCTCAGATTAATAGCAGGTGTAACAAGAATACCAAAAGAAAAAAAACAGAAATAACTGTGGATGCTGTAGATCAGAAACAAAAACATCAAAATTGCTGGAAAAGCTCAGCAAGTCTGGCAGAATCTGTGGAAACAAAACAGAGTTAACTTTTCAGATTGAGTGACCCTTCCTCAAAACTCCAAAATTCTAGAGACTTCGTGTGCAATTGTCAGAGCTGGGAGGCAAAAAGCCAACTTAATGGCTGAGGGTCAGAATCCTGCCACCATCTCAACCTTACCCTAATTAATTTCCAGGTAGGAAGGGCCAAGGTTCATCTTCACCCTGCTACCAACTGAAGTCCTTGAATGGTTAATGACAATTTAAGGGCTTCATCCCTATTTCTCTGAATGGGATGACTAAGAATTGCCCCATTCAACTGGCAAACTGGTGTGGACAGGCTGTCACTTTCTGAGGACATTATGCACTAACTTCTATAAGACCAAGGAACTTAGAAATAGGGCAAATGGGTGGACATTAAGAGGCACCCTTTCCCTGGCTTTCTAGCTCACCTCACCCAACTCCCAATGCCACTAGTGCCCGCATAAGATCATAGAATCCCTACAGTGTGAAATCAGGCCATTCGGTCCATCAAGTTTACACCGACTGCCCAAAAAGCATGCCACCCAGGCCCATCCCCCTACCCTATCCCTGTAACCCTGCATATCCCATGGCTAATCCACACATCCCTAGACACTATGGGCAATTTAGCATGGTCAATTCACTTAACCTGCACATCCTTGGACCGTGGGAGGAAATTGGAGCATCCAGAGGAAACCCATGCAGACATAGGGAGAATATGCAAACTCCACACAGACAGTCAGTCGAGGGTGGAACCTGGGTCCCTGGCACTGTGAGGCAGCAGTGCTAACCACTGAGCCACCATGTTGCCTGAAACATCACCATCTGCCATGGTGGTGTTTGAAACTATATTGTCCAGAACACTGGCCGAGGGCTCTGGATTACCAGTTCAGTGACATGACCATTACACAACTTCTTCCCTGGGAGGAGAGAGAGAGACTTAGTTGTGTAAAAGGGATGAAAGCCTGTGCAGATTAAGAATGAGTTGGCATTGATGATAAAGTGAGAGGAACCATTGTGAGGAGGTGATGGTCTAGTTGTATTATTGCTTAGACAATTCATCCAGAGACACCAAGTAATGGTCTGGGTACAGATGTTCAAATCCTGCAATGGGAGATGGCTGAAATTGAACAAAATGAAAAGAAAACTGGAGTCAAGAGTCTGTTGATGGTCATGAAATCATTGTCAGGAAAAACTCCTTTAGAGAAACATTCTGAGTATGTGTGATACCTGTACTGGAAATTCAGGGTAAGTGGTGTTTCTTTTTTGTTATTCATGGTTTGTAAGGTCCTTTCTCAGGGTTTAGATTTTGTAATGCTATATTCTTTTAGATTCACTGAGCAGAGAGAAGGGAGTACTCATTAACAGATCCAGTTTCAGAAGTCTGTTGATTGGGAAAACAAATCAAAACAGTGACAACTTAGGAAATTAGTGTGTTAATTGCTTTGTGATTTTACAAAAAGTATGTATATTTTTTGGGCGAAGGAATTGACTGAGAAATAACAGAAACGAGTGAAAGTGAAAGCATGACAAAGGAATATAAGTAAGCAAAGTAGGGGAAGGGAAGTACAATTAGTATTAGGAAGTAAGTTAACAGAATATCCTTGCAGTTGGTGTTACAGTGAAGCAGTCTGGGAAGTACATAGAATAGAACAGCAGAGGAACCAGTGGGATAGCAAGAACTGCAGATGCTGGAGTGATAGATAACAAAGTGTGGAGCTGAAGGAACACAGCAGGCCAGGCAGCATCAGAGGAACAGGAAAGCTGACATTTCGGGGAGGGACCCTTCTTCAGAAATGGCCCACCCTAGTATTTTACATTTCCACCGTTGGAAAAACACTGCAACTGTCCACCCCATCCATGCCTCTCATAATTTTATGTACTTCTTTCAGGCCAACTCTGAGCCTCTGAGGCTGTAGCGAAAGCAATTGAAATTTGTCCAACTTCTTATAGCTGATACATTCCAATCCAGGCAACATCCTGGTACACCTCTTTTTCATTTGATTTATTACTGTCACTTGTACCTAGATACAGTGAAAAGTTTTGTTTTGTGTGCAGAATAGGCAGATTATACCATTTAAAGTGCATTAGGGTAATGGGACAGAGCAAAGAATACAATGTAATGGCTGCAGAGAAGGTGAACAAAAAGTGAGATCAACCTTAAATTTAAAGTTTAAGAGGTCCATTCAGAAGTCTAATAACAGAAGGGAAGAAGCTGATCTTGAATCTGTTAGTATTTATTTAAGCTTTTGTATCTTCTGCCCGATGGAAGAGATTATAACTCAGGTAGGAGGGGTCTTTGATTATGTTGGCTGCCTTCCCAAGGCAGTGAGAAACACAGAGTCAATGGCTGGAAGGTCAGCATGCATAATGGACTGGGCTCTGTTCACAACTCTCTGTAGCTTCTTGCAGTCCTGGGCAGCACAGTTTCTTTACCAAGCTGTGATGTATCTGGATAGGATGTTTTCAACAAAAATTGTTAAGAGGCTTTATGGACATTCTGAACTTCCTTAGCCTCCTGAGGATGTAAAGGCGTTGTTGTGCTTTCTTGACCATCGCATCAATGTGGGTAGACCAGAACAGATTGTTGGTGGTCATCACTCCTAAGAACTTAATGTCCTCGACCATTTCCACCTCAGCACCACTGATGTTTCTTGAAATCAGTGACCAGCTCTTTCATTCTGCTGATGTTGAGGGAGAGATTGTTATCTTTACACCATGCCACCAAACATTCTATCTCATTCCTATATTCTGTGTTGTCATTGCTTGATATCCGGAATACAATGGCCATGTCATCAGCAAACTTGTATAGGTGGAGTTAGGATGAAATTTGGTCACGCAGTCATGAGTGTATGGGGAGTTTAGTAAAGGGCTGAGCACACAGCCTTGCAGGGTGCTGGTGTTGAAGATTATCGTGGAGGAGATGTTGTTGCCTACTTTCACTGATTGTGGTGATTTGCACCCTCTTCAAAGTCTCCACATCCTTCTTGTGCTGTAATTGCACAAAGTATTAAAAATGTGACCTAACTAAAGCAACTATACATCTGCAACATAATTTGCCAACTTTTATTCTTAATGCCCCAACCGATGAAGACAAGCATGTTGTATGTTTTCTTTGTTGTGGAGGTGCCGGTGTTGGACTGGGGCGGACAAAATCAGAAATCACATGACACCAGGCTATAATCCAATAGGTTTATTTGAAAACACAAGCTTTTAGAGCCTCAGTCCTTCTTCAGGTATTAGTGAGAAAGGTAGTATCAGACACAGAA
Source organism: Ginglymostoma cirratum (assembly GCA_024137785.1). Taxonomy (NCBI): domain Eukaryota; kingdom Metazoa; phylum Chordata; class Chondrichthyes; order Orectolobiformes; family Ginglymostomatidae; genus Ginglymostoma; species Ginglymostoma cirratum. The sequence continues at coordinate 289,371 of JAHRHZ010000228.1, forward strand.
TTTATAAATAAAAGTTCAGAGGTTCACACTGTTGATGAGGATGTACTAAACATACCTAAGATGCTGTTAAATCTTTAATCAGTTAGAAGATTTTAATTAATATGTATATGTAAATCCCCAAATTCCTTTCAAGTCACAGTCCTGAGAGAACATAAGGTTTTATCAATGTAATTAAGAAGTGACATTTTAGGTCAGACAGTGCCTCTAAGGTGTGAGACAACACAATGTGGAGCTAGAGGAACACAGCAGGCCAGGCAGCATCAGAGGAGCAGGAAAGCTGACTTTTCGGATTGGGACCCTCCTTCAGGAATAGGGGAGGAGGAAGGGAGTTCTGAAATAAATAGAGAGAGGAGAGGTGGGGGTGGGAGGAGCGGACAGGTGGGAGAGAAGACGGACAGGTCAAGGAGGCGGGGATGAGAGGGGCTGGGGAAGGTAAGTGGGATGGCAATAGGTGAGTGCAGGTAGGCAGTGGTAGGGATTAGACAGTGTGATGGGAGGAGCGGATAGGTGGGAGAGAAGACGGACAGGTCAAGGAGGCAGGGATGAGAGGGAGGGTTGGTCATGGGATGAGGCAGGGGTGGGGAGATTTTTAAACTAGTAAAGTCCACATTGAGGCCATTGGGCTGTAGGCTCCAAAGGTGGAACACGAGCTGCTGCTCCTCCAGTTTCCGGGTGGCGTTGTTGTGACACTGGAGGAGGCCCAGGATGGACATGTCGTCCAGGGAGTAGGAGGGGCAGTTGAAATGGTTAGCGACTGGAAGGTGTTGTCGTTTGTCACGAACCGAGCGCAGATGCTCTACAAAGCGGTCTCTGAGCCTCTGCTTGGTCTCACCAATGTGGAGGAAGCCACATCGGGAGCAGTGGATGCAATAGACCACATCAGCGGATATGCAGGTGAACATCTGTCTGATGTGGAAGGTTTTCTTGGGGCCTGGGATGGAGGTGGTATGGGAGGCGTAGGGGCACATGTAGCACTTCCTGCAGTTGCAGGGAAAAGTGCTGGTGTTGGTGGAGCTAGTGGCGAGTGTGGAGCGGACGAGGGAGTCGTGGAGAGAGTGGTCCTTACGGAAGGCTGATAGGGGTGGAGAGGGAAATATATCCTTGGTTGTGGAGTCAGATTGCAGGTGGCAGAAGTGGCAGAGAATGATATGTTGAATCTGGAGGATAGTCAGGTGATACGTGAGGACCGGGGGATTCTGTCGTTGTTTTTGTTGCGCGGATGGTGTGTGAGGGCAGAGGTGCGGGAAACGCAACAGATGAGGTCGAGAGTGTTTTCAACCACTGAAGCGGTAAAGTTGCAGTCCTTGAAATATGAGGAAATCTGGGATGTTTGGGAGCGGAACAATCCATCTTGGGAGCAGATGCAGTGGAGGCAGAGGAATTGGGAGTAGGGGATTGCATTCTTGCAGGAAGATGGGTGAAAGGAGGTGTAGTCTCGGTAGCTGTGGGAGTTGGTAGGCTTGAAATAGATATCAGTTTTGAGGTGGCCACCAGAAATGGAGACAGAGGGGTCCAGGAAGGAGAGAGAGGTATCAGAGATGGTCCAAGTAAACTTGAGGTTGGGGTGAAAGGTGTTAGTAAAGTTGGTGAACTGTTCAAGCTCCTTGTGGGAGCACGAGGTGGTGCCGATACAGCCATCGATGCAGTGGAGGAAGGTGTGAATGATAGTGCCAGTATAGCTGAGGAAGAGGGGCTGCTCCATGTTAGGCGTGAGACTTTGTTTAAAATCTGTTTGTGTTTTAGTTTGGAGTCAGACTGATTTTATTTCGAAAGTAGGAATTTATAAAATGCCATATTGACTGACTGTCTATAAATTGTGTGCTGTTTGAACAAAATGTATCTGCAAAGGGCGGCTCAATGGTTAGCACTGTTGTCTCACAGTGCCAGGGACGCGGGTTCAATTCTATCCTCGGGCAACTGTCTGTGTGGAGTTTGCACATTCTCCCCGTGTCTGCGTGGGTTTCCTCTGGGTGCTCTGGTTTCCTCCCACAGTCCAAAGATGTGCAGGCTAGATGGATTGGCCATGCTAAATTGCCCATAGTGTTCAGGGATATGTAGCTTAGGTGGGTGAGAGGGGAATGGGTCTGGGTGGGATGCTCTGAGGGTCGGTGTGGACTTGTTGGGCCAAAGGGCCTGTTTCCACACTGTAGAGATTCTGTGAAATACAGATTCACCCCAGAGAGTGTATATATACATGTGTGTGAGGGTGGCTGGGGAAGAAACAGTGTCTGTGTGTGTATGTGAGGGTGGGGTCACCTGCAGTGCAACAAGAACCAAGATCCCAGCTGAGGCCATCCTCATGGGTACTGAACGTGGCCATCAGCCTCTGCTCACCGACTCTGCATTGTTGTATATCCTGAAGTCTGCTTTGGAGGACGTTTACCTGAAAATCTGAGGCCGAATGTCCTTGACCACTGAACTAGGAGGGAACATTCCTGTCTGGCAATTGTTGTACAGTGTCAATTCATCTATTATTGTAGAGTCTGTATGATTTCGGCAATGTACCATGCCTCGGGGTGTCCTTGGCTGCAGTGTATGCGATAGACAACGTTGGCTGAGTCAGATGAGTATCTGTCGTGCATGTAATGAATGGTGTTCCCATGTGTGATGATAGTGTCCATGTCAAAGATCTGACATGTCTTGCAGAGGTTACCATGACAGGGTTGTATAGTGTTGTGGTTGATGTTGTCCTGAAGGCTGGGTAGTTTGCTGTGAACAATGTATCAGAGATAAAAGGTACTGCAGATGCTGGAGAATCCGAGATAACAAGGCGTGGGGCT